>JAPDFW010000071.1:0-445697 GCA_028826165.1 Anaeramoeba ignava | reverse complement strand
AACTTTTTATTCTTTTTGATATTTTTCTTTCAAAAATTTCCAAAATCTTTGGTTTAATGCTTAATAATTTAAATTTAAATCAAAATTTGAAATTGTTAAATAACAAAGAAAAAGAATCAAAAGAAGAATTAATTATTAAAAGAATTTGGATTACAATTTTACAAGAATATGAAATTCCATGTTATGAATTTTTTTTGAAAGATAAATTTCAAAATTCAAAATTTCCATTTTCATTCTATATTTATTCACTTATTGAAGATTTTGGTTTTATTTCAAAAGATATGAAAGTTTTAAATGAATTAATTAATTTACCATTTTATGAATGTTCTCTTTTCAAAGAAATTAATCAAATTCAAATTCAAATTGAAAATGAAAATCAAAATCAAAATCAAAATCAAAATCAAAATCAAAATCAAAATCAAATTGAAAATCAAAATCAAAATCAAATTGAAAATCAAAATCAAAATCAAAATCAAAATCAAAATCAAAATCAAAATCAAAATCAAAATCAAAACCAAAATCAAATTGAAATTGAAAATCAAAATCAAAATCAAATTGAAAATGAAAATCAAATTCAAAATCAAAATCAAAATCAAAATCAAAATCAAAATCAAAATCAAAATCAAATTGAAATTGAAAATCAAAATGAAAATGAAAATGAAATTCAAATTCAAAATCAAATCCAAAATCAAAATAAAATTGAAATTGAAAATCAAAATCAAAATCAAAATCAAAATCAAAATAAAATTGAAAATGAAATTGAAATTCAAAATCAAAATCAAAATCAAAATGAAATTGAAATTGAAAATCAAATTGAAAATCAAATTGAAAATCAAATTGAAAATGAAAATCAAAATCAAATTGAAATTGAAAATCAAATTGAAAATCAAATTAAAATTCAAATTGAAAATCAAATTGAAAATCAAATTGAAAATCAAATTGAAATTAAAATTGAAATTGAAAATCAAATTGAAATTGAAAATCAAATTGAAATTGAAAATATTCTTTCTAGATATTTAAATGATTTCCTTATTTTTGCAATAGGAAAAACAAATTTAGAAAAATTTAATCAAATTCAAATTAATTTGATAAATCTTATTGAATTATTTAATGATAAGAAAATTATTAGATTATCTTTAAAAGAAATTCATTCAACTTTCTTTCAATATATAAAATCTTTGTTAGATAATATATTTTTGATTCAACATTATTTCAATTCATTGGCAATCCTTAAAACATTGAAAACATCACAAGAATTAAAAAAGAAAACATTTTCAATATTTTCATTTCTTGAAAATTATTTTTCAAGTTTAAGAAATATATTATTTAATGAAAAAGATAATCGTCTAAAAAAGTTTGTATGTGGAATCATTTCAAAATCAAATTTCGAAATTCAAAATATTTTATTATCATTAATTAAAAATTGTAAAAATAAAAATAATGAAAAAACAAAGAAAAAAACCAAAGAATTAATTGAAAATTGGAGTAAACTTTTGATATTAAGAAATATTTTTATTTCCTTATTATTTCCATTCAATGAAAAATTAAGAAAAGAAAAACAAAAAGAAATTATTTTGAATTATTCAAAAATTATGAAAAACAAGAAACAAAATGAATTAAACAAATATATTACTGATCTATTTATTAAATTTTGGAAAGAATCTCAACCGAAAAAAAATAGATAAAAAAAATATCCAGGATCTGAAGTAATAAAACAATTAGAGCATAGAAGGAAAGTAAACCAAACTTTAATTCGAGGTTATTGTACACTTTACTTTTGAAAATGTTGGAAAAATATTAATTCAAAACAAATTATATTTGAATCAAATTTACAAGAAAATGAGGCAAAAGAAAACTTTAATCAATTTATAAATATATTAGTTGGGAAAGAAAAAAAATATTAGATATCCGAAGATTAAATTTTATAAAATCAAATTTTGTAATGAATTCATTGATTCGTGAATTAATTTCATATTCAAAAAAAGATAAAAATATTTGGAAAATTTTCAAAGAAATTTTGGATAATTCTTTAAATTATTTATTTCAAAATGGTAATAATCAACTTACATTTTCATGTTTAGAAATTTTGATTGATGAAAAAGAGAAAATTGAAAACGAAGATTTATTGATATTTTCAAAATCAAACAATAACAATAATTCTAATTCAAAAAATGCAATTATTCTTGAAGATTTTATTACAGAACCATTAGCTTTTGATAAAATAAGTCGATTAGTAGATTTTAGATCTTTTTCTATTCAAAATCCAAATCAAATGATTATTGAGAATCCAAAAATATTTGAGAATGAACTTGGAATTAATTGGATTGTTTATTTATGCAAAATAATATATGAAAGAAAAGGACAAAAAGAATTAAGTCAATTTATATCACAAAATATTCAAAATCTTCAAAAAAAAATTCCAG
The DNA here is from genome assembly GCA_028826165.1 of Anaeramoeba ignava. Lineage (NCBI taxonomy): Eukaryota > Anaeramoebidae > Anaeramoeba > Anaeramoeba ignava. The sequence goes on along the minus strand of JAPDFW010000071.1, from coordinate 443,274 downwards.
ATATAAAAATGGATAAATTAGCTTCTTGTGAATTTAATTATAAAATAGATATTCCAAATATAAAAGGAATAAGTTTAGTAGAACATTTCCAAAATGAAATGAAAGGAATTAATAATTTAAAAGAATATGAAAGTGGAAAATATTCATTAATGATAGCTTCAATTTCTCGAAAGAAACTTCAAGATAATAAAATTACAAATGAAATTATTTCAATAATATTTCATACAATTGAATTTATTGAAGCTATTAATTTTGAACCATTAAAAAAATTAATTTCAAATGAAATGATGCAAAAATATGAAGAATCTTCAACAATCAATACAATGAAAGAATTGAAAGAAATATATTGGATTGGAATGCCAGGACATCCTTTATTAAAAGAATATTTGAAAGGAGGAAGAGCTTGGTGGAAATGTAAAAATAATCATGTTTTTTATATTGGTCAATGTGCAGAACCAGATGAAATTGGATTTTGTCCTGTTTGTAATGAAAAAATTGGAGGAACACACCATTCTCCATTAAATGGAACAACAAGAGCCAATGAAAAAGATTTCTCATCTCCTTTAGGTTATTTACATTCATTTTATGAACTTGAAGATGAACAATGCAGATCAAATTTAAAATATGATTGTTATTTGATTTTAAAAATTATAACAAATTGTGTTATTTTGTGTTTTTCAACAATTAATGATCATTTTGCAAATAATTTTTTGAATGATATTATTAATCCAAATATGAAAAAACCCAAAAATATTCAAGAATTAAAAGAAATTTTAAAAGTTAAAGTTGAAGAAGATTTTATTTTATTAGCAAAAATTTTAAATTTATCAATTGAAGATGTTTATCATTTTTATCATAATTTTCTAAATGAATTAGGAAGTGATAATAAATGGAAATTAATTAGTTCAGAAAATGTTAATGAATTTAAAGATGAAAACAAAAGAATAGACATTGAAGCATTTTTTGGTTATCAATTACAAAAAAAGAAACAAAAAATATTAGAAATTGTAAAAGAAAAACAAGGAATTGAATTCAAAAATGCTATTAAAGAATTAAATAATTATAAAACGGTTTATCAATCTATTACATATAAAAGGCAAACTTATCAACAATTCCTTTCATTTTTTAAAGAAGATGTTAATGAAGAAATTCCAAAATCTCCAATTATTTTTTTTGTTATTAAAAATTGGAAAAAATTATATTCACTAAGTTTATTTCCAGGATTTTTAAATTTTACTTCTTATGTAATGGAAACATTAAATGGGAAAATTTCAAAGAAAGATTCTGAAAATTTAACAATAGAAAAATTTATCAAAAATGAAGAAAGTAAGAATAAAGATAAAAGCAATAAGATTGAAAAATGGTATGAAGATTTTGAAAAATTTTGGAATTTAACATGGAAAGATGTTAAAGGAGTTTTTGGATGTAGAGAAATACCTAATTATCTTCAACAAATTGAAATGAGTAAAAATCTTCCAATATCATTTTGTTTATCAGGAGAAGAAGATGTTTTTATTTGTGTACCAAGTTTAATCAAATATGCAATTTCAATGCATAATCAATTAATGGGAAATGAAGATATTCAATATTTATTTTTGATTAAACAGAAAAAGAAAAACATAGACAAAAAGGAAAATAATAACAATAATAATAATAATAATTATAACCATAATCAACAAAACAATAATAATAAACAAAACAATAATAAGGGATTTGATATTGATGATTTCATGAAAAACAATCCATTTTTCCTTTCCTTCAAAAATACAGATAATCAAGAGAAAGATAAAGAGAAAGATAAAGAGAAAGATAATAAAGATAAAGATAAATATAAATATAAACATAAACATAAAAATAAAAATAAACATAAAGATAAAGATAGCCAAGATAAAGATAATCAAGATAAAGATAAAGATAATCAAGATAAACATAACCATCAACATCAACATAAACATAAACATAAAGATAACCAAGATAAAGATAATCAAGATAAAAATAAAAATAAACATAAACATAAATATAAAGATAATAAAGATAATAAAGATAATAAAGTGAAAGAGAAAGAGAAAGAGAAAGATAAAGATAAATATAAATATAAATATAAATATAAATATAAATATAAATATCCATTTTCCCCAAACCCTCCAAAGGCAGATCCTCAAAATCTAAATCTTTTTCATTTTGATAATGATGCTATTGATTATTTTCATGATATTTCTGAAGTTGATTTTGGTGATAATGATAAAGATAATCAAGATAAAGATAAAGATAAAGATAAAGATAAAGATAAAGATAATCAAGAGAAAGATAAACATAAAAAGAAAGAGAAAAAGATAAAGGAATATGGAAAGGAAAAAAAAGTAAAGAGATTGATTGATCCTTTTGAAAAATTTACAATTAATTTCCCATTAAATTATGAAGAATTTGATAAATCAAAAATTATTCATTTAAATACTGAAGAAGTAATTGATTTTATTAATGATCATAACATTTATCAAATTTCAGTAATTCTTTTGAAAGAATATTTAATTGATTTTTTGAATATTACAACAAAACCAAAATGGATTGAATCAAAAATTGAATATTTTACATTCAATGATAATTTCAATCAGAGATTATTACGATTAAATGATCAAAGATGGCAACAAGAAAAAATTCCACAACAAATTTGGAAAGAAATTATTCAAGAACTTGAAGAAACAAATGCAATAAATCAATGTATGAGTTTAATTCAAACAGTAGTTTTCTCATGTTCTAATATTCCATTAGATTCTATTCATTTACATAATATTCCCAATTTAAATTTCCTTGAATTTGCAGAAAAAAATCTTCATTTATCAAGAAATAATAATTTAATTTCAACAAAAAATGGATCAAATTCAATTCAAAATTTAAAATTAAAACATTTAGTTAATTTACATTTAAATTTTGAAGAATATTTTTATGAACCAAGAGAAAAGATTTCAGAAAAATTCAAAAAGGAAATATCAGAAAAAAAGAAAAAAGAATTGAATGAAATGATTGAATATTTTAATTTACCAATTCTCCTTTCACTTTGGAAAAAATCATTAATGAAAATTGAAGATTGTCTTAATGAAAAAACTAAATTTAAAAAATTCATAATCTATATTGATCCAAATGATGAAAATGAAAAACAAATACTTGATTTAATTCCAAGATATTTTCCAAAATCAATTTTACTTAAACATTCAGTATCAGGTTATGAATTTCTTCTTTCTAAATTAAAGAATTTATTTTGAAATTTTTAATCAAATAATTTTTTTTTTCAAACTAAGAATAAATTTATGTAAAAAAAATATTTTTTTTTCCTTTTCCAAAAAAATTTGATTAAAAAATATTAAGAATTAAAATAGAAATAAATAATTATTTATAAATAAATTAATTGTTTTAAATATAAATAAAAAATTTTTCTTTTTCTTTCTTATTTTTATTATTGAAAATTATTATTTTATGATCTTATTTAATAAATTAAATTTCAAAAAAAATTTGATTAAAAAATATAAAGAATTAGAATATAAATAAATAATTATTTATAAATAAATTAATAAATTTAAATATAAATAAAAATTTTTCTTTTTCTTTCTTATTTTTATTATTAAAAATTTTTATTTTATGATCTTATTTAATAAATTAAATTTTCAAAATAATTTGATTAAAAATATAAAGAATTAGAATAGAAATAAATAATTATTTATAAATAAATTAATTTATTTAAATATAAATAAAAAGTTTTTCTTTTGCTTTCTTATTTTTATTATTAAAAATTTTTATTTTATGATCTTATTTAATAAATTAAATTTTTCAAAATAATTTGATTAAAAAATATAAAGAATTAAAATATAAATAAATAATTATTTATAAATGAATTAATTTATTTAAATATAAATAAAAATTTTTCTTTTTCTTTCTTATTTTTATTATTAAAAATTATTATTTTATGATCTTATTTAATAAATTAAATTTCAAAAATTTGATTAAAAAAATATAAAAGAATTAAAATATAAATAAATAATTATTTATAAATAAATTAATTTATTTAAATATAAATAAAAAGTTTTCTTTTTCTTTCTTATTTTTATTATTAAAAATTTTTATTTTATGATCTTATTTAATAAATTAAATTTTCAAAAATAATTTGATTAAAAAATATTAAGAATTAAAATAGAAATAAATAATTATTTATAAATAAATTAATTTATTTAAATATAAATAAAAATTTTTCTTTTTCTTTCTTATTTTTATTATTAAAAATTATTATTTTATGATCTTATTTAATAAATTAAATTTCAAAAATAATTTGATTAAAAAATATAAAGAATTAAAATAGAAATAAATAATTATTTATAAATAAATTAATTTATTTAAATATAAATAAAAAGTTTTTCTTTTTCTTTTTATTTTTATTAATTTTTATTTTATGATCTTATTTAATAAATTTAATTTCAAAAATAATTTGATTAAAAAATATAAAGAATTAAAATAGAAATAAATAATTATTTATAAATAAATTAATTTATTTAAATATAAATAAAAAGTTTTCTTTTTCTTTCTTATTTTAACCCCTTTTTCTCTTTTAAAATTTTTATTTTATGATCTTATTTAATAAATTAAATTTCAAAAATTTAAATATAAATAAAAAGTTTTCTTTTTCTTTCTTATTTTTATTATTGAAAATTTTTATTTTATGATCTTATTTAATAAATTTAATTTCAAAAATAATTTGATTAAAAATATAAATAATTAGAATATAAATAAATAATTATTTATAAATAAATTAATTAATTTAAATATAAATAAAAAATTTTTCTTTTGCTTTCTTATTTTTATTATTAAAAATTTTTATTTTATGATCTTATTTAATAAATTTAATTTCAAAAATAATTTGATTAAAAAATATAAAGAATTAGAATAGAAATAAATAATTATTTATAAATAAATTAATTTATTTAAATATAAATAAAAAGTTTTCTTTTTCTTTCTTATTTTAATTATTAAAAATTTATATTTTATGATCTTATTTAATAAATTTAATTTCAAAAATAATTTGATTAAAAAATATAAAGAATTAGAATAGAAATAAATAATTATTTATAAATAAATTAATTTATTTAAATATAAATAAAAAGTTTTTCTTTTTCTTTCTTATTTTTATTATTAAAAATTATTATTTTATGATCTTATTTAATAAATTAAATTTCAAAAATGATTTGATTAAAAAATATAAAGAATTAGAATAGAAATAAATAATTATTTATAAATAAATTAATTTATTTAAATATAAATAAAAAGTTTTCTTTTGCTTTCTTATTTTTATTATTAAAAATTTATATTTTATGATCTTATTTAATAAATTAAATTTTCAAAAATAATTTGATTAAAAATATAAATAATTAGAATAGAAATAAATAATTATTTATAAATAAATTAATTTATTTAAATATAAATAAAAATTTTTCTTTTTTCTTTCTTATTTTTATTATTAAAAATTTATTTAAGTTTTTGATCTTATTTAATAAATTAAATTTCGAAAAAAAATTTGATTAAAAATATAAAGAATTAGAATAGAAATAAATAATTATTTATAAATAAAAAAAAAAAGAAAAAAAGTTTAATTATTACAAATTAAATTAAATTAAAAAATAAATAAATAAAAATGAGAAAATAGAACAAAAAAGAAAAAAAAAATTTTTTTAAATTAAAAGATCTTGACTTAAAAAAATAAATTAAAATTTCTTTTTAATTATTTAATTAATTATATTTTTTTTTGGAAAAGAATAAAAAATTGAATAATTGTATTTAAAATAAAAAGAGTTTTTAATTTCAATTTATTTTTTGTTTTTTTTAATTGTGGGCAGTTATTATTTTTTTATTTATTTTTTTTTTTTTTAAAAAGAAAGATCAAAATTTTTTTTAAAAGGATTTTTTATCTTTTAAAGAAATCTATTTGTTTTTTTAATTAATTTTTATTTTATTAATTTCTTAAATTCCAAAAAAAAAAATTAAATAAAAAAATTTAAATTTAAAAAAAAAAATGTGGAAAAGCTTAATTCATTTTTTTTATTTTTTCTTTTTATATTTTTTCCTTTTATTCCTTTTAATTTCTTTTCCTTTTTTTTTTTTAATTTTTACTTTAATTTTCTTTTGTTTAATTGTAAGTTTAAAAAAAAAAAAAAAAAAAAAACTTTCCATTTAACTTATGCCCCCTTTTAAAATTAAACGTGTTTTTTTTTATTTTTTAATAATAATTTAAAATGATCAATTTTGAACTCAGATACAATTAATTACTTTTGCATTTGCATTTTCTTTTACAAATTCAATCAAATTATAATTAAATGACAACATTAACCGAAAATAATAATATAAGTAAATTTATAAAAAGAAAACGAATAATAAATTTTTAATTTAATTTTAATTTATTTTTAATTTAATTTTTTGGAAATTTTTTTTTTATTTAAAATTTAATTAAAAAATTTTTTTTTCTCTTTTATAAAATTATTCCTTCAATAGTAACAACACGTCAGGAGATAAAACTTACTTTACCAATAGCTCAATTATTTGAAGTTCTTGAAAATTTTCCAGATATTCCACAAATATTAATTAACTCTTTGACTTCATTCAATTATTTACTTTCTTCAAATTTAAGTAAATTCTTTTTAAAAATTTAAAAAACAAAAAAATTTTTTTTAATTAAAATTAATAAATAAAAATATAATTTATGCCCCCACAAAAAAAATTTAAAACAAAAAATCAATTATAAATTTAACAATAATATTCATTTATAATATTTTCCTTATTAAAATAGAAATTAAAAACAAAATTTCTGAACTTGATAAAATTTCTGATTTATTGAAACCAATGCTTCAATACAAAAATAATCAAAAAATCCAACTTCTTAGTTGTGAATTGGTTTCAAAATTATCAAATGATCACACAAGTAAATTTTTCCCTTTTTTTTTTTTTTTCAATTTTATCTCTTTCAAAAAAAAAAAAAGCAAAAAAATTTAAAACTAAAAATTCCACTTTTTTTTTTAATTTTTAGAAAATATACAATCAATTGCACAAGAAGGAGGAATTGAAGCTGTTTTTGAAGCTTTAAAGAAATATCCAACAGATACTCAAATCCAAGCAGAAGGATGTTTAGCTCTTGCTCATTTAGCATATACACCTGGTAAATAATTTTATTATAAACAATTAACTTAAAATTTTTCTCATTTTTTTTTTTTTGGATTAATTTTTCGCAATTTAGAAAATCAAACAAAAATTACAACTACTTATCATGGAATTGATTATATCATTTCCGTTCTTCAAAGATTTACTAATAATGAAACAATCCAAAATAATTGCTGTCTTGCTTTTGCAAATTTTTCTTTTCAAAATTCTGAAAATCAAGAAATAATGTCTGGAGAACCTGTCAATCAAGTCATTTCAATAATGAAACAATATCCTGAAAGTAAAAATATTCATCTCAATGGAACAACAGCTCTTGTGAATCTTTCCATTTCAACTTGTAATTTTCTATTATTTTTTTTTAAAATATTTCTTTACAAAATTCACACAAAAAAAAATTTTTTTCTTTTTTTTTTTAGCAAATCAAAATCGAATTACTTTTCTTAAAGGAATTCCATTAATCATCTCTTCATTAACTAAATTTCAAACTGAAGCTTTAATTGTTCAAAAATCTTTTGTTGCTTTAGCTAATTTAGCTTATAATAATACAAGTAAACAAAAACAAAAAATCGAAAAACAAAATTTTATTTACTTTTTTTTTTTCATTTAAAAAATCAAATTAGGAAATCAACAAGAAATTTCTCAACATGTTTCATTAATTGAAAACATTATGAAAAATTCTTCTGATTTAATTATTCAAGAAAAAGCTTTTCTTCTTTTATCCAATATCGCAGTTAATAAAAGTAAATTAAAATTTAAAAATTAATTAAAAATTAATTAAAATTAAAATTAAATTTAAAATTTTTCCAAAATAGATTCAAAATCCCAAATTGTTAATTCAAATCTTATTGAGTTTGCTGTCAATGCAATTGATACATTTAGAAGTGAAAACAATATTTTAAATTATTGTTTATTATTTCTTGCCAATTTAGCTTATAATGAAAATCGTAAATAATATTTTTTTTTTTCAAATTTCAATTAAAATCAATTTATTAATTTTAATTTTTTTTTTTAAAATACAAAAACAGAAATTCAACAGAAAATTGCTTCTTTATCTGGATTAACAAAAGTATTGGATTTAATGAGTACTTGTAATAATTATGATCTTGAATGCATGTCTTGTTTATTCTTAGTGAATTTATCAGTTCATCCTTGTAATTTTTTTCATTTTTTTTTTTATTATTTTTCTTTAATTAACAAAATTATCAATAATAACACAAATAAAAAATAGTCAACAAAAAAATCATTGCAGATTCAAATGGAATTGAACAATTTTTAGCATTAATGCAAAAACACCCCAATGATCCACAAATTCAAAACAAATGCATTTTAGCACTTGCTAATTTATCTGTTGCAAAAGGTATTTTTATTTTTATTTTTATTTTTATTTTTATTTTTATTTTTATTTTTATTTTTTTCATTTTAATTAGAAAATCAAACAAAAATCCGAGAACTTGGAGTTGACATTATTTTTACTTTGAAAGATAATATAGCATTTCAATCAAATTTAGCTATTCAAACAAAATTGTTAATTCTATTAGTTAATTTATCTTATCAAAATGAAGGTAAATTTTTTAATTTTAATTTTAATTTAAATTTTAATTTTAATTTTAATTTTTTTCATTTTAGAAAATAAAAAAATATTCATTTCAAGAAATGTTCTTGGTTGGATTCGTGATTTAATGGATAGATATACTCAACCAGAAACAGATTTAAGAATTCAAATTAATTGTTGCAAAATGATTTCTAATGTTGCTAATTATTTAGGTAAAAAAAAAACAAATTGAAAAAATAATTATAAAAAATTAACAAAACATTTTCATTTTTTTTTTGATTATTAGATGTTCCAACAATTATTTCAGTTCTTTCAACAATGAAAAAATTCTCAGATCCTTTGATTCAAGACATTTCAAGTTTTATTCTTGAATTTTATGTTTTGAAAAAAACAAGTAAATTAATTCTTTTATTTTCATTTAAAAAAATTTATTTCTAATTTTTAATTTTTATTTTAAAAAAAAAACAAAAAGATCCAAATGAAACAATTTGTTTGGATATTTTGAAAAGTACTCTTAATACTCTTCAAGAATATCCCAATTATGAAGGAATTCAAGAAAAATCTTGTTCAATTTTGGAATATTTCTCAAAAGAAAATCAAAGTAAATTTTACAAATTTTTTTTTTTTTAAATTAACAAAAAAATTAATTAATTTTATTTATAAAAAAAAAAACAGATCCTGATTATCGAATTCTTATTCGTAATCAAGCTATTACTTCCCTCTTTAATTCAGCTATTCGATTTTCAACAAATCCAATCATTTTCCGAAGTTCATTTCTTACTATTGTTTATTGTGCTAAATTTATTCCAGTCACAATTGATTCTTTATTAACTGAAAAACAAATAAATACAGCAAAAGAAATATTTTCTGATTCCAAAATCATTCAAGAACATCAAGATCTTTTATCACTTGCACAATTTCTTTTTGATGGTCAATAATCACTTTCTTTCTATATAGAATTCACTTTTATCGTTTTTCCCTTTTTCTTTTGTTCTTCTTTTGTTTTTAATTTTTTCAACTTCAACTTCAACTTCAACTTCTTCAATTCCTTCTTCTTTTCCTTTTATTCTTTTAAATTTTTAATTCATTCTTTTCAGAATTCTCCACAAACAACTTTTTTACAAGAAAAAGAAATAATACAGAAAGAACAAAAAAAAAGAGAAAAATTGTTTCTCTTTTTTGTGTCATTTCTTTTTTCTTCTTTTTTCTTCTTTTTTCTTTCTTTTTTCTTTTCTTTTCTTCCATTGTTTTTTTCTTTTCTTTTTCAAAAGTAAAATTTTATAAAAAAAATCAAAATAAAAAAATCATTTTTCTTTTTTAATTTTTATTTGTAAAAAAATGTTTTCAATTTTAATTTATAAATCAAAAGGAGTTTGTCAAATTTCTTCAATTCATTTAAATATTTTACAAAGAGGAAATTTTATGGAAACAACTGAAAAATTAACTGAAAAACCTCAAATCCAAAATTTAATAATTGATTTATTACCACCAGAAAGTAAAAATAAGAATAAGAATAAGAATAAGAAATAATTTTATTTTATTATTTTATTATAAATTCAAAATAGTTTTAATGACAATTTGTGAATATTTAGCTCCTGGTGATTTTGTTAGATTGGGTTTAACTTGTTGTTATTTCCAAGAAATTTTTAATGATCAAGAAACATGGAGAAGAATTGCAAAATCTTATCAACAATTTTTCATATTTGATTATTTTGAACCAAATACAAGAATTACAGATCAAAAAATTATTGGATTTCAAACATTAATTGAACAAGAAATGGAGTTGATTTCAATCCAAAAACAAGATCCAAAATTCCCAAATTTAAGCAAAAAACATTTTAAATCAATGGATAAATCAAGAGAGAAAAGAATGAAGAAATATTTCCATAACAATAAAATTGATAACTCGTCAGTTCAAGACCAGAATTCAAGCTATTCTGGCGTAAGAAAACCAATTTTAGCATCAACAAAAAAGCAAAGAATTGATTACATCAACTCTTTAGAAAATCCAAAAGAAGAAATGCTTGCAAAAGGAAGAAAAATTGATAAAACATTTAAAGAACGGAAAATCAAAGAGGAAAGAAAACAAAAAAACAAGAAAAAAGAAGAATCAAGAGAAAAAGTTGAAAATATCCTTTTGAATCATTTGAATATTATTGGGTTTATTTTTTCAGTCGCATGTCTCATATACAGCATTTTGCTTACAGTTCGGATCGAAGGAGGAATGAATACGAAACTATCCATAATGAATTTATCTGTTTTGATTCCTTTATTTTTTTTAACTTTTCTTATCGGTTTATCCTTGTATTATCGTATTGTTGTTCGACATTATTGCATTGATGAAACCGTTTTCTTTTTTGGAATTGTGCTTCTTTTTTTCATACAAATTATCCTGATCGGTTTGCGAGTTGATGATTTTATTAAGTGTTCTTGGTGCGCTATTTTTATTCCGTTTTTTGTTCTTTTTGTTTTTGTTCCTTCTTTTTTTATTTATGATGCTATTTATGGAAAAGGTGATTCTGCAGATGCTGTTGCTCCAGTTTCTTTCGCTATTGATCTTATTATTTTCTTCATTTTTTTGGGATTGCGGATTGATGGCAAAATACATTGGAATTATGGTCTGGTTTTTACTCCCCTTTTAGCTTATCTTCTTATTTTTTTTGTTTCTTCTTGTTTTTTGGGTTTTCCTTCTATCGGTTTAGCTGTCACTTTTTTTGCTTCCATTTTTTTTCTTTTTTTGATTCTTTATTTGGAAAGCATTTCCATTCATCATATTTATTATCCTTTTATTGAAGTTTATTTATTATGTGTAATTGGAGGAGCTGTTTCTTGTTTTATCACATCTTAATTTGTTTTTTTCTTTATTTAATAAAAATTTATTCAACTTATTAATTTTTAATTTAATTTTATTGAAAAAAAAATTTTTTTTTTTTTTCAAAACAAATTTTTTTTTGTTCCACTTTTTTTTTTTTTTTTCCTTTTAATCATAACGAACTTTTTCAATTTGAAAAGATTGAGCAGTTTTTGATTTTAAAGCAATCCAAACCAAACCATTCGCGCTTAAAAAATTTTCCAAAATGCGACTGAAAATAACAAATAAACTTGTATCAACAACAACAAACGGACTACCGATAGTTTTCAAGTAAATTTTGGCAACAGATTTTGCATTTTGATTAATAAATTTTGACATTGGATTTTCGAAAAACGGATTATTTCTTTCCAAACCAGTCCTGTCATAAAAATCTGTATCAGGAATCGGACCAGGTATTACAACATGCACATCAATTCCAAACGGCTTGAGCTCAATGGCAAGTGTTGATGCGAAAGATTGGAGATAAGCCTTGGCTCCTGAGTAGATTGGGATATAAGGAATCGGATAAAAACATCCCATTGAAGAAGTAAAGCAAATTGCACCTTTTGAATTTGACTGGATCAACTTTTGCGCAATGATTTGAGACAATTTAATTGCGCTTGTTATATGCGCGTTGATGTGACTCTGTATGTTTTCCCATTTTCTTTTCTGGAACTCTCTTATCAGCATATAACCGATATTATTGATGAGAATTTTGACATCAATATCCGAAATTTGGGGGATAAGTTGCTCTTCAATTTGTTCAACTGGCAATCCAAAATCCATTGCAATTATTCGAATTTCGATATTTGGAAATCGATCCAAAATTTGATTTTTTGCCTGCTCAAGTTTGCTTTTTGTTCTGCTTAAAATTACTAGGTTCATTCCTTGTTCGGCAAATTTCATTGCTAATTCTTTTCCTAATCCTGATGATCCTCCTGTTATAAATACCCATTCTGTGTTGTATTTTCTTTTCAAGTTTTGTGAATTTACCATGTATTTTGTGTATATTAATGGAATTGCTTTTAAAAAGAAATAAATTATTATTGCAATTGTTATTATTGTTGATATCATTTCAAAAAAAAAAATTAATAAAAAAATATTAAATTGAAAATTGAAAAATGAAAAATGATTAATGGTTCTTTTCTTTTTATAATCTTTATTGAATTTTTTTTTCTTTTCTTTTGATCAAAAAATAAACAAAAACTCTTTTTTTATTTTTATTTTAAATTTTTTTAAAATGATCAATTTAACTTAAAATTTAAATCTATTTTTACCCCTTTTTTCTTATTAAATAATTATTAAAACAATTTTTATTTTTTGTTTTTATTTGATCAAAATATTTTTCTTTCTAATTTAAAACAAAAACAAAAACAGAAAAATTAAATTATTCAATCCAAATTAAAATTTCTCAACTCTCTTTGTAAATTCCTTTAAAAATTTAATTTTTCCTCATTTTTTTTTATTGCGAAAATCTGACAAATAAGCAAAAAAAAAGCAATTTAACCAAGAAATTTGTTTTTCCACAAATTTTTTTAATTTAATATTAATTAATTATATTTAAATATTTGATTTAATATTAATAAATTATATTTAAATATTTGATTTAATATTAATAAATTATATTTAAATATTTGATTTAATATTAATTAATTATATTTAAATATTTGATTTAATATTAATTAATTATATTTAAATATTTGAATATTTATATTTAATATTAATATTTAATTTTATATTTTAATAAAAATATTTTAATTTAATATTAATAAATTATATTTAAATATTTGATTTAATTAATTAATTATTTTAAATATTTGATTTAATATTTTAAATATTTGATTTAATTAATAAATTATAAATATTTGATTTAATTTTTTGATTTAATATTAATTATATTTAAATATTTGATTTAATATTAATAAAAATTATATTTAAATATTTTAAATTTTGAATTTTAAAAATTATATTTTAAATATTTTGAAATTATATTTAAATATTTAATTTTAATTTAAATATTTGATTTAAAATTTATATTTAAATATTTAATATTAATTTTATATTTAAATATTTGAAATATTATTTATATTTATTTTGATTTATATTTAAATATTTGATTTAATATTAATAAATTATTTAAATTTTGATTTAAATTATATTTAATATTTAATTTAAATATTTGATTTAATTTAATAATTAAATTTAATATTAATTAAATATTTAAATTATATTTAAATTTTGATTTAATATTTAAATTATATTTAAATATTTGATTTAATATTAATAAATTATATTTAAAAAAATATTTATTTAAATATTTGATTTTAATATTAATATTAATATTAATTTAATTTAAATATTTATTTATAATATTAATAAATTATATTTAAATATTTGATTTAATAAATTATATTTAAATATTTTATTTATTAATTAATTATATTTAAATAAATTATATTTTATTTAATTTTTTGAAATAATTATATTTAAATATTTGATTTAATATTAATAAATTATATTTTAAATATTTGATTTAATTAATTAATTTTTAAATACCGTAAAATTTATATTTAAATATTTGATTTAATATTAATTTATAATATTTTGATAATTTTTTAATAAAAATTATATTTAAATATTTTATTTAATTTTAATAAATTATATTTAAATATTTGATTTTTTAATATTTAATAAATTATATTTAAATATTTGATTTAATATTTTGATTTAATTATATTTTTAATTTAAATATTTTATTTAATTTTTTAAATATTTGATTAATTATATTATATTTAAATTTTTTAAATTTTTTATTTTCATTTTCATTTTCTTCTTTTATTTTTCTCTTCTTCTCAAAAAAAAATCTTATAATGAATAAGTTTTTAATCTTATTTCGTTGGGAAATGCAACCATTTGTAATTCCCGAATTAATATCTTGTTGTGAAATGTTTGATATTAATTTTCAAATTGAAAATAAAGAAAAATTAATTAACCAAGGAATTCAAACACCATTGCTTTGGATTAATCTTCCAGACGAAGAATCAGCAATAAAAATATGTTCACGAGCCATTTTAATTAGGGCCATTTATAAAATATTTAGTGATTCAGAAACATTTGAAACACTTGTTGAAGATCTTCAAAAAAAATCTGAAAATGAAATTTCTGAAATGATGTCAAATTTCAATTCCTATCGCATTGATGTCATCAACTCCGGGAAAAAACTTACACAAAAACACACTGTGGAAACAATTCGCAAGCTTTCATTTATTCCTTTTGAAGCCAATCACAAAACAGTCTCATTAAAAAATGCAGAAGTTAACTTTGTTTTGATCAATGATTTTTTTGATCCTGAACAACCAAACAATACCTCTGCAAGATCAATCAAGCATGTGTATTTCGGAAGACAAATTTCCATGGGACAAGGTGAACTTAAAGCCTCTTATTCACTCACGGAGAGATTATATATCGGAAATACAACAATGGCACCTCAATTGAGTTTTCTTGTTGCTAATCAAGCTCTTGCAAAACCAGGAACATTAATATATGATCCCTTCTGTGGTACCGCAAGCATATTGATCTCATGTAGTCATTTCGGAAGCTATGTTATGGGTTCTGATATAAATTACAAGATTTTACATGCAATGATAAACAGTCGATCCAAAAATGTTAAACGTCAAAAAATTAATTTAAAAAATAATAAATATACACAAAAATTATCAGCCGATCAAATTCCAAACATTAAAAACACATTTGATCAATATAAAATGCTGGATCGTTTTTTGGATATTTCGTTAGTTGATTTTACTCATAATTGCTGGAGAAAACAGATCGAATTTGATGCTATTGTTTGTGATCCTCCTTATGGACTTCGTGAAGGATCTAAACAATTAAGTGAAAATAAAAAAAATCTTTCTGATCAAGAACCCACCGTTAGATCTTCCAACTACTTCCCTGCTAAACAACAGATTAGCATCCCAAGTTTGATTCGTTTCCTCATCATATTTTCAGCTCAACATCTTAAAATAAATGGTAGACTTGTTTTTTGGTTACCAACAACTAGTCATTTTTCTTATAAAGATCTTCCTCGTCATTTTTGTTTTGAAATTCTTGCTTATTCTCATCAGAATATTACTTCAAATTTGGTTCGTAGATTAATTACAATGAAAAAAGTTTTGGATTTTGATCCAAATAATTCAAAACATTACAAATTGATTAATGATATTGAAAATCTAAATCAAAATCAAATGAAATTCAAAATCAAAACAAAATCAAAATCAAAATCAAAATCAAAATCAAAATCAAAATCAAAATCAAATTGAAAATCAAAATCAAAATCAAAATCAAAATCAAAATCAAAATCAAATTCAAAATCAAAATCAAATTCAAAATTTAAAATCAAATTCAAAATCAAAATCAAAATCAAAATCAAAATCAAATTCAAATTCAAAATTTAAAATCAAATTCAAAATCAAATTCAAAATCAAAATCAAAATCAAAATCAAAATCAAAATCAAAATCAAAATCAAAATCAAATTCAAAATCAAAATCAAAATCAAATTCAAAATCAAATTCAAAATTTCAAATCAAAATCAAAATCAAAATCAAAATCAAATTCAAATTTAAATCAAAATTCAAAATCAAAATCAAAATTCTTTTGACAATTTCTCAAAAGAAATTTATCTTCCTCATAAAAAAAATAAGAGAAAGAACCAAAAAGAAATTTTAAATTTAAATCAAAAATAAATCCAAATAATTTCAATAAAAAATTAATTTAAAACTTGTTTTTGTTTTTATTTCTTAAAGAAGCAAGCAAATTCAAAGAAATGAAAAAATAATCTTTCTTATTATTTATCTTTTCCAAGAAATGGAAAATCATTGGAAATAGATTGATTAGTTAATTAATCATAACGAGCTTGGTCCATTTCAAGTTTTTTCAACAATCTCAACTTAACATAAATGTAAACGATACCATTTAAAGTGAGGAGATTTTCCAAAAGTCTACAAACAATAGCGAAATAGCCTGATTCAACAACCATAAAAGGACCACCAATAGAATTGAAATAAACTTTCGCGACTTCTTTATAGTCTTGACTGATTACAGTCGAATAAAAAAATTTTGCAATTCGATTTTGTTGTTTAACTCCAGATCGTCTATAAAAATCAGTATTTCTTATAGGGCCAGGATTTACCATGTGGATATCAATTCCATGCGGCTTAAGTTCTATGGCAAGTGTTGTTGCAAATAAACGAAGATATGCTTTTGCTCCGTCATAAATTGAACAATAGGGAATCGGGAAAAAACTCGCCATCGAAGTTGTAAAGCAAATTGCTCCTTTTGATTTTGATTGGATCAACTTTTGGGAAATAATATGTGTCAATTTGACGTGACTTGTCACATTAGCGTTAACGTGTTTTTCGATGCTTTCCCATGATTGTTTATGGAATTCTCTCATTGGCATATAACCAACATTATTGATGAGAATTTTGATTTCAATATCTGATATTTTAGGGATAATTTCTTTTTCAATTTGTTCAACTGGCAATCCAAAATCCATCACAATTGCTCGAACTTCAATTTTTGGATACTTCTCAAGTATTTCCTTTTTTGCTTCTTCAAGTGCTGGTTCGTTCTCACTTAATATCACTACATTTATTCCTTGTTCGGCAAATTTCATTGCTAATTCTTTCCCTAATCCTGATGATGACCCTGTTACAAATGCCCATTCTGCTTTGTATTTCTTTTTCAAATTGGGTGTTTTAACTATGAATTTAGCATAAATTGTTGGGAATATCTTGAGAAAGAAATAAACAAAAATAATTAAAAAGATAAACATCATCATTTTTTTAACTTGAATTAAAACTGAAAAATGAAAAAAAAAAAATTAAAAAAAAAATTTTTTTTTGCTTTTAATTTGAAACATCAATTAGATAAAAAAAATAAGCAAAATTTAGATAAAAAAAATTAAGAAAAAAAATTAAGAAAAAAAAGGGAAAAAACTTGTTTTGTTTTGTTTTGTTTCATTTTGTTTTGTTTCATTTTGTTTTGTTTCATTTTGAAAAAGAAAAAGAAAAAGAAAATTTTTGCTTTTTTTCTTTTTAAAAGAATTCCAAATTAATTCCCAAAAATTAATTAATTAATTAATCATAATGAAATTGATCCATTTTTAATAATTTCCCAACTCTAATAAGAATATAAGAATAAACCAAACCATTCAAAGTAAAAAGATTTTCCAAAATTCTTCCAAAAATAGCGAACCAACTTGAATCAACAGCCATAAAAGGACCACCAATAGAATTGAAATAAACTTTAGCAACAGCTTTATCATCTTGACTAATCAATTTTGAGAAAAGAAACTTAAAACCCAAATTATCAGTTTTAGCACCAGTTCTTTTAACAAAATCAGTATCTCTTATAGGGCCAGGATTTATTATGTGGATATCAATTCCATGCGGCTTAAGTTCTATAGCAAGTGTTGATGCAAATAAACGAAGATATGCTTTTGCTGCTGAATATATTGGTGCATATGGCAAAGGATAGAAACCAGCAAGAGAAGCCGTAAAGCAAATTGCTCCTTTTGATTTTGATTGGATCAACTTTTGGGAAATAATATGTGTCAATTTGACGTGACTTGTCACATTGGCGTTAACGTGTTTTTGGATACTTTCCCATGATTGTTTATGGAATTCTCTCATTGGCATATAACCAACATTATTGATGAGAATTTTGATTTCAATATCTGATATTTTAGGGATAATTTCTTTTTCAATTTGTTCAACTGGCAATTCAAAATCCATCACAATTTCTCGAACTTCAATTTTTGGATACTTCTCAAGTATTTCCTTTTTTGTTTGTTCAAGTTTGTTTTTTGTTTTGCTTAATATCACTAGATTTATTCCTTGTTCGGCAAGTTTCATTGCTAATTCTTTCCCTAATCCTGTTGATGACCCTGTTACAAATGCCCATTCTGCTTTGTATTTCTTTTTCAAATTGGGTGTTTTAACTATGAATTTAGCATAAATTGTTGGGAATATCTTGAGAAAGAAATAAACAAAAATAATTAAAAAGATAAACGATATCATTTTTTTTTTGGATTGAATTAAAACTTCAAAAAAAAAGCAAAAAAAAAAATGAAAAAAAAAAATTAAGAAAAATTTTTCATTTTTTTTCTCAAATCAAAATTAAAAATCAAAATTAAAATTAAAATTAAATTAAAATTAAAATCAAAATTAAAATCAAAATTAAAATCAAAATTAAAATTAAAATTAAAATCAAAATTAAATGGATTTTTCTCGTAGTGATGAATTAACATTTTTTTTAAATTTGGAACAAAATAAAGGAGTTTTAGATATTGGGGAACAAGAGTTAAATAAGTTAATAAAGGAAGATTTCAAAAATCAACTCAAAATTTATTAGTACCACCAGATACGCCAAATTTAATCATTAATCAATTACCTCCAGAAAGTAAATAGAATTTAAAATTTAAAATAAAAATAAATTTAAATTCAAAATCAAATTCAAATTCAAAATTCAAATTCAAAATCAAATTGAAAATCAAAATCAAATTCAAATTCAAATTTAAATCAAAATCAAATTCAAATTCTAAATCAAAATCAAATTCAAATTCAAATTGAAAATCAAATTAAAATTAAAATTCAAATTCAAATTCAAAATTAAATTCAAAATCAAATTCAAAATTTAAAATTCAAATTTAAAATCAAATTCAAATTTAAATTCAAAATCAAATTCAAATTCAAAATCAAAATCAAAATCAAAATCAAAATCAAAATCAAAATCAAAATCAAAATCAAAATCAAAATCAAATTTAAATTCAAAATCAAAATCAAAATCAAATTCAAAATCAAAATCAAATTCAAATTCAAAATTAAATTGAAAATCAAATTCAAATTCAAAATTCAAATTCAAATTCAAAATTCAAATTGAAAATCAAATTTAAATTCAAATTCAAATTCAAATTCAAATTCAAAAACAAAAATAAATTCAAAATCAAATTCAAAATTAAAATCAAATTCAAATTCAAAATCAAATTCAAAATTCAAAATCAAATTCAAAATTCAAATTCAGATTCAAATTCAAATTCAAATTCAGATTAAAATTAAAATTCAAATTCAAAATCAAATTCAAAATCAAAATCAAAATCAAAATCAAAATCAAATTCAAAATCAAATTCAAAATCAAATTCAAATTTAAAATTCAAATTCAAATTTAAATCAAAAATCAAATTCAAATTTAAATCAAATTCAAAATCAAATTCAAAATTAAATTCAAATTCAAATCAAATTCAAATTCAAATTCAAATTCAAAATCAAAATCAAAATTCAAAATCAAAATAGTTTTAATGATGATTTGTGAATATTTAGCTCCTGGTGATTTCGTTAAATTAGGTTTAACTTGTCGTTATTTCCAAGAAATTTTTGATGATCAAGAAACATGGAGAAGAATAGCAAGATCATATCAACAATTTTTCATATTTGATTATTTTGAACCAAATACAAGAATATCAAATAGAAAAGTAGTTGGATTTCAAACATTACTTGATCAAGAAATGGAGTTGATTTCAAAAAAAAGACAAGATCCAAAATTCCCAAATTTGAGCAAAAAACATTTTAAATCAATGGATAAATCAAGAGAAAAAAGAATGAAGAAATATTTCCATAACAATAAAATTGATGGTTCAACTACTAAAAAAGAATATTTCACTTATGGTAATGATCGTCAACAAATTTTAGCCTCAACAGAAGAACAAAGAATTGATTACATCAATTTATTAGAAAATCCAAAAGAAGAAATGCTTGCAAAAGGAAGAAAAATCCATAAAATTATCAAAAAAGAAAGAATGAATGAAGAAAGAAAACTAAAAAATAAAAAAAAAGATGAAACAAGAAACAAAATAGAAAAACTAGCTTTGAACAATTTGAGTTTTATTGGATTTGTTTTCTCGCTTGGATTTTCTGCATATGTTATTCTGATCACACTCAAAGTTGAGAAAGTAATTGATGCCAAAATGTCGATAATAAATTTAGCAGTTGAAATTCCTTTATTTCTTTTGAGTTTTTATTTGGCAATTTCTTTGTATTATCGGATAGCTGTTCGTTATTACTGCACTGATGAATCTGTTTCTCTTTTTTCTTTTGTTTTTCTTTTTTTCATCCAAATTATTCTGATCGGTTTGAGAGTTGATAATTTTATTAAGTGTTCTTGGTGTGTTGTTTTTATTCCATTTTTTCTTCTTCTGGTTTTTATTCCTTCTTTTCTTCTTTACGATAAAGTGTATGGAAATGGAAGAATGAAAGAGGTTTGGGTTTCCTTGTCTATATGTCTTGATTTTATGATCTTCTTTATTTTTTTGGGTTTAAGAATTGATCACACAACTAATTGGAATTATGCTTTCGTTTTTTTTCCTTTTTTTATTTATCTTGTTGCGTTTTTTGTTGCTTCATTTTTTATGAAAATAATTCCTGTTGGTGTTGCTGTTCTTCTTTTTTATTCCGTTTTTTTAACTTTGTTAATTCTTTATTTGGAAAGAGTTGCTATTCATCATATTTATTATCCTTTTATTCAAGTTTATTTGTTTTGTCTTATGGCTGATATAACATCTGGAGTTGGTACTTTTTTCCGGAAATAATTATTTTTTATTCCATTTTCTTAATAAATTATTTTTTATTCCACTTTCTTTCTTTTAATAAAATTAATCAATTTTTATTCCACTTTCTAATTAATAAATTAATCAATTTTTATTCCATTTTCTTTTAATAAAATTAATTATTTTTTATTCCATTTTTTTCTTTTAATAAAATTAATCAATTTTTATTTCATTTTCTTTTAATAAATTTAATTATTTTTTATTCCATTTTTTTCTTTTAATAAATAAATCAGTTTTTATTCCACTCTTTTATTCAAATTAATCAGTTTTTATTCCATTTTCTTTTATTTAAATTAATTAGTTTTTATTCCATTTTTTTTTAATAAAATTAATTAATTTTTATTCCATTTTCTTTCAATAAATTAATCAATTTTTATTCCATTTTCTTTTAATAAATTTAATTAATTTTTATTCCATTTTTTTTTAATAAATTAATCAATTTTTATTCCATTTTTTTCTTTTAATAAATTAATTAATTTTTATTTCATTTTCTTTTAATAAAATTAATTATTTTTTATTCCATTTTCTTTCAATTAATTAATCAATTTTTATTCCATTTTCTTTTAATAAAATTAATCAATTTTTATTCCACTCTTTTATTCAAATTAATCATTTTTTATTCCACTTTTTTATTCAAATTAATCAGTTTTTATTTCATTTTTTTAATAAAATTAATCAGTTTTTATTTCATTTTTTTAATAAATTAATTTTTATTCAACTGTTAATTTTGATTTGAAAAAAATTTTTTTTTTATTTTCATAGAAATCATTTTTTTTTTACACAAAAATAAACTCAAAAAAAAATATAAATTAAATTTTTAAAAAAAAAAAGTTAAAATGGAGAAAATTTCACCAATTGAAATTGGTCAAATGCTTTTATTACTTGATCGTTTAAAACCAAATATCTCAACTAAATATCCAAATGGATTAGGAATAAAAATGAATGATATGAATATTTTTGAAAAACAATTTTTACAAGCAGCAAAAATTGGACTTGAAAATAACTTCAAAACTATTGGAATGAAATTATATTTTGGAAAAGAAGAAGGATCAGAAATAATATTGCTTTTTGAAAATCAAAATGAAAATCAAAATCAAAATCAAAATCAAAATCAAAATCAAAATCAAATTGAAAATCAAAATGAAAATGAAAATCAAATTGAAAATCAAAATGAAAATCAAAATCAAAATCAAAATGAAAATCAAAATGAAAATCAAAATCAAAATCAAAATGAAAATCAAAATGAAAATCAAAATGAAAATCAAAATGAAAATCAAAATGAAAATGAAAATCAAAATCAAAATCAAATCGAAAATCAAAATCAAAATCAAATACCAATCTCTTTTGAAAAATATCAAAAATTGATTTCTGATTTAGAAGACATAATTCAAGACCCAAATCTCTATGATTATTCATGGTGGGCAGAAACTGGACTCAAATGTTCTGTTGAAACAATTTTAAAACTCTATAAAGAAAAAGAAAGTTTCAAATCAGATCCAAAACAAGAAGAAAAACTGAGAGAAATAATAATCACACAAACAAAAAACATGGAAAATCCAGAACCAGAAAGATTAACAATTGAGATTTCCTTTTACGCAAATGGAAATTATGAAATATTATATCCTGATATTAAAAACTTCAAGGAAAGTCATTGGAATCGACTTGATTTTCTTTCAACTAACAAAAAAAGAAGATATCTTAATCATTTATATCATTTAATTGAAGCTATTGTTCATGAAACTGTTCATTGTTGGAAATTTCATGAATCACCAGAATTCCCTCAATTTGAAACAACCGAAAAACTGATGGAATGGTGGAGCAATATAACTTGGTGGTGCGAATTTGGAGCTTCTTTTTGTCAATTCGAATTACTTGCTAAAATTCGGGATTTTTTTCCCGAAATTTATGATAAACCAAAAGGTTTTGTTGAGCAAATTGTTCTTTGGTTATTCCAACGCATTTCTCTTCTTCATTCTTCTTTTCTTGATGATTTACCTGAGAATAAGTGGATTTTCCAAGGTTTCCAAAATTGGATTGATTCCGATTACTCAATTCCTCCTTCTAATGAATCTGGTTTGGCTATTCAACATAAAAATAAACCTGCTTATATTTATCTTCTTTCAAAAAATACTCTTTCTGTTTACCAAAATGGAGATAATTTGGATAATTTTTATTTCAATAATTTTGATATTCCTTATTTTCAAGATCACAATAACGAAATTGAAAATCAGAAGATTGAGAAAAAGCCTTATAAAAGAAATCCACTTGATGAACTTTTTACAAAAAATAATGAAAAATCAAAAAAATAATTTAATTCAAAACAATTTAATTCAAATCAATTCAATTCAAAATAATCTAATTCAAAATAATTTAATCCAAAATAATTTAATTCAAAATAATTTAATTCAAAATAATTTAATTTAAAATAATTTAATCTAAAATAATTTAATCTAAAACAATTTAATCTAAAACAATTTAATTCAAAATAATTTAATTCAAAATAATTTAATTCAAAATAATTTAATTCAAAATAATTTAATCTAAAATAATTCAATTCAAAATAATTTAATTCAAAATAATTTAATTTAAAATAATTTAATTTCAAATCAATTTAATTCAAATCAATTTAATCCAAAATAATTTAATTTAAAATAATCTAAAACAATTTAATTCAAAATAATTTAATTCAAAATAATTTAATTCAAAATAATTTAATCCAAAATAATTTAATCTAAAACAATTTAATTCAAAACAATTTAATTCTAAAATAAAATCAATCTAAAATCAAAATAAAAACGAAATTCTAATTCTATTTTTTTTTGGTTTTTTTTAGAATTGAATTTTAAAATTCATTTCCATTGCAAATCATCAAATAATAAAATATTTCCTGGGAATTGAGTTTGAGTTGGAGAAAGAAACCAAATTGTTTGAGTTTCTGGTTCAACTTTTGAACTAATTAAAATAAAATATTAAAATATTAATAAAATATTCAAATATCAAAATAATAATAAAAATATTTTTACACAAAAAGAAAACCTGCTACATTTTCTTCTCGAACTAAATTTTTATCATAATTTTGATTTTCTTCAAATTTTCCAAATGAAACTGCACAAATTGAATATTCAAGACTTTGATCTGGAGTAATTTCCATAATTTGAAAACGAGGATCTTGTGAATAAATTTCTGAAGTTTGATTCTGATTTTGTTGTGGATTTACTTAATTTTAATTTTAATTTTATAAATGATTTTAATTTTAATTTTAATTTTAATTTTAATTTTAATTTTAATTTGAATTTTGATTTTAATTTAAATTTTAATTTTAAATGAATTTTAATTTTAATTTTATAAATGAATTATAAATGAATTTTAATTTTATAAATAAATTTACCACGAAAAATTTTAAGAAATATAAATGCTTGAAAATCAAATGAAATAACAAAAGGAGAAAAGTTATTTAAAGCTCCATAAAAATATTTTTGAATACGAAAGAATCTGGTTGTACGACGAAAGTTACTATCTCTATTTTTGATTCCAATTGGCTTTTCTAATAAAACAATCTCTGGATTTTTAGGGTAATTGTTTTGGGATTGAAATTGTTTTTGAGAATCATTTTGTTGTATTGAATTTTGTGAAGAAAATCTGTCATTTTTATGTTATTAAAATCTTTATTCAATTCATAAGTAAGTTGTTCATCACCAAGAACAAGCACATAATCAACTTCAAATAAAGTGATTGTTTTAAAAAGAATGGAATAACCAAATCCATCAACCCAACCCATTGTATTTATAATTAATCCTGATGATCGAGATTTTTGAGAAATTTGTAATTTTTCATTGACACTTTGTGTAATTTTGTTTAATAAATTAGAAAATAATGTTGTGTTTTCTGTTGGTGTAAGATTTCCATAAAAATAAACAAGTGGATTAGATAATGAGAATCCTTCCTTTTAGATTTTAATTTTAATTTTAATTTTAAATTTAATTTTATATTTTTATCCGAATTTTAATTTTAATTTTAATTTTAATTTTAATTTTAATTTTAATTTTAATTTTAATTTTAATTTTAATTTTAATTTTAATTTTAATTTTAATTTGAATTTTAATTTAAATTTTAATTTTAAATTTAATTTTAATTTTAATTTTAATTTTAATTTTAATTTTAATTTTAATTTTAATTTTAATTTTAATTTTATAAATGAATTTTAAATTTAATTTTGAAAAATGATCACTAAAAATAATCATAAATACTTCAATATCAATTGGTTCATGAACAATAGTAGTTGATAATGTTCCTGGAATTGTAATTTCTCCTTGACCAATATCAAGATCTACAAAACAAGGATTTTCACCAAAACGAGTAGCATAATTAATTAAAATTTTACATAAAGAACTTTTCCCTGAATCAATAGGTCCTGCAATTAAAACACGAGGACCTCTAATATTAATATTTTCGCGAGATATTTCTCTTTTATGTTGTAAAATTGAATGTATATTAAGATAAGAAATCATGAGTGAATTATTTGAAATATAATGTTTTGCTTCTCCTTGAATCTATTTAACAAAAAATTAATTTTAAATTTTAATTTTAATTTTAATTTTAATTTTAATTTTAATTTTTATAAATGAATTTTAATTTTAATTTTAATTTTAATTTTAATTTTATAAATGAATTTTAATTTTAATTTTAATTTTAATTTTAATTTTAATTTTAATTTTAATTCAAATTTTAATTTTAATTTTAATTTTAATTTTGATTTTAATTTTATTTTTAATTTTAATTTTAATTTTAATTTTAATTTTAATTTTAATTTTAATTTTAATTTTATAAATGAATTTTAATTTTATAAATAAATTTTTGTAATCTTTACTTGTAAAGTGCATCCATACCAAGTAAATATTGGAAAACTTATTCCTGTAAATGAATAAGTTCTATGTGAAGCCATTTCTGCTCCAAAAATTTCTGCTGTTCCTGTTTTTAATGTTATCATTAATTGTTGGCCAAATTCAACTTGAATTCTTAATTCTTGTTCTCTTGATAATTGTATTTCTTGAATCATTTTTTGTTTTATTTTAAAATGAAAAAATGAAAAATGAAATTTATTTAAAAAAAAAAAAGAAAAAAAATGATTTTTTGACTTTGAAAAAAATTTAAAAAAAAACAAATTAAAAATTTTCATTTTTTTCATTTTCATTTTTTTTTAATCAAATGGAACAAGAAATTACTGAAGAAGTTTTAAAATCAATGAGAGTTGGACATTCTTTTCATGAAGAAGTAAATTTCAAAATGATTTTTAAAATGAAAAAATTTTCAAAACGAATTTCAAAAAAAAAAAATCTTTAAAAAGGGACCTTTAATTTCTTCAATGGAATTTCAAGAAAATGGAGAAAAACTTGTTGTTGCTCGCACAGATTCTTCTATATCAATATATGATTGTTTAAATCCAAAGCAAATATTAAAAATTTAATAAAAATCAATATCAAGTTGAAAATTTCTAAAAAAAGAAAAAAAATATTTTATAATTTAATTTTAAAACAGACATGAAAATAAGATTTTTTGTAAAAAATATGGAGTTGAAATTATAAAATGGATTGGATATGGAAACACTGTTTTATGTTCATCAAAACCTCCAACTGGAAATGATCATTCAATTAGATTTTTATCACTTCATGATAATAAATATATACGTTTTTTTAAAGGCCATACAGAAAAGTAAAATTATATATAAAATTATATATAAAATTATAAATAAAATTATTTATAAAATTAAATATAAAATTATTTATAAAATTATTTATAAAATTATTTATAAAATTATTTATAAAATTATTTATAAAATTATATATAAAATTATATATAAAATTATTTATTAAATTAAATATAAAATTATTTATAAAATTATTTATAAAATTATATATAAAATTAATTATAAAATTATTTATAAAATTAAATATAAAATTATTTATAAAAATATTAATAAAATTATATATAAAATTAATTATAAAATTATAAAATTAAATATTTATAAAATTATTAATAAAATTATTTATAAAATTATATATAAAAATTATTAATAAAATTATTTATAAAATTAAATATAAAATTATTTATAAAATTATTTATAAAATTAAAAATATAAAATTATTTATAAAATTATTTATAAAATTATATATAAAATTAATTATAAAATTATTTATAAAATTATATAAAATTATATATAAAATTATTTATAAAATTTATTATAAAATTTATAAAATTAAATATAAAATTATATATAAAATTATTTATAAAATTATATATAAAATTATTTATAAAATTAAATATAAAATTATTTATAAATTAAATATAAAATTATATAAAATTATTTATTAAAAAATTATATATAAAATTATTTAAAATAAAATTATTTATAAAATTAAATATAAAATTAATTATAAAATTATTTATAAAATTATTTATAAAATTATTTATAAAATTATTTATAAAATTAAATATAAAAATATTTTATTTTTATAAAATTAAATATAAAATAAAAATTATATAAAAATTATTTATAAAATTATTTATAAAATTATTTATAAAATTATTTATAAAATTATTTATAAAATTATTTATAAAATTATTTATAAAATTATTTATAAAATTATTTATAAAATTATTTATAAAATTATTTATAAAATTATTTATAAAATTAAATATAAAATTATTTATTAAATTATTTATTAAATTATTTATAAAATTAAATATAAAATTATTTATAAAATTATTTATAAAATTATTTATAAAATCGGATAATTTTTATTGTTTAATTTTCCAAAAAGAGTTTTGTCCATTGCTCCTTCTCTTAGAGATGATTTTTTTATTTCAAGTTCATTGGATAAAAGTGTTCTTGTATGGGATTTACGTACACCTAGTCTTGTGGTAATTATTAATTATATATAAATAAAACAAATTGGAAAATTTCAAATTTTCTCTATTTATTAAAAAAAATGATTTAATCAAATTAAAAGAAATTAACATCTTGATTTAAAATGGAATTTATTATTCTCTGTTCAATTTTATTTTGAAAATTTAAATTAAAATTTTAATCAAAAAAATTTTTTTCCGATTTTGAAAATCCAAATTTTAGGGACAAATTAATGCAAAAATTGATGATCCTTTTGTAGCTTTTGACCCAGCTGGAGTTGTTTTTGGAGTTGCAACAACTCTTTTTAAAAATGGGATTTATCAACCTCAAATTAAATTGTTTGATTTAAGGAAGATTGAAAAAGGACCATTTGGATTTTTTGATTTGGATATTCAATTTCCTGCAAAATCTCCAAAATATCAATGGACTTCATTTCAATTTAATCATAAACAAACTCATATTCTTCTTTCTACAAATTCAAATTATGTTCTTTTAATAAATCCTCTTAATGGACAAATTGTATAAAAAAATCAAAATTAAAAATTAAAATTAAAATTAAAATTAAAATTAAAATTCAAATTAAAATTAAAATTAAAATTAAAATTAAAATTAAAATTAAAATTAAAATTAAAATTAAAATTAAAATTAAAATTAAAATTAAAATTAAAATTAAAATTAAAATTAAAATTAAAATCAAAATCAAAATCAAAATTCAAATAAAAATTAAAATTAAAATAAAAATTAAAATTCGGATAAAAAATAGACACAAATTTTCAATTCAAGATCAAATAAACAATTTGAAAATATAGAAGCATGTTTTACACCAGATTCTAAATTTATTCTTTCTGGTAAAAAAAAATTTTTTTTTATTCCACTTTTTTTTTTGTTTAAAAAAAATTCCTAAATCAAAATTTTGTATAAAAAAAAATTATTTTTTACAGGTTCTGATGATGGAAATATAACATTTTGGGGAGTTGAAGAAAAACAAGAAATTCCTGTAATGCAATATAATCAAGAATTAATCAGATTTACAAAATTCAATCCTGTTTATTTAATGTTTGCTGAAGGAAATTCAACTTTAAATTTTTGGATTCCAAAATAAATTTATTTTTTTTGCTTTTAAAATAAAAATTTTTTTTCATTTTTTTTCATTTTTTTCATTTTTTTCCTTTTTTTCATTTTTTATAAAAAACAAAACAAAAATGTTACTTTTTTTTTCAATTATTTTACTAATTTGTTTTTTTGCAATTATTGTTACAATATTTCTTGCTCCAAAAGTTCCTAATTTAATTATTGATAAAACTTTAGCTTTTCTTAAACATAAACAAGTTATTCATATTAGAATGATAATTTTTGTTCTTTCTATTGGAATGTTAATAAGTAAAATTAAAATTAAAATTAAAATTAAAATTATAAATCAAAATTAAAATTTAAAATCAAAATCAAAATTAAAATTAAAATTAAAATTAAAATTATTTTCTTTTTAGATTTCTTTCTAGAAATGAGAAAATTTGACTCAAATTCACATTCAAGAACAGAAAGAACTGATAGTAAATGGGCTCAATATCAAATATTAAAGTTTCGATCTCAAAGAAATTTTTATTTAACAGAATTTTGTTTTTCACTTCAAATTATTGTTTATCGATTAATTGTTATTTTTACAAAATTAAGAGAAAAAGAAGATAAAAATGAAGATAAAAATGAAGATAAAAATGAAGATAAAAAAGAAGATAGAAAAAAGAAGATAAAAATGAAGATAAAAAAGAAGATAAAAATGAAGATAAAAAAGAAGATAAAAAAGAAGATAAAAAAGAAGATAAAAAAGAAGATAAAGATGAATCAAAGAAAGATTATAATTCTAATTCTAATTCTAATTATAATTCTGATTCTGATTCTGATTCAAATGAAAATTCAATTCGAAAAAGAAAATAATTTTATTTTTTTAATTTTGAATAAAACAAAAAATCATTTTTTTATTTTTAAGCAATTTAAATTATAAATACATTCAAAAACAAATCAAATAAATCAAACAAAATGAATCAGAATAAAAAACAAAAAACGAAACAGAAAATAGAAATTGTTAAGGAATTCACAAAAGAAGAATTTAACAAAACACTTAAAAATTTAAAAGAAATCGAAGAGAAATCTTTAAAAGAAATTGAAGAGAAATCATTAAAAGAAATCGAAGAAAAACCTTTAAAAGAAATTGAAGAAAAATCACTTCTGGATAAAACAAATCAAGAATATATCAACCTGCAAACAAGAATGCTAGTTTCAAATCAAAAAAGGAACCAAAAACTTTTTGAAAGTGGCAAGAAATTTTCAGATGTTGTGATTCAAATTGGAGAAAAAAATCAAGAGTTTTATTGTTATAAAGGAATTCTTGCTTGTCAAAGCTTGTTCTTTTCCAAAATTTTTTTCGATTTAATATTTTTTATTTAATTTTATATTGATTTTTGATTCCCTTTAATTTATAATATTTAATTTGATCTATTTTAAATTATATTTTATTTTAAAATATTTGTTTAAAACTGTTATTTTTTATTCTTAATTATTTTATATCTATTTTTCCAAATTTTTTTAATTTGATATTTTTTATTTAATTTTATATTAATTTTTAATTCCCCTTTTATTTATAATATTTAATTTAATTTTATTCTATTTTTTAAATTATTTTTTATTTATTTTTAAAATATTTGATTAAAACTAATATTTTTATTCTTAATTATTTTATATCTATTTTTCCAAATTTTTCGATTTAATATTTTTTCCATTTGATTTTATATTAATTTTTAATTCCCTTTTATTTATAATATTTAATTTGATCTATTTTAAATTATATTTTATTTTTAAAATATTTGATTAAAATTGTTATTTTTATTCTTAATTATTTTATATCTATTTTTCCAAATTTTTTTAATTTGATATTTTTATTTAATTTTATATTAATTTTTAATTCACCTTTTATTTATAATATTTAATTTGATCTATTTTAAATTATATTTTATTTTTAAAAATATTTGATTAAAACTATTATTTTTATTCTTAATTATTTTATATCTATTTTTCCAAATTTTTCGATTTAATATTTTTTATTTAATTTTTATATTGATTTTTTAATTCACCTTTTAATTTATAATATTTAATTTGATCTATTTTAAATTATATTTTATTTTGAAATATTTGTTTTTTTTTTAAAACTTTATTATTTTTATTCTTAATTATTTTATATTTATTTTTCCAAATTTTTCGATTTTATATTTTTTTTCCATTTAATTTTTTATATTTTAATTTTTTTAATCCCCTTTAATTTATAATATTTAATTTGATCTATTTTAAATTATATTTTATTTTAAAATATTTGTTTAAAACTAATATTTTTATTCTTAATTATTTTATATCTATTTTTCCAAATTTTTTCGATTTTATTATTTTTTATTTAATTTTATATTGATTTTTGATTCCCCTTTAATTTATAATATTTAATTTGATCTATTTTAAATTATATTTTATTTTAAAATATTTGTTTAAAACTGTTATTTTTATTCTTAATTATTTTATATCTATTTTTCCAAATTTTTCGATTTAATATTTTTATTTAATTTTATATTGATTTTTAATTCCCCTTTAATTTATAATATTTAATTTGATCTATTTTAAATTATATTTTATTTTAAAATATTTGTTTAAAATTAATATTTTTATTCTTAATTATTTTATATTTATTTTTCCAAATTTTTCGATTTTATATTTTTATTTAATTTTATATTGATTTTTAATTCCCCCTTTAATTTATAATATTTAATTTTGATCTATTTTAAATTATATTTTATTTTAAAAATATTTGTTTAAAACTGTTATTTTTATTCTTAATTATTTTATATTTATTTTTCCAAATTTTTTCGATTTGATATTTTTTATTTAATTTTATATTAATTTTTAATTCCCCTTTAATTTATAATATTTAATTTGATCTATTTTAAATTATATTTTATTTTAAAATATTTGATTAAAACTAATATTTTTTATTCTTAATTATTCCAAAAATTTAATCCAAATTTTTTAATTAATTTAATCTTTAAAAATTAAAATTGAATATCTTTTCAATTTTAATTCTTTTCAAAATATTTGTTTAAGAAGACTATTTTTTTGGATTTTTGTTTTGTGAGTTCAATTAATAATTACTTATTTTCGATCCCCTTTATTTTAAAAACACACAATTTAATTCCTTTGGTTCATTAATTAATCAAAAAATATAAATTTAAAATTTTTCTTTTAGTCTCAGATTTTTGAATAATTTAATTAGAGTATTAATTTCTAATATTATTTTTTTTTTATTAAAGATTTATAATTCATTTTAAATTTAAAATTTTTCTTATTAAATTAACCCCCTTTTTTATTAATAAGAATAATTTATTTTGATTCAAGATTTGAGTTTTAGATTTAAATTTAAATTTAAATTAAAATGGAAAACTCTTTTTAAAATATTGCTTAGTTTTTTTTTTTCGAATTCACCTTTTATTTGTAATATTTAATTTGATCTATTTCTTGTTGATTTTTTATTTAAAGATCCATGTTTAAAATAATATTTATTTTAATTCTTTAAGAAGAAACAATTTGATTAGTTAATTTTAATTAGAAAAAAATTCTCATTTTATTTATTTATTTATTTATTTATTTATTTAATTAAAAATTCAAGTCTCCAATTAAATTAAATTAAATTAATTAAAAAAAAAAAAAAAGAAAGAAAAAATTTTGATTAAAGATCATAATTGAAAAAAGTAAAAAAAAATTCACTTAAAAATAAAAACAAATAACAATTAATAAACCCTTTTTATCCTTAAAAATTTTTCTCAATTTATTTATTTTGAGGAATTTTTTAATTTTACTTTTAATTTTCTTTAAATATAATTTTTAAATTCAGTTGATCTCCAAAAAAATTTAAAAAAATATAAGTTTATAAAAATTTGAATTCTTTTTTTATTTTAATTTCTTGATTTTAAATTTTAATTTTAAATTTTAATTTTAATTTTAATTTTTTTAATTGAGAAAGAAAAAAATTTTTTTTTAAAATTTAATTAATTTTAAAACAAAGAAAAGCAAAATCATTTCTTTTTATTCATTTTTTTTCTTTTTATTTTTTATTTTTCTAATTCATTTTTTTTCTTTCTTTTTTTTTTTTTTTTACTTTATTTAAAAACAAATTTTTATTTAAAACTTAAAATCAAACTAAAAAAAAAACTTTAAAACGATCAAAGCACTGATCTTTATTCAAAAGTTATAGTAAGTAATGACTATTTCAAAAAATTAATTTTAATTAAAACAATATAAACTAATAATTTATTAAATTATTTATTATTAAAATCTTTTTTTTTTTTTTTTGGAAATTAAAATAAAAAAAAAATAAATAAAAATTTAAAATGAGAAAAAATTTTAAATAACAAAATAAATAAAATATTAATTAAATAAGTAATAAAAATTTCATAAAAACAAATTTTTTTAATCAAAAATATTTCAAAATAAGAGATCTTTCCTTAAAATCAATTAAAAATCAAACTTGAATCCCCCAAAAAAATTACACAAAAATAATTTAAATTTTAACACCAAATAAAATAATTTTTAATAAATATTTCAACCTCTCAATTTAATTCTTTTATTTAATTTTTCTTATTTAATTCTCTTTATTTAATTTCTTTTATTTAATTTCTTTTATTTAATTTTATTTTAATTTCTTTTATTTAATTTCTTTTATTTTAATTTCTTTTATTTAAATTTTTATTGAGTTGTTTTTATTTATTTAAATTTAAAAAAAATTTTTTTTTCATTTTTTTATTCTCTCTTTCTTTCTTTTTTTATAAATATACAAATTAAATTTATTCAATTCCTTAATTAAAAAAAAATTAACTCAAACCCAAAAAACATTTAAAATTAATTTAATTTTAATTTAATTTTAATTTTAATTTAAAATAAAGAAAAAATAAATAAAAATAAAAATCGAAATGGATGAAAACAATTCAAATCCTTCAATTCAATGCAGTAACCCAGATTGCAAAGTAACAAAGACACCTATCTGGAGGAAAATTGATGGAAAATACTACTGCAACGCATGCGCAATCTATCAGAAGCGGCACGGGGTCATGAGACCTATAAATCCAGTGCCAACAATTCCTTTATCATTAATGCCCAATTCAACAAAGAAGAAAAAACACCACAAAAAAAGCAAGCGGACAAAACCCCAAAAAACGCAACAAAAAAGCTCACAATCCAAACCCAAACGCGCGCTCACAGTTCGATTTAAAGAAGATGACGATTCTGCTCCCACTTTAGTTCATGATCTCAAGTCACAAGGACGTCAGATGTCGGTTCTTAGCCCTAAGATTAATATGGACCATAATAATCCAGAGGCTATGAAAAAAACTTATTCTATAAATGAAAGACCAAACTCAATGCAAGATGTTGTCGAGCTTGATGAGAGTGATGAAGCTAAGCAACTCAAAGGCAGAAGTCTTACAGAGCCATATTACCGCTCAGAAATGCAACAGGGCGACTTGGATGCGTTTATTCCCTCGAAATCACTTTCTATAAACACATCCGGTCAAAATATGTCACCTCAAATGCGACCAGTTTATCCCCCAAATCCGTTACTTTATGGTTATCAAGATCGTTCTGCTTTTCCTTATCCGAATATGCAACAAAATCAGTCATATTACTATCGAAATTTTCAGCAATCACAATTGAATCAAAATCCAAATCAAAATCCAAATCAAAATCAAAATCAAAATCAAAATCAAAATCAAAATCAAAATCAAAATCAAAATCAAAATCAATTCAAAAATCAAAATCAAAATCAAAATATAAATCCTTTATCTAGTTCAATTTCAATGTCTGTTTCGCAGAATTATCCTAATAATTCCTTTAATCATCAACAATCTCAACTTTCTTATTTTCATCGCCAACCTTCTTTCTCTATTCTTCGTTACCGTCAAAATTTAATCAATCAATCACAACCAAAAAATTCACAAAAAAATATACAAAATGAACAAAATGAACAAAATGAACAAGATATTCAAAATATTCAAAATATTCAAAATATTCAAAATATTCAAAATATTCAAAATATTCAAAATGAACAAAATATTCAAAATATTCAAAATATGCAAAATGATATGCAAAATATTCAAAATGAACAAAATATTCAAAATATGCAAAATATTCAAAATGATATTCAAAATATGCAAAATGATATGCAAAATATTCAAGATATGCAAAATGATATGCAAACAGAAATGGAAACAGAAGATCAAAACGAACAAGAATACAACACAAATAATTCACCAATAAACAATGAATATCAACAAAATTTTTCAAACTATAACAAAATGGAGCCAGTTATGATTGAACTAGGAGATTGTGTTGGAATGAGGACTCAATCAGGATATGAGATATTTGCAGTTATAAAACATTTTATTGGCACAGAAAGCGATCCAAATAGTTATTGTTTTGTAAAATGGTTAATTCCAAAAATTGCAAATCATTTCGGTTATTTACCAAATCAAAAACCTCTTCAATTTAAATCTTTGGAAGATTTTTTTATTGGTCAAGATGAACCAAAACCTCAACCAGTTTGTGCAATAACTCGTAAACTTCCTTTTAAATTTAATTTTGATTTATTTACTTATGTTAAGATTCCTGATCCAAGATCTCGAAAATAATTGATTAATTTAATTGAAAAAAAAATTTTCATTTTACTTTTTTTTTTTTGATTTGATTTTTAATAATTTTTTTTTTTTGTATTTTTGCAGAATCTCAAGTTTTTTTTTTTAAGCTTCTTTAAGTATTTTTTTTTTTTGAAAGTATTATTTACATTTTTTCTTAATGAACTAATGTTTCCTTTCAAAAAATAAACAAAAAATTAAACAAAAATTTAAAACAATTTTAAAACAATTTTAAAACAAAAATTTAAATAAAACTTAAAAACTTTATGAAAAAGGAAAAGAGAAAAAGAGAAATTAAAAAGAATCTCGAAGAAATCCAAACAAATTAAAAGAAAGAAAACAATTTAAATTTAAAATTGAGATTCAGATAAATTGAGATAAATTGAGATAAATTGAATTGAATAAAAAAAAGTGGATTTCCTTAATTAAAAAAATGGAAATTATTTAAATTGAATATTATTTAAATTGATTATTATTTAAATTGAATATTATTTAAATTGAATATTATTTAAATTGAATATTATTTAAATTGATTATTTAAATTGAATATTATTTAAATTGAATATTTAAATTAAATATTATTTAAATTGATTATTATTTAAATTGATTATTATTTAAATTGATTATTATTTAAATTGATTATTATTTAAATTGAATATTATTTAAATTGATTATTATTTAAATTGAAGATTATTTAAATTGAATATTATTTAAATTGAATATTTAAATTGATTATTTAAATTGATTATTTAAATTGAATATTATTTAAATTGATTATTTAAATTGAATATTTAAATTGAATATTATTTAAATTGATTATTATTTAAATTGAATATTATTTAAATTAAATTATTTAAATTGATTATTATTTAAATTGAATATTATTTAAATTGATTATTATTTAAATTGATTATTATTTAAATTGAATATTGTTTAAATTGATTATTTAAATTGATTATTATTTAAATTGAATATTATTTAAATGGAAATTATTTAAATTGAATATTAAAATTGAATATTATTTAAATTGAATAATATTATTTAAATTGAATATTTAAATTGATTATTATTTAAATTGAATATTTAAATTGAATATTTAAATTGAATATTTAAATTGAATATTTAAATTGATTATTATTTAAATTGATTATTATTTAAATTGATTATTATTTAAATTTAATTATTAATATTTTTAAAATTGAATATTATTTAAATTGATTATTATTTAAATTGAATATTTAAATTGATTATTATTTAAATTGAATATTTAAATTGATTATTTAAATTGAATATTTAAATTGAATAATATTTAAATTGAATATTATTTAAATTGAATATTATTTAAAATTGAATATTTAAATTGATTATTATTTAAATTGAATATTATTTAAATTGATTATTATTTAAATTGAATATTATTTAAATTGAAGATTATTTAAATTGAAGATTATTTAAATTGATTATTTAAATTGAATATTATTTAAATTGAATATTATTTAAATTGATTATTATTTAAATTGATGAATATTTAAATTGAATATTTAAATTGAATAATATTTAAATTGAATATTTAAATTGAATAATATTTAAATTGATTATTTAAATTGAATATTATTTAAATTGATTATTTTTAAATGATTATTTAAATTGATTATTATTTAAATTGAATATTTAAATTGATTATTATTTAAATTGATTATTATTTAAATTGATTATTATTTAAATTGATTATTATTTAAATTATTGAAGTTTCTTTTTTGAGATTGGCTCATTAAGGCAGCAAGAGAAGAGACATTTGGGTTTAAGTTTTTCAACCCAAGGGCATGTTGAATTAACTCCAAATGAGATTGAGGATTTATTTGTGATTGTAAAGGAAATAATTGTTTTGGATTTAAAAAAGAATTTGGAAAAAGAGAAGGAAGAATAGTAGGAGATGTTAAAGGATTTTGTGAGAGATTGGGAAGAGAGGGAGAGAAACCGCTCAAGCCTTTCGAGCTGTGACGAATTGTGGGTTCTTTGTTTCGTGAGTGAGTAGAGTTTCCTGAGCGTCGTGGGCTCCAGTTTTCTTCTTTTGATGAAAATTGTCGAATATTTTCTCTTTTGGGATGATCGTATCTTTTCTCACTTGCTAGATTTATCCGTATAGGTCGTCCAAGGATTACTTCATTACTTTTTAACTTGCAGGCTTTTGCTGCTGATTTTGATTGCTCGAATTTCACAAATCCAAATCCCCGAGACCTTCCATTATGTGGATCTAATATAATGTGAGCATCACTAATTTTAATTTTGATTTTAATTTTAATTTTATAAATGAATTTTAATTTTATAAATGAATTTTAATTTTATAAATGAATTTTAATTTTGATTTTAATTTTATAAATGAATTTTAAATTTAAATTTAATTTTAATTTTAATTTTAATTTTAATTTTAATTTTATAAATGAATTTTAATTTTGATTTTAATTTTAATTTTGATTTTATTTATAAATGAATTTTAATTTTGATTTTGATTTTAATTTTAATTTTAATTTTAAATGAATTTTAAT
Source organism: Anaeramoeba ignava (assembly GCA_028826165.1). Taxonomy (NCBI): domain Eukaryota; family Anaeramoebidae; genus Anaeramoeba; species Anaeramoeba ignava. The sequence continues at coordinate 404,853 of JAPDFW010000071.1, read as the reverse complement.
TTTAATTTTGATTTTAATTTTGATTTTAATTTTGATTTTAATTTTAATTTTAATTTTGATTTTAATTTTGATTTTAAATTTAATTTTAATTTAATTTTAATTTTGATTTTGATTTTAATTTAAATTTTAATTCAAATTTTAATTTTATAAATAAATTTTAATTTACACTATTGTATCAATATCCTTGAATTTCTCGATTAAATGCTCTTTTGTTGCATTATACGAAAGATTTCCAACAAAAATCTCTGAAGGACCATCATCTTCTCGTGTTTCACTTCTTCGATGTTTCCTTGAATGTTCTCCTCTTGATTCCACATTTTTTTCATATTCATCTCCTGAATGTGGAATAAATCCATCCCGAATTTTAGCTGCAAATGTTTCTTCTTGATCTTCTTCCAGTGATGTTTCTTCTTTTGGATCATCTTTTTCTTTTTGTTTTTCTTCCGTTTTTCTTTCATTTTTATTCATCTCAATTTGTTCCACATTTTCTTTTTTTTCTTTTTTTTCTTTTTGGAATTTTTGCTTTTTTTTTTATAATTGATTTTGGGTTTTTTTCAATTTAAGTTTTTCTCTTTTTTTTATTCAAAAAATTGTTTCTTTTTTTTTATTTAAATACATCATTTAATGTTGTTTCTTGTAAAATACTTTGCAATTCGTTGTCTTCTTTAAAATCATCTTCATTTGATTTTTCATCACTTTTTTGATCGTCCTCATCTTGTTCTTCATTGTTTGAATCTATTTTTTGATTTTGAACGGTTGAATTTGTGTTTTTTTCATCTTTTTTTTCAATTTCATTTTCGTTTTGCTTTTGTTTTTGTTGAAATGCTCGTTTTTCAAGGTCAAAAACACTTTGTTTCATCCGTTTAATTTCTTCCAAAATAATCATTTCATTCTGATTTGTTGATGAAAGATCTTCATTAAAGTCGTCGTTATTTTTTGGTGATGAATATTCTTCTGGATTATTAAAATTTTTTAAATTAAAAATTTTAAATTAAAATTTTAAATTATTTGAAGAAAAAACTTTAATTAAAATAACGAACCAATTTCACTCATAAAATATTTAATAAAATTAAAAAAATAGAAAAAAAGAAAAATGAAAAATGAAAAACGGAAAAAAAAAACTTTTTTAATTTATTTTTTTCTTTTAATCAAAATTACTCATAAAATAATAAAAATTAGTCATAACATAAAAAATAAAAAGAAAAAATAAGTCAAGATTTTGTTTTCTTTATTTTATTTATATTTGTTTTGTATATTGACAGATGTTTTGCAAACTGGACATTGTGTATGATTTGAAAGCCATCGGTCAATACAACTAATTAAAAAAAAAGGAAAAGAAATGAGTAAATTGGAAATCGGAAAAAAAAATTTAATAAAATTACTCTTTATGAAAAAAATGGAAACAAGGCAATACTTTAACGACATCATTATCTTGGTAATCTTCTAAGCAAATAACACATCTTTTAAATAAAATATTTAAATCAATAATAAATTATTTAAATTGAATATTTAAATTGAATATTGAATATTTAAATTGAATATTTAAATTGAATATTTAAATTGATTATTGAATATTTAAATTAATTATTTAAATTGATTATTTAAATTGAATATTTAAATTGATTATTTAAATTGATTAATATTTAAATTGAATATTTAAATAAAATATTTAAATTCAATAATAAATATTTAAATTAATTATTTAAATTGATTATTTAAATTGATTATTTAAATTGAATATTATTTAAAATTGAATATTAAATTATTTAAATTGATTATTTAATTATTTAAATTGAATATTAAATTGAATATTAAATTATTTAAATTGAATATTTAAATTGATTAATATTTAAATTGAATATTATTTAAATTGATTATTTAATTATTTAAATTGATTATTTAATTATTTAAATTGATTATTTAAATTGATTATTTAAATTGAATATTTAATTTGATTATTTAATTATTATTTAAATTGAATATTTAAATTGAATATTATTTAAATTGAATATTGAAATTATTTAAAATTGAATATTTAAATTGAATATTTAAATTGAATATTAAAATTGAATATTAAATTATTTAAATTGATTAATATTTAAATTAAATATTTAAATTGATTAATATTTAATTGAATATTTAAATTGAATATTTAAATTAAATGTTTAAATTGAATATTAACTTTGAATCTGATTCATTTAATGTTTCTTTCTTTAAAACTCTTGTTGGTAATTGTTGAACCAATCTCGAAATAGAATTTCTTGGTTTAGAATAATGAGAATAATGGTCATTTGTATGATCATTATGATGAGAAGAATGATTTCTTGTTATAAATCTAGTTGTATGATAAGAAACAGGAGTAGGAAAAGCTTCAACATTTGTATCTGAATCAGAATCATCAAGATAATCATCAGGAGGAATATATTCTTGATCTCTTTCTTCATCTAAATATTCTCCTCTTTCATATTCATCTTCTGAAATTGTTTCTGAATCTGTTTCTGAATCTGTTTCTGTTTCTGGTTCAGTTTCATATTCTTGAATATGTGCATTTTCATCTTCATCATCTTCACCATTTTGTTCTTCTTCTCTTTCTTCCAAGATTTCTCTTACTTCGCTTATATATTTTTCTTGTAGATTGCGTGCATATTGTTCATCGTTTTTTGCTAAATTTTGATTTTTTTCCCAAATTTTATTTTCTTCATCAAATTCTGCTTGTAATTTTAAAGCTAATTGTAAATCTTCATCTTTTTTTTCTTTATCTTTTTTTTCTTTTTCACTTTCAAATTTATTTTTAAATTGATTTTCAAATTGATTTCTTAATTGGTTTTGATATTGATTTTTAAATTGATTTTGATTTTCAAATTGATTTCTAAATTGATTTCTTAATTGACTTCTTAATTGATATTGATTTTGATTTTTAAATTGATTTTCGTTTTCATTTTCATTTTCACTTTCACTTTCATTTTCACTTTCATTTTCACTTTCATTTTCATTTTCATTTCCACTTTCATTTTCACTTTCATTTTCACTTTCATTTTTTTTTAAATCTTGTTTCCTTTTTTTTGAATTTTTCATTTTTTGATTTTCTGTTAAATTTCTTGAATTTGAAATTAATTCTTGTGATGGATTTTCATTTGATAAAATATTTAATGAAATATTTTCTTTTTTATTTTTATTTTTATTATTTTTTTGTCTTTTGGGTTGATTTTCCATTTGTAAATAAGAAGGAAAAGAAATGAAAAAAAAAATGAAAAAAAAAATGAAATTTAAATTTTGTTTTTAAATTTTTTGGTTTTAAAAAAAATAAAAGAAAAAATAAAAAAAATTGAATTGAAATGATAAGTTTTTTTTTTCTTGTTTTTGAAAGGAAAATTCCCTTACAAGAAAAGAAAGAATCAATGAATGAAAAAAAAAAAAAGAGGAATGAAAAAAAAAAGGAGAAAAAAAGATGAAAAACAAAATGAAAAAAAAAAATGGAATGAAAATGAAAAATTTGGAAAGTGGATTAATCATTTTCTTGAATAAAGGAAACAAGGAATTTAATCTGAATCTGAATCATCGGTAGCATCATCTTCATCGTCTTCATCATTTTCTAGATATTCATAATACTCATCCTTTTCCTTTTCTGAATCTGTTTCTTCTTCTTTTACTTGAAAATCTTCATCACTTTCATCTTCTTGTTCACTACTTTCAGAAATATCAGATTCTTCTGATGGTTGTACTGGAAATGGATATTTCTCTTGATATTCTTTAATTTCTTCATTATATTTTTCCATTAATTGCTTGTGTTTTGCTTTATATTCCTGTTTTTGATATTAATTTTATAAATGAATTTTAATTTTGATTTTAATTTTATAAATGAATTTTAATTTTAATTTTAATTTTATAAATGAATTTTGATTTTAATTTTAATTTTAATTTTAATTTTAATTTTAATTTTAATTTTAATTTTAATTTTAATTTTAATTTTAATTTTAATTTTAATTTTATAAATGAATTTTAATTTTAATTTTGATTTTAATTTTAATTTTAATTTTGGTTTTGATTTTAATTTTAATTTTGATTTTAATTTTAATTTTGATTTTAATTTCATAAATGATTTTAATTTTAATTTTAATCTTAATCTTAATTTTGATTTTAATTTTAATTTTAATTTTAATTTTAATTTTAATTTTTAATTTTAATCTTAATTTTAATTTTTGATTTTAATTTTATAAATGAATTTTGATTTTAATTTTAATTTTAATTTTAATTTTGATTTTGATTTTAATTTTGATTTTGATTTTAATTTTATAAATGAATTTTAATTTTAATTTTAATTTTAATTTTAATTTTAATTTTAATTTTAATTTTAATTTTAATTTTAATTTTAAATTTAATTTTTTTAATTTTAATTTTAATTTTAATCTTAATTTTTAATTTTAATCTTAATTTTAATTTTAATTTTAATTTTAATTTTAATTTTAATATTAATTTTAATATGAATTTTATAAATTAATTTTAATTTTAATTTTAATTTTAATTTTGATTTTATAAATGAATTTTGATTTTAATTTTAATTTTAATTAATTTTAATTATAATTTTAATTTTAATTTTAATTTTAATTTTAATTTTTAATTTTAATTTTTAATTTTAATTTTTGATTTTAATTTTAATTTTAATTTTAATTTAAATTTTAATTTTAATTTTAATTTTATAAATGAATTTTAATTTTAATTTTTGATTTTAATTTTAATTTTAATTTTAATTTTAATTTTACTTTTAATTTTAATTTTTAATTTTAATTTTGATTTTAATCTTAATTTTGATTTTAATTTTAATTTTGATATTTGATTTTGATTTTAATTTTGATTTTAATTTTAATTTTAATCTTAATTTTGATTTTAATTTTAATTTTGATTTTGATTTTGATTTTAATTTTGATTTTAATTTTAATTTTAATTTTAATTTTAATTTTAATTTTAATTTTAATTTTAATTTTAATTTTAATATGAATTTTATAAATTAATTTTAATTTTAATTTTAATCTTATAAATGAATTTTATAAATTAATTTTAATTTTATAAATAAATTCCAAAAAAAGATCAAAAAATTAAAAATTAAAAGAATAATAAAAGAGAAATACTTCTTTTTTAGCTTCATCAAGATCTCTCCATTGTTGGCCAATTAATTTAGTAATTTCACCACCTTTAAGTTCAGGATTATCAAGTTTAATTTTCTCACGAACATCTTGGGAAAAAAGAAAGTATGGATTAAGAGGTTTCTTTGGAGGTGATGGAGGTGCAACTTTAATTCTTTTATCTTCTTCTAATTGTGGTTCAACTCTATTAAATTTTTTATTAAATTTTTTATTTAATTTTTTATTTAATTTTTTTTATTTTAAATTTTTTATTTAAATTTTTTTGTTAATTGAATTTTTCATTTCTTTTTAAATTCGTTTTTCTTCTAACTTCTGTCTTCTTTTTTCTCTTTTTGAGAAATTAGGAATATTTTAATAAATCCAAAAAAAGGATTTGTTTTTGATTTTTTTGTTTGTTTTTGTTTTCAAGATTATTTTGTTTTTTATTTGTTATTTTTGTATTTAAATTAAAGTTAATTAACTTTTATTTATTATTTAAAAACGTTAGAAAAAATTTTAATTTGTTTCTGTGATTTTTTTTTTTGTTTTAAAAATTTTATTTGTTTGGGTTGTTAAAAAGAAGACAAAAGGAAGAATAACGGAAAAAGAATAGGGTCATCAAAATAGTTACATTGGTGCAGGTGCTTCTTCAATTTTTCTTTTTTTGTCTCCTTCCATGAAAATGAAATGATTGAATTTAAAATTAAAATTGAATTTAAAATTAAAATAAAAATTAAAAAAAAAAAAAAATCAAAAATGAAGATTTTTTTTTCTTTTCTTAAAATAGAAAGTGTTTTTGTTTTTATTTATTTATTTTTATGAGTTTTATTGATACAACAAGGAAAAAAAAATTTTTTTTAATTAAAATTTTTATTATTATTTTTAACGGTTTTTAGTTTTTTTTTTTTATTTAGAAAAGTTTAATTTTAAATTTAAAATTGATCTTAAAATTAAATAATTTTAATTGTTTAATATTTATTTGTTTTATTTATTTGTTTTATTTATTTAATTTTATTTAGTTTTTTGAATTAAATAAAAAAAGAGGAAAAAAAATTTTTTTTTTTTGGATTTCCTTTTTTTTTTTGCTTTTTTTTTTTTTTTGCCTGTTTAAATTTTATCATCTGGCAAATTCATTGCAAAACGAATTGCAACAAGAGCGAACAAAGAAGCAAAAAAATAAGGAATTTGAGGTAAATTTAGTTTTCCAGAAGTAAAGTAACTAAAAGAATAAGAATAAAAATACTTTGTAATCATATGACTTATATTTGAAGCAAAAGACAAGTAACCAAAAAGAGTACCGTGTTCATTTTCAGGAGTTTCATCTTTGAAAAATGACTGTATAATTGTAAAAGCGATTATTCCAATAACACCCAAAGTACCGATAATAATGATCCACAAATTCCAAGCAACAATAAAAGCAAAATTGGCAGAAAAAGTGGCAACAAAACCCAAAATGAGTGATTTTCTATTTCCGTATTTTTGGATCAAAATTTTCAATGCAACTCCCATTGCAAGAATTTGCCAAATTGCGCACCAAAGAAGAAGTGCGTAAATTGTTGAGCCTGATAAATTAAATCGCAATTTGAGATAGAATTGTGAAACAACTATTGTGCATCCAGCTGCCATAATATTTAAGAAAAGAAGCCATAAATAATTCTTCAGAAATGGTCTTTCTTTGAAATATCGAAATGCTCCTATTGGATGTGCTCTTGACCAGTCAAATTCTACTGTGTCAAGCATTGTTTTTGATTCTGGTAGTGAAAAAATCACAAAAATTAGATCAATTATTATGATCAAAAATGATATTTTTAGTATTCCTCTTGGTGATATTCCTATTGATGTAAATAAGAATCCAAATCCAAATCCAATAAGAATTCCTCCTCCTCCAAAAGCATGAAAAATACCCATATTCTATAATTTTTGATTTTGATTTTAATTTTAATTTTGATTTTGATTTTGATTTTAATTTTAATTTTAATTTTGATTTTGATTTTAATTTTGAATTTTGATTTTGATTTTAATTTTGATTTTGATTTTAATTTTGATTTAAATTTTAATTTTGATTTTAATTTTGATTTTAATTTTAATTTTGATTTTAATTTTAATTTTAATTTTGATTTTGATTTTAATTTTTGATTTTGATTTAAATTTTAATTTTAATTTTGATTTAAATTTTGATTTTGATTTTTAATTTTAATTTTAATTTTAATTTTAATTTTGATTTTAATTTTAATTTTAATTTTAATTTTAATTTTAATTTTAATTTTAATTTTGATTTTGATTTTTAATTTGATTTTGATTTTGATTTTGATTTTGATTTTGATTTTTGATTTTAATTTTAATTTTGATTTTGATTTTAATTTTAATTTTAATTTTTGATTTTGATTTTAATTTTGATTTTGATTTTGATTTTGATTTTGATTTTGATTTTGATTTTAATTTTTAATTTTAATTTTAATTTTGATTTTGATTTTTGATTTTAATTTTAATTTTAATTTTAATTTTGATTTTGATTTTAATTTTGATTTTAATTTTGATTTTGATTTTGATTTTGATTTTGATTTTGATTTTGATTTTGATTTTGATTTTAATTTTGATTTAAATTTTAATTTTGATTTTGATTTTGATTTTGATTTTGATTTTGATTTTTAATTTTAATTTTGATTTTAATTTTGATTTTGATTTTGATTTTAATTTTAATTTTAATTTTAATTTTGGTTTTTAATTTTAATTTTAATTTTAATTTTAATTTTAATTTTGATTTTAATTTTAATTTTAATTTTAATTTTGATTTTAATTTTAATTTTTGATTTTGATTTTGATTTTGATTTTGATTTTGATTTTGATTTTAATTTTAATTTTAATTTTAATTTTAATTTTGATTTTAATTTTAATTTTAATTTTAATTTTTGATTTTGATTTTGATTTTGATTTTGATTTTGATTTTGATTTTGATTTTGATTTTGATTTTGATTTTGATTTTGATTTTAATTTTGATTTTGATTTTGATTTTGATTTTAATTTTTGATTTTGATTTTGATTTTGATTTTGATTTTGATTTTGATTTTGATTTTGATTTTGATTTTGATTTTGATTTTGATTTTGAATTTTGATTTTAATTTTAATTTTAATTTTAATTTTAATTTTAATTTTGATTTTGATTTTGATTTTGATTTTAGATTTTAATTTTGATTTTAATTTTGATTTTAATTTTAATTTTTAATTTTAATTTTAATTTTGATTTTGATTTTGATTTTGATTTTGATTTTAAATAATTCACATTTGCAAATTTATCTATTGAAGAAATATCCGAAATATAACTAGAACCTGTTTGAGGATTTGCAGCACACAAACCATCAATAAATCTAGCCAAACCAATTAAAAATTTAGAAGAAGTATAAGAACAAATCAAATAATCTAAACCAAAACCAGCAAGAACAATAATAAAAGTATTTTTTCTTCCAAATTTATCTGAAAAAACACCAAGAAAACAATTGCCAAAAGCTTGACCTAAACAATAAATTGCTTCAACAATTCCATAAAATAAAGAAGCTTTTGAAAGATCTTCTTCATAAATTGAATTAATAACTGAAACATAGGCAATTGAGGTCATTCCAGTTATCTTTAATAAAAATTCATTATTTCAAAATAAATAGAAAAAAAAGTAATTAAAATTCTATTTAAAATTTTTTCTTTTATTTTATTTATTTTTTATTTACAATCCAAGCAAGAAGATTTTCAATACTAACTAAATATAATTTTCGTTTTTCATTTTGATATTTTTCTGTTAACATTTTTTATTTATATTTTTAAAGAAAAGAAAAGAAAAGAAAAATGAAAAAAAAATTTCGATTTTATTTTCTTTTCTTTTCTTTTATTTTCTTGTTAATACGTGGCTATTTTATTTTTCTTTCTTTTCATGTTAATTAATATTTTCAATCCACTTTTTTTTTTTTAATAATTAAAATTAAATAAAAAAAATTTCCGATTTCTTATTTTTCTTTTAATTTTTTAATTTCAAAAAAAAAAGAAGAAAAAAAGAAAAAAAGAAAAAAGAAATTAGGAAGAAATTAAGATCATTTTGAATTATTAAAATTTTTAGAAAAACAACAAAACAAAACAAAAATAAAAAAAAAAACAAAAAAAAAATTTTTTTTATAAATTTTAATTTTTCATTTTTTTTTTTCATTTTTATTTTTACAATAATAATTTTTTTAAAATAGATTGAATATGTCAACACCACAAAAAAACGAAACTGAAGAACAAAACACGATGGAAGAAGAACAAAAAACCAACGAAGAAAACAAAAAACAAGAAGAAAGTGAGAACAAAGAAGAAAATTCGATGAAAGAAGAAAAGAATGAAATGAAAGAAGAAAATTTGATGAAAGAAGAAAAGAACGAAATGAAAGAAGAAAAGAACGAAATGAAAGAAGAAGAGGATATAAAGAATTTACAGCCAGAAGAAGAATTAAAAAAAGTTATTGAAGCAGAAAAAAAACATCCAAAAATGCAAAATAAAGACACTTATTATCTTATTAGTAAAAATTGGTTTGATCAATGGAAAGATTATACAAAATATAAGGAAGCTCACAGCTTTTATAAGAATTCAGATGAATTCGTTGCTGGTACTGTTTATCCAAAACCTGGTTCTATTGATAATTCTGATCTTCTTGAACAAGATAAAATTACCCTCAAAAAACGTTTAACTGAGGGTTTTGATTATAGTTTAGTTTATCAAACTATTTGGGATATTCTTTTTGAAATGTACATTTGTTTGCTTAATTTTTTTAGATTTTGAATTTAAAAATTAATATTAAAATTTAAAATTTAAAATTTAAAATTAAAATAAAATTAAAATTAAAATTAAAATTAAAATTAAAATTAAAATTAAAATTAAAAATTAAAATCAATATTAAATTTAAAATTAAAATTAAAATTAAAATTAAAATTAAAATTAAAATTAAAATTAAAATTAAAATTAAAATTAAAATTAAAATTAAAAATTAAAATTAAAAATTAAAATTAAAATTAAAAATTAAAAATTCAAATTAAAATTAAATTAAAATTAAAATTAAAATTAAAATTAAAATTAAAATTAAAATTAAAATTAAAATCAAAATCAAAATTAAAATTAAAATTAAAATTAAAATTAAAATTAAAATTAAATTTAAAATTAAAATTAAAATTAAAATAAATAAAAATAAAATTTAAAAATTAAAATTTAATTTAAAAATCAATATTAATATTAATATATTCTCATATTCTAGATATGGTGGTGGTCCTCCAATTCCCCGAAATGTTATTTCAGTTGGAATTACAAAATATGAATATGTTGAAGTTTATCCAATCGAGCTTAACTTTATCTATAAAGAAAATGATCAAAAAAAAGAATTTACAGAAACATTTAGTAAAATGGAAAGAATAGAAAATATGAAGAAAAAGATTTGTGAAAAAATAGGAGTTGAACCAGATGATGGTATTTTATTTTTCTGAATGATTCTGTTGATTGAAATATAAAATATTCAAACATTAAAAATTCTATTTTTTTTTTATAAATTAGTTTTTTTGCAAAAATGGTCTTATATGTCATTTTGGACTAAAATCAATTTCGAAAATGAATCTCTTTATGATACTCGTTTAAATGAGGGAGATAAAATTAAAATTGTTAAGAAATCAGAGGATATTGGAGATTTAGAACAACCCAAAGCAGCAGGAGTAACAGCAAATTCAAAGTAATTTCTTTATTTAAAAATTAAAATATAAAAAATTCAAAAAACTAAAAAAATTTTTTCAATTAGTTTATCTACTAGTTCAAGTAGTGATGATGAAAATGAAACTGCTCCAAGAACTTCTATGATGTAAATCTATGATTTATTTTGATCTTATCTATAAAAATTTTTTTTTTAAAACAAAATATTCTTTTTCTTTGTTTTTAATCATTAACAGGTCAGGTTTTTCAAGTTATTTTACTAATCGGTATTCAAGAAAAGCTGAAGCAAAAGGTTTGACTGGTTTGCAAAATTTAGGTAATACTTGCTTCATGAATAGTGGATTGCAATGTTTATTGAACTCTACAGTTCTTAAGGATTATTTTATATCTGGAAAATATCGTAATGAAATTAATTATACAAATCCAATTGGAATGAAAGGTCGACTTGCAACTGAATTTGGAAATTTAGTTCATGAAGTAGAAAATTAAAATTAAAATTAAAATTTAAAAATTAAAATTAAAAATAATTTATAAAATTAAAATTCATTTATTAAAATTAAAATTAAAATTTAAAAATTAAAATTAAAAATTCATTTATTAAAATTAAAATTAAAATTAAAATTAAAATTAAAATTAAAATTCATTTATTAAAATTAAAATTAAAATTAAAATTCATTTATTAAAATTAAAATTAAAATTCATTTATTAAAATTAAAAATTAAAATTTAAAATTAAAATTAAAATTCATTTATTAAAATTAAAATTAAAATTTAAAAATTAAAAGGTTTGGTCAGGAAAATATAGTAGTGTTTCACCAAGTGATTTAAAACATGTTGTTGGACAATTTGCTCATCAATTTATGGGATATTCACAACATGATTCACAAGAATTTTTAGCATTTATGCTTGATGGACTTCACGAAGATTTAAATCGAGTTAAAGATAAACCAATAACAAAACCAGTTGAAGGAGATGGAAGACCACACAAAGAAGTAAAAAATCAAAATTAAAATTAAAATTTAGAATTAAAAATAAAATTAAAATCAAAATTAAAATTAAAATCAAAATTAAAATTAAAATTAAAATTAAAATTAAAATTAAAATCAAAATTAAAATCAAAATCAAAATTAAAATCAAAATCAAAATTTAAATTAAAATTAAATTTAAATTAAAATTAAAATTAAAATTAAAATAAAATTAAAATTAAAATTAAAATTAAAAATCAAAATTAAAATTAAAATTTAAATATTTAAAATTAAAATCAAAATCAAAATTAAAATCAAAATTAAAATTAAAATTAAAATTAAAATTAAAATTAAAATTTAAAATCAAAATTAAAATTAAGGTTGCTGATGAATCTTGGGAAGTTTACAAAAAAAGAAATGATTCTGTTATTGTCGATTTCTTTCAAGGACAAATTAAAAGTAGATTGATCTGTCCTGACTGCAAAAAAATATCAACTATATTTGATCCAATAATGTATTATTCCCTTCCATTCCCATCATCAAATATTTCAAGATACAAAATCCAAGTTCGATTTGTAGATCCAAATAAACTCCCAGAAAATTACTTACTAGAATGTAGAAAACATGGATCTTTAAGTGATATTCTTTCAAAATTGTCTGAAGTTTCCGGAATTTCTGAAAAATTTCTTGCTTTAACAGAAGTTTATAAAAATAAGATTTATAAAACAATTAAAGACAAAGATATTTCTGATATTCAAAAAAACGATACACTTGTGGCATATGAATTAGAGGATCATAAAAAAAAAGCTGAAAAAGAAAAAGAAAAAGAAAAAGAAAAAGAAAAAGAACAAGAACAAGATGAAAAAAAGGATGAAAATGAAAAAGAAAAAAAGGATGAAGATGAAAATGAAAAAAAGGATGAAAATGAAAAACAAGATGAAAAAAAGGATGAAAATGAAAAACAAATCCAATTTCTCAACATCCAATTCTTTAATAGTATGCTTAAAAAAACTGGGTATTATCAATATGATGTTGAAGACGAACTTATTGGATACCCTTTTGTTATTGCATTGCCAATAAAATCAATCAATTACAAAGAACTTGAGGAAATATTTTTGGAAAGATTAAAACAATTTATTCCTATCGAAGAAATTAAGAAAAAACAAGACGAAATGAACCAGAAAAAACTCGAAGAAAAAAACGGGATGAAGGAAGAAGACAAAAAGGAAGAAGACGAAAAAGAAGAAAAGAAAACTGGTTACGACAGCTATTTCTCCTCGACAAGAATGCTCGATACAAAAGAACAAAAGAAAAAAGTAAAAGAAAAAGCATTGAAGATATTTGGAGTTGAAAGATACACTTACACACCGTTTTTCAGAATCATCAGAATCGCTTCAAGTAGAGTAACAACATATTCAGAAGACGAAGACATAAAAATAACATCCGGAATCTCATTTACACTTCGATGGAATCCCAATTTGTTTTTTGATAAAATCATGGACGAAAGCAATTTCCTAAAATCAGAGAACAAATTCACTGAAAAAGAACAAGTTTTAACAAATTTGAACATATATCATCTTATTGATAATTATCTTTCAGAAGAACAACTTGGAAAAAGCGACATGTGGTATTGTCCCCATTGTAAAAAGCATGTGGAAGCAAACAAGAAATTTGATCTATGGCGACTTCCTGAGGTTTTTATTGGGCATTTTAAGAGATTTTCTTATGGTTTATGGAGTCGATCCAAAATTGATAAATACGTTGATTTTCCAACGGTTTTGGATCTTGAACCTTATATTCCTCAAGAAATTGGTGAAACTCAAACAAAATATGAACTTTATGCTGTTTCTAATCACTATGGCGGTTACGGTGGTGGTCATTATACTGCTTATGCTAAGAACTCCACTACTGGTAAATGGTTCTGTTATGATGATAGTTCTGTCTCTTCTATTTCTGGTCCTGATGCTGCAAAGACTTCCGCTGCTTATTTGGTTTTCTATCGAAGAATTCATTCAATGAATGAAGAAAAGACTGAAAATTCAATGAATGAAGAAAAGAAAGAAAAATTAATTTTCAATCAATTAATCAATCAATCAATCAATTAATTTCTTTAAAAATTTTTTAAGATCCAAATTTAGAAAAAAATTTAAAAATTTAAAAAATTTAAAAAACAATCTTAATAAATTCAAATCAAAATTCCGTTTAAAAAAAAACCATTTTTAATTTTCAAAATTTAATTTTGAAATTCTTTATTTTCGTAATTTCAATAAACGTTGTAAAACAGAATTCTCATTTAATTGATAATAATCATGAGCTTCTTGTAATTCTTCAATAATAGAATCAGAAAGATCTGGATCAAGTTCATCCAAATAAAAATATTTAATCAAAGTTCTCAAAGCTTCAGGAGATCTTCCTGAATAATCAGTAACACGATGAGAATCATCTTTAACACTAACAAACATTCCTCGATAAAGTTCACTTCTCATCATCAAAATAACGGAATGAACACGAATATTTTCATCTCCAATAATAATAGTAAAATCTTTTGAATCTTCATCCAAATAAAGCTTTCTTAAATCCTTTAATAATCCGTTAATCCCAGATTTTTCAGTTATATTTTGGATTCCAAAAACTGATGCAAGATCTTCAGTTTTTTTCTTTGCTCCGCTTATAATTCCTCCATAAATCCATCGAAAAAATGATTCCATTTCTTCATTTTTTTTGTTTTTTGAGATTGATGATAAAAGTCGAAAATTTGGTCCTAATCTTGCTGATAATATTGTTTCATGTGATTGTATTGTTTTTCCATCCATTGTTGTAATTTCAAAATCACATCTTTCTCCTCTTTTATATAATTGAGTCATTTCATCCATAATATTTGTTCTGAATTGAAGTAATTCTTTTAATTCTGGAGTTCTTGCCAAATCTATTGGTGTTGAACCCTTTTATTTATTTATTATTTAATTTAATTTAATTTAATTTAATTTAATTTAATTTAATTTATTATTTATTTATATTTTTACTCCCTTTAGATTAAAAAAAAAATTTAAAATTTAAATAAATAAATTAAATTAAAGATACTCCAATTTTTTTCGGAAATAAATATTTTAATTTACTTGCTAAAAATTCATCAATTATTTATTGATTTTTTTTTCAAATTAAAATACACTTTATTATTAAATAAAATTTTTTCTTTATTACATTTTTAACATGAACATCAGCTCCTGCTGTTAAAAGCATCATAATATTTTGTCTTCCAACATCACATTCACAAGCTTTATGCAAAGGTGTATCATTCTTTTATATCATAAATAAATATTTACTTAAATAAAATTTTTTTTTGATTTATAAAATTTTCAATAAAATATTTACATACTAAATAATGAAAATAAGAAGGAATAATCCAAAATTATGTTTTAATATCATTTAATCTAAACTCTCCAAAAATTAATTGAAAATGAATATTAATTACATACTATGGATTTTAAATGAATATTTTATATTAATCAATTTTTTTTTTTTTGCTTTTTAAATATTTTTGTTTATTGTTTTTTAATTGGAAATTTAAATTAATACATTTTGAATATTTACATCTGCTCCAAATGCAAGAAGTGATCTAAGAAGCTCAGGATCAACACCTTTTTCGCATAAATTATACAATGGAGTAAATCCCTTAAAAAAGAAAAAATTGCAATTTAAAATATTAAATGCAAAATTAAAAAGAAAAAATTTTTACTTTCTAAATAATAAATATTTTTTTCTTTTTCTATTAAAAACTTTCCAAAAATTCTTAAATAAAATTATTTTTTTTTGTTTTGAATTTACAAACTGATATTATTTTGATTTTAATTCAAATATTTAATATTTTATTTTTTTTTTCAGAAAAATGTAGAAAAATTCAATTAAAATCAATAATTACATCAGAAATATTAACATTTGCTGATTTTTGAAGTAAAGTATTTAAAATTTCAAGAGGAACTCGATAAAAACAAGCCCACCAAAGTGGGGTTCTTAACTAAAAAAAAACATATTAATATTATTAAAAATATATTAATATTATTATTATTAAAAAAAAGAAAATAATTTACATCCTAATTAAATTGTTATTTAATTAAATTAAAAACAAATTTAATTATAAACAAAAAATAAAACGGAAATTTTACTTTCTAATAAAAAATAATTAATATATATATAAAATAATATAAAATAATATAAAAATTAATTACATCTTGATTATTCACATCAACTTCTTGAAGTAACTCAATATGAGAAAAATCTCCTTTTTGAAATTCAGCTAAATAAGAATTCATTTTGAAAAAAAAAAAAATGAAAAAAAATTTTTTTGATTTTTTATTTTTTCATTTTTTTTTTCATTTTTTTTTTAAATGGTAAATTTTTTTTTTTCAAACTTTCCGTTATAAAATTTAATATACACATAATTTCGGATAATTTTATTTATTAATTATTTAAAGGGAAAACTTCGAAAAACTCAAAAATTTGCAAAAGTGAAAAGAATGCTGAAGCCAAAAGATCAACGAATTCCAAACAATCCAAGGATCAAAAAGACAAAAAAAACAAAAGAGTCACTTAGACGGATGTAAGTTTAATGATCCATTCAAGATCTCTTTTCTTTCTAACAATTTATAATCTTTATAAAAAATATCAAATTAATGATTTTTAATATTTAATATTTAATTTTTATTCTTTTTTTTTTGAATGTAAATATAAAATATATAATTTGAATTAAAGTTCAAAGACTTCATCAAGTATGTTTTTGCAATATAATACATCCTTAGGTCCTCCATATCAAGTTATATTAGATACAAATTTTATAAATTTTTCTATTCAAAATAAACTTGATATTGTTCAATCTTTTTATGATCTTCTTTTAGCCAAAGGTGAATAAAATAATAAATATAAAATAATAAATATTAAATATTAAATATTAAATAATAAATATTAAATATTAAATATTAAATATTAAATAATAAATATTAAATAATAAATAATTAAATATTAAATATTAAATAATAAATAATAAATATTAAATAATAAATAATTAATATTAAATATTAATTAATAAATATTAAATAATAAATATTAAATATTAAATATTAAATAAATATTAAATATTAAATAAATAAAAAATATTAAATAAATAATAAATATTAAATATTAAATATTAAAATAAATAAATAAAATAATAAATAATAAATAATAAATAATAAATATTAAATATTAAATATAAAAATAATAAATATTAAATAAATAATAAATATTAAATAATAAATATTAAATATTAAATATTAATTAAATATTAAATAATATTAAATATTAAATATTAAATATTAAATAATAATAAAAATAATAAAAATAAATATTAAATATTAATAAATAATAAAAATAAAAATAAATAAAAATATTAAAAACAAAATAAAAATATTAAAATAAATAATAAATATTAAATATTAAATATTAAATATTAAATAATAAATATTAAATATTAAATATTAAATAATAAATAAAAAATAATAAATATTAAATATTAAATATTAAATAAATATTAAATAAATATTAAATATTAAATAAATATTAAATATTAAATAAAAAACAAAATAATAAAATATAAAATAATAAATAATAAATATTAAATATTAAATAATAAAATTAAAATATTAAATAAAATAAAATATTAAATAAATATTAAATATTAAATATTAAATATTAAATAATAAATATTAAATAATAAATATTAAATAATTAAAATAAATAAAATAATAATTAAATAATAAATAAAATATTAAATAAAAATATTAAAATTAAATAATAAATAAATAATAAATAAAAATATTAAATATTAAATATTAAATAAATTAAATATTAAATATAAAATAATAAATATTAAATAATAAATAATAAAAATTAAATAAAATATTAAAATAAAAATAAATAAAAATAAATAAAAATAAACAAATAATAAATAAATAAAAATATAAATAAATAAATAAAATTAAATATAATAAATAATAAATAAAATAAAAATAAAATAAATAATAAATAATAAAAATATTAAATATTAAAAATAAATAAAAATAAAATAATAAATAAAAATAATAAATAAAATATTAAAATATTAAAATAATAAATATTAAATATTAAATATTAATATTAAAATAAATATTAAAATAATAAATAAATATTAAATATTAAATATTAAATAATAAATATTAAATATTAAAATAATAAATATTAAATAATAAAATAATTAAATAATAAAATAAATTAAAATATTAAAATAAATAATAAAATATTAAATAATAAATAATAAATAATAAATAATAAAATAAATAATAATAAAATAATAAATAATAAATAAAAATAAATAAATAAAATAAAAATATTAAATAATAAATAATAAATAAAATAATATTAAATAATAAATATTAAAATATTAAATATTAAATAATAATAAATATTAAATATTAAATATTAAATATTAAATAAATATTAAATATTAAATAAATATTAAATATTAAATAAATAATAAATATAAAATAATAAATATAAAATAATAAATATAAAATAATAAATATTAAATATTAAATATTAAATATAAAATATTAAATATTAAATATTAAATATTAAATATTTGAATATTAGCAATACCATGTGTAACTGATTGTGTAATAGGAGAACTTGAGAAATTAGGTTCAAAATTTCGAGTTGCACTTCGAGTTTCTAAAGATCCACGATTCAAGAGAATTCATTGTGGTTGTAATGGATATGCAGATGATTGTATTTGTAATCTTGTTACTCAACATAAATGTTATATGGTTGCAACTTCTGATAAAGATTTAAAAAGGAGAATTCGTAAAATTCCTGGAGTTCCTATTGTTGGTATAAAAAACCATAAATATACAGTAGAAAGATTACCAATTTAGTTTCCACTTCCTTTTTCCTTCTATAGACTATTCTTTTTCTTTGTTGATTCGTAAATTATTTCTATTTTCAAATATTTTTTTTATACTAACTTTAAATCTTTTCAAAAAATTTAATTTACTTTTTAATTTACAATTTGATTTACTTTTTAATTTACAAATTGATTTACTTTTTAATTTACAAATTGATTTACTTTTTAATTTACAATTTGATTTACTTTTTAATTCAAAAATTGATTTACTTTTTAATTTACAAATTGATTTACTTTTTAATTTAAAATTTGATTTACTTTCTAATTTACAAATTGATTTACTTTTTAATTTACAAATTGATTTACTTTTTAATTCAAAAATGATTTACTTTTTAATTTACAATTTGATTTACTTTCTAATTTACAAATTGATTTACTTTTTAATTTACAAATTGATTTACTTTTTAATTTACAAATTGATTTACTTTTTAATTTACAAATTGATTTACTTTTTAATTTACAAATTGATTTACTTTTTAATTTACAAATTGATTTACTTTCTAATTCAAAAATTGATTTACTTTTTAATTTACAAATTGATTTACTTTTTAATTTACAAATTGATTTACTTTTTAATTTACAAATTGATTTACTTTTTAATTCAAAAATTGATTTACTTTTTAATTTACAAATTGATTTACTTTTTAATTTACAAATTGATTTACTTTTTAATTTACAAATTGATTTACTTTTTAATTCAAAAATGATTTACTTTTTAATTTACAATTTGATTTACTTTCTAATTCAAAATTGATTTACTTTTTAATTTACAAATTGATTTACTTTTTAATTCAAAATTGATTTACTTTTTAATTCAAAATTGATTTACTTTTTAATTTACAAATTGATTTACTTTTTAATTTACAAATTGATTTACTTTTTAATTTACAAATTGATTTACTTTTTAATTTACAAATTGATTTACTTTTTAATTTACAAATTGATTTACTTTTTAATTTACAATTTAATTTACTTTTTAATTTACAAATTGATTTACTTTCTAATTCAAAAATTGATTTACTTTTTAATTTACAAATTGATTTACTTTTTAATTTACAAATTGATTTACTTTTTAATTCAAAAATGATTTACTTTTTAATTTACAAATTGATTTACTTTTTAATTCAAAATTGATTTACAAAATTTAGAAAAAATTTTTTTTTCAAAAATTATTCCATTTATTTCTTTTTCCTAAATCTCTTTTGCAATTTAATGAAACAAAATAACAAATCTTGAATTTGAATTTTTTTTGAATTTTTTTTTGAATTTGAATTTTTTTGATTTAAATATGTCAAAATAAAAAAAAAAGAATTTCCAAGTTAAAAGAAAAGGAATTAATAATCGATTTTTTGAGTAAAATTAAATGGGAAATAACCTTGAGCACCATTACATTCACCAAAACCCCAATTTTCATCAGATTTTTGAATAAAAGTAATAACATCACCAGCATAAAAACTTAATTCTCCTTCTACTTGAGCAGCATAATCATAAGTAGCTTGATATTGTTCACCATATTGTTCATCATATTGTTCAGTATATTGTTCAGTATATTGTTCATCATATTGTTCAGTATATTGTTCAGTATATTCTTCTTCTTTAGGTTCTTCTTTTTTAACATTCCATCCTCCAAAAGTTGGTTTTATTTCTTCTTTTGTTTCTTCTTTTAACATTCCATCCTCCAAATGTTGGTTTTGTTTCTTCTTTTGTTTCTTCTTTTTAACATTCCATCCACCAAATGTTGGTTTTGTTTCTTCTTTTGTTTCTTCTTGTTTAACATTCCAAGCTCCAAATGTTGGTTTTGTTTCTTCTTTTGTTTCTTCTTGTTTTTAACATTCCATCCTCCAAATGTTGGTTTTGTTTCTTCTTTAGTTTCTTCTTTTTTAACATTCCATCCTCCAAATGTTGGTTTTGTTTCTTCTTTTGTTTCTTCTTGTTTAACATTCCAAGCTCCAAATGTTGGTTTTGTTTCTTCTTTTGTTTCTTCTTGTTTAACATTCCATCCTCCAAAAGTTGGTTTTGTTTCTTCTTTTATTTCTTCTTGTTTAACATTCCATCCTCCAAAAGTAGGTTTTGTTTCTTCTTTAGGTTCTTCTTGTTTAACATTCCATCCTCCAAAATGTTGGTTTTGTTTCTTCTTTTATTTCTTCTTTTTTAACATTCCATCCTCCAAATGTTGGTTTTGGTGAAGAATCCACTTTTATTTCTTTTTTTGTTTCTTTTGGTTCTTTTGAAGTATTCCAAGCTCCAAAAGTAGGTTTTGTTTCTTCTTTTGTTTCTTCTTGTTTAACATTCCAAGCTCCAAAAGTAGGTTTTGTTTCTTCTTTTGTTTCTTCTTGTTTAACATTCCATCCACCAAATGTTGGTTTTATTTCTTCTTTTGTTTCTTCTTTTTTAACATTCCATCCTCCAAATGTTGGTTTTGGTGAAGAATCAATTTTGGTTTCTTTTTTAGGAGATGTTGTTGTATTCCAAGCTCCAAATGTAGGTTTTGGTGAAGTACCTATTTTCTTTGATTCTTGTCTGGGTGATTTAGATCTATTGAAACCACCAAATGTTGGTTTTGAAGAATTTGGAGAAACAGTTGAATTTTTATATGGAATTGAAGAAACAGATCTTTGATGAGATCTTGATTTAAGTTGAACGCCAAAAGGATTGTTACTTTGCGAAGTCGGTGATTTTCTTTGCTCTCTTGTTGGTAAATTAGATTTATTTGTTTGATTTGGCGAAGTATTTCTTCCTCTTGTTTGTAAATTTTGTTTATTTTTATTTAAATTATTTCTTCCTCTTGTTTGAAAATTTTGTTTAGTTTGATTTAAAGTATTTCTTCCTCTTGTTGGTAAATTAGGTTTGTTTGTTTGATTTGGTGAAGTATTTCTTCCTCTTGTTTGTAAATTAGGTTTATTTTGATTTAAAGTATTTCTTCCTCTTGTTGGTAAATTAGGTTTATTTTGATTTAAATTTGGTGAAGTATTTCTTCCTCTTGTTGGTAAATTAGGTTTATTTGTTTGATTTGGTGAAGTATTTCTTCCTCTTGTTGGTAAATTTGGTTTATTTGTTTGATTTGGTGAAGTATTTCTTCCTCTTGTTGGTAAATTTGGTTTATTTTGTTGATTTAAATTTGTTCTTCCTCTTGTTGGTAAATTTGGTTTGTTTTGATTTGGTGAAGTATTTCTTCCTCTTGTTGGTAAATTTGGTTTATTTTGTTGATTTAAATTTGTTCTTCCTCTTGTTGGTAAATTTGGTGCTTCGTTTCTTCTTTGTTGTCCAAAATTTCTTCCATAAGCTATTTTTTTTTTGGAATTATATTTTTTTATTAATGTTCAAAAAAATTTCAAAATGATTTCAAAATAATTTTTGCTTTATTTTTGTTTTTATTTTTTTTTTTTTTTGTTTTTATTTTTGGATTGTTTTTATATTAAATAACTTACGAGATGCCATTTTAAAAATGAAAAAAAAAAAATGAAAAAAAAAAATGAAAAACAAAAAATTTTTTTTCTTTTTTTAATTTAAAAAGAAGAAAAATCATTTTTCTATTTTTATTTTTAATTTTTAAAAAAAAAAAAGAATGTCAAGAAGAAGAAAACAAGAATTAAATAAATATTTAACGTCTTTACCAAAAATTCAAAGTTTAGATAAACAATATTTACTTTTAAACACAAATAGAAAAGATTTTTATAAAGAAAAACAAGAAAAGGCATTACAAGTAAATTTCAAAATCAATTTCCAATATTTAAATCAATATTTAAATCAATATTTAAATCAATTTTTAATATTTAAATCAATATTTAAATCAATATTTAAATCAATATTTAAATCAATATTTAAATCAATATTTAAATCAATATTTAAATCAATATTTAAATCAATATTTAAAATATCAATATTTAAATCAATATTTAAAATAATATTTAAATCAATATTTAAATCAATTTAAATCAATTTTAAATCAATATTTAAATCAATAATATTTAAAAATTAATATTTTAAATCAATATTTTAAATCAAATATTTAAATCAATATTTTAAAATCAATATTTAAATCAATTTTTAAATCAATATTTTAAATTAATATTTAAATCAATATTTAAATTAATATTTAAAATCAATATTTAAATTAATATTTAAAATCAATATTTAAATCAATATTTAAATCAATATTTAAACCAAATATTTAAATCAAATATTTAAATCAATATTTAAATTAATATTTAAATTAATATTTAAATTAATATTTAAATCAATATTTAAATCAATATTTAAATAAATATTTAAATTAATTTTACTTTAAAAAATAAAAGAAAGAAAAACAAAAAGAAACAAAATCAAAGAAAAGAAAAAAAAGTTTTCAAGGAATAGAAGAAAATAACAATAATAATAATAACAATAATAATTATGAAAGTGATTATGAAAGTGATCATGAAAATCAAAAAGATACTTTCCAAAGAAAAATTCAACTCCCAAAAAAATATATTGAATTAGAAACTATTTTTGTTGCTATTGATTCAATTTTAAATATTTACAAACACAGAAAACAAATTGCATATTTTAAAAAAATCGCAATCTCAGCTGAAAAAATATGCAAGAAAAATATAACAGAAACACATTTATCTAAAATAAAAACAGTTTTTCCAGAAGCTTATAATTTACAAAGAGGAAAATATCTTGATTCAAAAACTAACTCAATAATTTGGGAAATCATTTTGATAATGAACTCCATTAATCCAAAAATATTGGATGATTTATTTATAAATAATAATCAAAATATCCAGAAATATATTATCAAAAGAAGAAAACAAAAACACACAAAAAATTTACAAAATCCAAAAATTTTAGAAGAATTGAAAATCATGCCAGAATTAGAATTAAGAAAATTACTATTTAATCTTAAATTATCCTTAATTGTTTATTCTCAATATCAACAATTTCTTTCTAAATATCCTAATTTATCTCATTTAAACAACATTCCATTTTCAAAAATAACAACTTGGCATAAAGACTTTAAATTGGAAGATATTCCAGAAATTCAAAATTCAGATCTTCCAAATTTGCCTGATGATTTTGATACAAAAAATAAAATTCATTTAGCAAAAAATAAACTAGAAGAAGTTTCTGAAATGATTGAATTTGCAATTCAAAAATACGAAAAAGAAAACAAAAAATCACCCATTTCTGTTAAAAATCAAAACTCAAAATTTTCACCTGAAAAACTTGAAGATTTGAAAAATATTTCTCAAAATTTGATCCAAAAAATTCGAGAAAAAGAAAAAAGAAAAATAATTGAAACTAAATTATTTCCAAATGAAAAATTAAAACAGAAAAAACTAAATCTTTATAAAAAACGAGTTTGTGATATTATTCAATCAATTTCACAATCAGAAAAAAAAACAGCTTTTCCAATTAAAAATTTGATTGAAAAATTAGAAAAAAATCAATTAAATTCTTTACAAGGTTTATCAAAGAAAGATTATTATGATATTATGGTTGATTTGAGTAATAATTTTCCAGAATGGTGTAAAATTTTAAAATTTAAATCACAAGAAACAAATGAAGAAATTGAAATTTTCAAAATTTATGGAAGAAAAATGTATGAAAAAATTCGAGAAAAATTGAAAACGAATTAAAACAAAAACAAATGAAATTAATTAAAAACAAAATAAATTAAAATGAAATTCAAATTTGTTTTTGTTTTGTTTTGTTGTTTTTTTAATTCCAGAAAACATTGAAATAATAAAAAATTTTTTTCATTTTTTTCATTTTTCATTTTTCATTTTTCATTTTTCATTTTATTTTTGTTATAATGTATAATGGAATTGGATTAACTACTCCAAGAGGTTCAGGAACTAACGGATTTGTTCAAAGAAATCTTGCAACACTCCCCAAAAGAAATCCAGTTAAATCCGCAGAAAATGCAAAAGCAGCATTTGCTGAACCAGCAATTTTGATAAGAGAACCAAATCAATATATTTTACAACATGAAAAAAAAAGAAAAATTGAACTTGCTGTGCTTGAATTTAAAGAAAAAATTAAAAATGAACAAGAAAAAATAAAAGATCCAAAACAAAAAAAAACTCAAGAAGAAATTGAACAACTTGTTAAAGAATTTCGATCAAAACAAGAAGAAAAAATGAATTCAACTCAAAATAAAGAAGACCATAAAGAAAATAATGAAACTCATCATCTTTCTGAAAGAAAAAGAAAAGAAGATTTAAAATTAAGAGCTGCTTTTGGAATTGATCCAAATTATGTTCCTGGAACTTCTTTTCAATTAATGAATGTTGATAAAGACAGTATTTTTAAAGAAGATAATGAAAAATTATTGAATGATAAAAGGTCTTTAGTAAACTATTCAGATTCAGACTCAGATTCAGATTCAGATTCAGATTCAGACTCAGATTCAGATTCAGATTCAGATTCAGATTCAGATTCAGATTCAGATTCAGATTCAGATTCAGATTCAGACTCAGATTCAGATTCAGATTCAGATTCAGATTCTAAATCCAAATCAAAAGATAATTCAAAACATGATTCAAAAGAGAATTTAAAACATAATTCAAAGCATGATTCAAAACATAATTCAAAACATAATTCAAAAGATAATTCAAAACATGATTCAAAAGATGATTCAAAAAATAATTCAAAACATGATTCAAAACATGATTCAAAACATGATTCAAAGCATGATTCAAAACATAATTCAAAAAATAATTCAAAAGATAATTCAAAAGATAATTCAAAAGATAATTCAAAACATGATTCAAAAGAGAATTTAAAAGAGAATTTAAAAGAGAATTTAAAAGAGAATTTAAAAACATGATTTAAAAGAGAATTTAAAACATGATTCAAAAGAGAATTTAAAACATAATTCAAAACATGATTCAAAACATAATTTAAAAGATAATTCAAAACATAATTCAAAACATAATTCAAAACATAATTCAAAAGATAATTCAAAAGATAATTCAAAAGAGAATTCAAAACATAATTCAAAAGATAATTCAAAACATGATTCAAAACATAATTCAAAAGATAATTTAAAAGATAATTCAAAAGATAATTCAAAAGATAATTTAAAAAATCATTCACATTCAAATCATTCACATTCAAATCATTCACATTCAAATCATTCACATTCAAATCATTCACATTCAAATCATTCACATTCAAATCATTCACATTCAAATCATTCACATCATTCACATCATTCACATTCACATCATTCACATCATTCACATTCACATTCACATCAAAATTTAAATCAAAATTCAAATCAAAATTCAAGAAAGCATTTAAGAGAAACAATCCAAAATCCAAAACAAGAAAAACAAGAAAAACAAGAAAAACAAGAAAAAGAAGAAGAAATTAAAAGAATTAAAAACAAATCAAATCAAGAAAAATAATTCCTGTTTTTTTTTACATATTCACATTTTCAAAACAAAACAAAAAACAAATTCTTTTCTTTGATTATTAAAAACCGTTAAAACAAAAACAAAAACAAAAACAAAAACAAAAACAAAAACAAAAACAAACATTTTTTAAAATAATTTTCTAATTTTTTCATTTCATTTTTTTTTAAAAACAAAATTAAAATGATTCCTTTAGAAAATTTAGGTTTATATTTATAATTAAATTTAAAATTAAATTTAAAATTTAAAATTAAAATTTATATTTAGTTCCTGGAACAACTTTTGTAGTTGATTATTTTGATTTATCAAAAAAAAATATTTCTCTTTTTTTTTTCACTCAATTTCATCCTCAAGTCAATTTTCTTAATTCAATTCTTTCCTCTAATAATTCTTTTAAAATTTGTTGTCATCCAATCACAAAAATTTTAATGATGCAATTTCATAATTTTAAAGAGGATTCTTTCTTATTAATTGAATGTAAAAATTTTAAAAAAAATCCAAAAAAAAAAGTGACAAAATTTTCCTTTTTGTTTTTCTTTTTTTAGATTATAAAAAAATTAATTTTTCAGGAGTTGAAATTACTTGTTTAAATTCAAATTATTGTCCTGGTTCAAGTATTTTCCTTTTTAAACTTAAAAATGGAAAAGTGATTCTTCATGTAAAAAAAAACAAAAAAAATTCCAAAAAGAAAAAAAATTTTTTTTTCATCTTAATCAATTAAAGACTGGTTTATTTAGATTTACGAAATTTGATAAAGATTGTGATTCTCTTGTTAGATTAAGAAATGAAAATACTTTAGATTATCTTTTTTTAGATTCCACTTTTTGTCTTCCAAAATTTCAAGATTTTCTTGATCAAAAAGCAATTGCTGAATATCTTGAAAATAAAATAATTTCTTTGAATCAAGAAGATCCAAATAAAATATTTCTTTTTGCAACTGATATTTTAGGTAAAAAAAATAAATTTAAATTTAAATATTTAAAAATTTAAAAATTTAAATAAATAGGAAATGAAAAATTTGCTTTTGAATTTGTCCAGAAATTTCAAAAGAAATTATATGTTGATTCACAACAATTAGAATTGATTCAATCTTATTCAAAAAATAAACAATATAAGAATTTAATAATCAAAGATCCAACTCAAACAAATTTCCATTTTTGTTTTATAAATGATGTAACATTTGATTTGCTAGATCAATTTTGTGAAAGTTTAAATGAAAGAAGTAAGTGAAAAAAAAAGAGAATAAAAATTTGATTTTGATTTTGATTTTGATTTTGATTTTGATTTTAGAAAAATTTGAAGAATTGAAATTTGTAGCATTTTTTATTGTTAATCTAAAAGTGGAACAAGCAATATCAAAACAATTTTTCAATAGTGAAAAGAATAAAAATCATGAAATTAATAGAATTTGTCTTAGTTATCATTGTTCATATTCAGAATTAACAGATTTTCTGGATATTTTTTCATTTATTCAAGAAATTGTTCCTTTAAATATTGAAGACAATTATCAAATAAGAAGGCAAGTTCGAAATTTATTACTTCACAAAAAACAGAATTCCAAAACCAATTTGACAATAAAATTGACAGAAAATTCAAAACAAAGAGAAAAAATTGAAAAAGAAGAAAATAATTTTGAATTCAAAAAAACAAATCATTCACTTAAACAAACAAAAATTTCGAATTTTATATCAAAAAAGGAAGAAAATATAAGAAAAATAGAATTAAAAAGTAGATTTTCTGATGATTTAGAAGAATATAATGTGATTCCTTTGAATAATCCAAATACAAAATTTGTTCCACTTTCTTCGAATCAACAAAGAAATAATGAGAAAAATATAGATAACATGTTTATTGAATCACAAGAACCAATAACAAATGAATATATTCAAACAAATCTATTTAATTTCTTTCCTACTAAACAAAATAATATTCAAGTCGTTCGAAAACAAAAAGAAAAATTGAAAAAATATCATCAACATCAAATTTATGATTTTTTTGGTAAAAAAACAATAGAAAAAAATAAAACAGAAAAAAGTGTTCAAAATCCAAATCAATCAAAAAGGATTAAAAAATCAAAAAATTATAAACAATTAAGAATGGATAATTTTTTTAACAAAAAAAAAGAAGAAGAAAGAAGATGAAAAAAAGAAATGAAAAAAAGAAATGAAAAAAAGAAATGAAAAAAAGATTTGAAATTTTTCACTAAATTTTATTTTTCAAATTTGTTTATCAAAAGAACAAAAAAGAAAAGATATTTTTGAAATTAAATTTGAATTTGAAATTGAATTTATATTTTCAATTTGAATTTGAATTTATATTTTCATTTTGAATTTGAATTTGAATTTAAATTTGAATTTGAATTTGAATTTGAATTTGAATTTGAATTTGAATTTGAATTTGAATTTGAATTTGAAATTGAATTTGAATTTAAATTGAATTTGAATTTATATTTTCATTTTGAATTTGAATTTAAATTTGAATTTGAATTTATATTTTCAATTTGAATTTGAAATTGAAATTGAATTTATATTTTCATTTTGAATTTAAATTGAATTTGAATTTATATTTTCATTTTGAATTTAAAATTGAATTTGAATTTGAATTTAAAATTGAATTTATATTTTCATTTTGAATTTGAATTTAAATTTGAATTTGAATTTGAATTTTGAATTTGAATTTATATTTTCATTTTGAATTTGAATTTAAATTTGAATTTGAATTTATATTTTCATTTTGAATTTAAAATTGAATTTGAATTTGAATTTGAATTTGAATTTGAAATTGAAATTGAATTTGAATTTGAATTTGAATTTATATTTTCAATTTGAATTTAGATTTTCATTGTGAATTTAGATTTTCATTGTGAATTTATTTTTAATTGTCAATCCTTTTTAAATTCTTTTTGAAAAATCAAATGAAAAATTCAATAATGTTTAGTATCAGGTTTAAAAAAACTGCCTTTAATTTTGTCTTTAATCAATTGAGCAATATAAATGACTTCCTTTTCATTCAAACCCTCGATTGTAATAGCAGATTTGCAACCAGCTTTCTTACAATCAGCTTGAGGATAACAACCAATAATAACACTAGAGAATTGCGATTGAAGATCATCCAAAAATTCCTTAATTTCTTCCTTAGGATAGTCACTGTATATCATCTGCAGCGTGATTCGAGGGCCTTTAACAATACGCGAGAACGCCGAGTTTAGCATCAACTCAAAAAGCTCTGGAACACCAGGCAGGATGAAGACATTTTCAACATAGACAAGCGGGGACCAAAGACCAGGAGTCTTAATTATTTCCGAATTCTCAGGAATAGTTGCCATTTTTTGCACAGCATTCTGCTTCTTCGCATATACTGACGAATAGAATTTCTTCATCTCGTTGACAAGATCTTTATCAGTTACAAGTTTGCGGTTGAACGCACTTGCAATGGCTTGGTAAGTGATATCGTCGTGAGTACATCCGATTCCCCCAGAAGCGAACACATAATCGCATTCCTGTGAAAGTCTTCTCGTGGTTGATATGATCTCTTCTTGACAATCACCCACTATTTCGACTCGTTTTAATTTAACGTCATAACTTGAAAGTCTTTTAGAAAGTGTTAATAAATTTTTCTCTTTTATTTTCCCACTTAATATTTCATCCCCAATTATAATACCCCCAGCTGTTTGGATTCTTGGTGTGATTTCAAGCTTTTTTTGTATTGTTCTTTTTGTTATATTCGTTATTCGTTGTTCTTCTTTTGGTTTGATTATTGTTTCTATTAGTTTTTTTTCAATTTGTAATAATTCTCGAAAATTTCTTGTTGAAATTTTTTGACTTATTTGAAAACCTGGAAACATAAGAAAAAAATGAAGTGTTTGATGAGCATATCATTAAAAACTTGAAGAAAAATTTGATTTTCTAATTAAAAAAAAAAGAAAAAAAAAAGAAAAAAAAGGAGAAAAACTAAATTCTCCTTTTCTTTTATTTTCTTTTTATTCCACTTTTTATTCCACATTTAATAATTTTATTTATAATTTTATTTATAATTATATTTATAATTTAATTTATAATTTAATTTATAATTTATAATTTTATTTATAATTTAATTTATAATTTAATTTATAATTTTATTTATAATTTTATTTATAATTTTATTTATAATTTTATTTATAATTTTATTTATAATTTTATTTATAATTTAATTTATAATTTTATTTATAATTTTATTTATAATTTAATTTTATAATTTATTTTATAATTTTATTTATAATTTTATTTATAATTTTATTTATAATTTTATTTATAATTTTTATTTTATTATTTTATTTATAATTTTATTTATTATTTTATTTATATTTTTATTTTTATTTTTTATTTATATTTTATAATTTTTTATTTTATTTATTTTTAATTTATAATTTAATTTATAATTTTATTTATAATTTTATTTATAATTTTAATTTATAATTTAATTTATAATTTTATTTATAATTTTATTTATTATTTTATTTATAATTTTATTTATAATTTTATTTATAATTTAATTTTTATTTTATATTTATAATTTTATTTATAATTTTATTTATAATTTTAATTTATAATTTAATTTATAATTTTATTTATAATTTAATTTATAATTTTATTTATAATTTTATTTATAATTTAATTTATAATTTTATTTATATTTTTATTTATAATTTAATTTATATTTTTATTCCACATTTTATTCCACATTTTATTCCACATTTTATTTATAATTTTTATTTTTATTTATAATTTTTTATATTTTTGTTTCCACATTTTATTTATAATTTTATTTATAATTTTATTTATAATTTTATTTATAATTTAATTTATAATTTAATTTATAATTTTAATTTATTATTTTATTCCACATTTTATTTATAATTTTATTTATAATTTTATTTATAATTTTATTTATAATTTAATTTATAATTTAATTTATAATTTTATTCCACATTTTATTCCACATTTTATTCCACATTTTATTTATAATTTTATTTATAATTTTATTTATAATTTTTCCACATTTTATTCCACATTTTATTCCACATTTTATTTATAATTTAATTTATTATTTAATTTATAATTTTATTTATAATTTTATTTAATATTTTATTTATTATTTTTGAATTTATTTTTTTTTTTTAAAAATTGATCTTTCATTTTTTTCTTCCTTTATTTCAATTTCTTTTGTTTTTTTCATTTCAATTTGAATGTCAATTTTCAAATCTATTTTAAAAGGAGATTCTAAATCAGTAAAAAAATATTTGAGTGGAGGATTTTTACGTAAAAAAGGATCAGCTAATAAACTTGGAGTAAAATAAATTTAAAAGAAATTATTTTAAAATTATTTTTCGAAATTTCATTTAATTTAATTTAATTTAATTTAATTTAATTTGTTTTTAAAAAAAAATAGCTTGTATGAAATTAGAAATAATTCAACTTTCTTTTTCCTTTTTTTTTTCTTATAAATTTTTTTTACATGACGTTTCAAAAAAATATTTATTGTTTAAAATTGCTTTTTGTTCATTTATTAATGTTTTAGGAAGTAAAAATTTTTTTTAAAAAATAAATAAAGATATTTTTAATAAATAATTTTTTTTTTAAATAAAATAGAACAACACACCACTTCATTATGCATTTCAACAATTTTATAACCAAGAAATTGTAGAATCTTTAATTGAAGCAGGAGCAAATCCAAATGCACAAAATGTTTGTTAAAAACAATAACTTTTTTCTTTTTAATTTTCTTTTACATTCTTGTTTCTATTTTGATTTCAAAATAATTTTTAAATTTAGAACGTAATTATTTTATTTTTTTCCCCTTTTTTAGAATATTTAAAAAAAAAACCAATCTTTCTTTTGTTTTTATTCTTTTTTTTTCTTTAAAAAGTCTGTAAAATTTAAATTTAAAAAATTTAAAAAATTTAAAAAATTAATTTGATAAACAAAATAAAAAGGGAACAACACCTTTCCATTTAGCTTGCTATACAAAAGTATCTAAAGATATCATAAAATCTTTAATTCAACATGGAGCTGATACTAAAATCAAAGATGTAAACAATAAATCAAATGAACCCAATTTTTCTTCTGATAAAATATTTTTTCTTTTGTATTTAGAAAGTAAGAATTTTTTGATTTTATGGAATTGAAAAGATTTTTTTACAAACTTCCAAATAAAAAAATATTTTAAAAAGGATGTAACCAAAGATATTAAAATTTTAGAAAGAAAAAAAAATTGAATATAAATTGAATTAAAAATCTTTTTCGGAATTATTCTAATAATTAGGGAAATACTCCATTACATTTTGCTTGCTCAACTCTTCCGTTATTTAGAAGAAGTGCAACAACCGCACTTACACAATATGTAAATTTAAATTTCAAAACACAAAAAAATATATATATATTTATTTATATATTTTGCTTTTATTTTTCCAGGTTCAAAAATTAACTGCAAAATTAAATCTTTTTCAATTACCAACTGAAGAAATTATCCAATTATTAATTGATTCTGGTGCTGATGTTAATCTAGCAAATGTACAAAATAATTCAAATTCTCCTTTTTTTTATTCATTTATATTCATCAAAAATTTTTTTTTAGAATGTTTGAAATCATTTTTGGTTTTTTCTGTTTTTTTTATTCAATTATCAAAAATTCATAAAAAATTGTGATTCTTTTTAGGATGTATTTTATTCCATTTATTATTTCAAAGAAAGAATTGAAAACAAAAGGAAAATATATAACCTTTTTTTTCTTCTTCAATAGTTAAACACACCACTCCATTTAGCATGCATTGATAAAGCATCAATTGAAATTCTTCAAGATATTATTAAAGCTGGAGCTGATACTAATGCTAAAAATGTAAATTATTATTAGATAAATATTTATACATGAATATTAAAATTGATATATTTTTTAGAAAGTAATTTTATTTGGATTTAATTAATATATTTTATTTAATTAATGCTTTTTTTTTATTTAGTATGTATTTTATAATTCTTCTTATTCTTCCTCTTTTTTTTTAGATTTAAGTTGATTTTTCTTTTTTAATTAAGGGATCTACACCTTTGCATTTATGTTGTGAAAAACCAATTGATTTGGCTTCTGTTCAACTTTTTCTCAAAAGTGGAGCAGACCCAAATCTTTTGAATGTAAATTATTTTATTTATAAAATTACAAAAGAAAAATTGTTTTGTTTGATAATAATAAAAAAATTTTTCTTTTTTTTTTAGGATGTAATTTTGATCCATTTTGTTTTAATAAGAATTTAGAATATTAATAAAAGAAAAAAAAATATTAGAAAGGGTATTCTGCTTTCCATTTGGTTTGTACCAATGATCCAAAAATTCCTTTAATTCAAATTTTTTTAGATTCTGGAGCAGATGTGAATAACAAAACTGTAATAATTTCATTTTATTTTTATTTTTATTTTTATTTTTATTTTTATTTTTATTTTTATTTTTTTATTTTTTTATTATTATAGGAAGTAATGATTATAAATTTTTTTTTATCATTAATAAATTCAATTTATTTTCTTTTCTAGATTGTATTATTTATTTTATTGAGAAATAAAAAGTAATTGATGTTGATTTTTTTATAATATAAAATATATAAAACAAACAAAGGGAGAAACTGCGTTACATATTTTATTCAAGAAATCAATTACTTTAGATGTTATTAAATTAATCCTTTCCAAAAATCCAGATTTGAAAGCTATTGATGTTTGATTTATAAATTAAAAAAAAAAACAGAAAAAAAATATTTATACTTTTTAAAAAAAAAAAACAGAAAGTAATTAAATTAAAATTTGAAATTTTGATTCATTTTTTTTACTGTAAATCATTATAGATTGTAATTGATTTTATTTTATTTTATTTTATCCATTTTTTGAAAAGAAAAATTTTTTATATGAATATTTCTTTCTGTTTTATTTTTTATGAGTAGAATAATTCTATTCTTCATTTTGCTGTCAAATATCAAACAAATTCAGATGTTATTGAAGAAATTTTAAAAGCAGGTGCATTTATAGAAGCAAAAGATGTAATAATAAAAATATGAATTAAATTTTTATAGCTGATATTTATTTTTCTGTTCTAAATTTAATTTAGATTGTAATTGATTTTATTTTATCCATTTTTTGAAAAGAAAAATTTTTTATATTAAAATGATTATTAAATTTTTATTAGTATGTAAGAAAAAACTATTATAAAATTAAAAATAATTATAAAATTAAAAATTATAAAATTATAAAATTATAAAATAGCAATTGACTCCATTACACGCTGCATGTATTGCTCGAGCAGATCATGAAATTATTAAATTATTAATAGAAAATAAAGCAAATATTCAAGCTATTGATGTATTTTATTAATTGAAAAAAAAACACAAAAAGAAGAAACAAATTTTTTTTTTTGGGGAAATGAAAATTTTTATTAATCAATTATTTAGTTGGTAAAATTAATTTAATTTTGATTTATAAATTAATTTAAAAATTAATTTTGGTGTTTATGTTGATTATTTTGATAAATAGAATGTAAATATTGATATTATTTTATTTCTTTTTAGAAAAAAAAAAGTGAAAGTAAAAAAAAATTTGTTTTATTAAATCAATATAAAGGGAAATACACCTCTACATTATGCATGTCGTTTTAAATTATCGATTGAAACTATCAAATTGCTTTTAGATTCTGGAGCTTATATGTATTGTAAAAATGTATTTATTTTATTATTGGGGAATTTTTTAGAATAAAGGGATTAAAAACAACAAAAAAATTATTAAAAACAACAAAAAAATTATTAAATATAATTAAATTAAATTAAATTAAATTAAATTAAATTAAATTAAATTAAATTTATATTATTATTCTTGGAAAATTTTTTAAAGGATGTAAAATTAAAACATTTTCAATTTCAGAAAAATAGTTGTTGTTTTTTTTTGAATAATTAAAGAGTAATAAAATTTTTATAAATGAAATGAAATGAAAATATAGAGAAAAATGCCATACGATTTTGCAACAAAGGAAGTGCAAAAATTTTTTGATGATTTTCCAAAAGAAAAAGAGATGGCAATGCAGAATCAAATCAAATCATTGAAGCAAACAGAATACAAAGCACGACAACAAGAGCATCAATTAAAAGAGCTTCAAAGACAACTTCAGATCAAAGATCAGCGACTTAAAGCACAGCTTGAGAAATTACGACAAAGGGACGAAGAATTTGAAAAGCTAAAAAATAGTTTTCGGGAACAAAAAGAGAATGAGAACAAAAAAAGCAATGAATCAGATGATTTAGAATTTGATTCTGATTTAGAACCAGAATCATCAGACAACGAAAAAGAGAAGGGAAATCAAGTAGAAGACAAGCAATTAGGAGAGAAAAAAATAGTGTATGAAGATATCGAGATTTTAAACTATGT
This sequence comes from Anaeramoeba ignava, assembly GCA_028826165.1. Taxonomy (NCBI): domain Eukaryota; family Anaeramoebidae; genus Anaeramoeba; species Anaeramoeba ignava. Next base: position 369,257 of record JAPDFW010000071.1, on the reverse strand, counting down.
CGCAAAGGGAAGTTTTAAGGAGGTTTGGCATGGAACATGGCTAGGATTGGATGTGGCTGTGCTGAAGCTTCTCACAGGACCACAGATGAGCAAGGAAGAAATTGATGATTTTAATAACGAATTGAATATGTTGAGCAAATTAAGCCATCCAAATATTGTACAGTTTATCGGGTCTTGCACAACTGAACCCAATATGGCACTTGTGATGGAATATTGCTCGGGAGGAAGTTTATATTCCTATTTACATTCTGAGACTCCCATTTCTGACGAGAAAAAACTGGCGTTTTCTTTGGATATTACAAAAGGTGTGATGTATCTTCATGCCAATAATATCATTCATAGAGACTTGAAATCTCCAAATATTCTTCTTGACAAAAATGAAAATGCAAAAATCACCGATTTTGGGTTGTCAAAAACTATCGATTCAACTCGAAATCAACTCAATACATTTGTCGGAACTGTTAATTGGATGGCGCCTGAAGTAATGTCAGGCGAAAAGTACTCTTTTCCTGCTGATATATATGCCTTGGGTATGATTCTCTGGGAAATTCAATCCAGAGAAACACCTTTTGAAGGTTTTACTGTTGCTCAAGTCACTTTGAAAGTTGTTATTCATAACGACAGGCCTCCTCTTCCTGAAAATGGGTTTTTGAATCATGTTATTTCTGAATGTTTTCAAAAGGATCCTGAAAAAAGACCCACTATTAAAGAAGTTTTCAAATTGTTGAAGGATATAAAAATTTAAACAAATTTAAAAAACAAATTTAAAAACTTGAAAAACAAATTTAAACAAATTAAAAACTGAAAAAACAAATTTAAAAACTTGAAAAAACAAATTTAAACAAATTTAAACAAATTTAAAAAACAAATTTAAAAACTGAAAAAACAAATTTAAAACTGAAAAACAATTTTAAACAAATTTAAACAATTTAAACAAATTCAAACAAATTTAAAACTTGAAAAAATGAATTCAAACATTTTCTTTTAAACAGATTTTCTTTTAAACAACTTTTTTACTTTTTTTTACTTTTTTGACTTTTTTTTACTTTTTACTTTTTTTACTTTTTTTTTTTGTTCCACTTTTTTTTTTTGGAATTTTTGTTTTTTTTTTTTTTTGAAATCAATCAAAATTTAAAAAAAAAAACAAAAGAAAAATTTTTTTTCATTTTTTTTCATTTTTCATTTTTTTTCATTTCAAAAAAAAGAAAAATGGATATTTATAATTCATTTGTTGAAGCAGAAAGAACAACAGAATCATTTCATTTAGCAAATGTACCACGAATAATATCACAAGCAAAAAAAGGAAGAAACGGAAATATCTTACATTTATACAGTTACCGAAACAAAGCGGACAAATTAGAAACAGCATTAAAAACAAAGAAGCACAACGTAAATTTACGGGACAAGATGGGGAACACAGCACTCCACACAGCTTGCTTATGCGGATCGCTTGAGGTTGTGAAATTATTGCTGGATTACGGAGCAGATTTCTCAATACTCAACTCAAAAGGAGAAGCACCTTTAGATCTTGCATTATTTACAAATTCGAACGAAATCAAAAAATATCTTCTTGATAAAAACTCGCCTTCAAAAGCAAATATCCCCGTTTTGAATATGGAAATTATCAAAGGAAACGAGGAGAAGGCAATAGAACTGATAAATTCAGGATGCGACATTACAAAGAAGGATAATTATCTTAATTCGCCAATTCATGAAGCAGCTTCTTTTGGAAGATTTTCTTGTCTTCAAATATTACTCAAAAGGGGGGTCTTATTTGATGAGAAAAATGTCGGTGGAAGAACCCCCTTTTATTTGTCAGTTTTGGGTCGATTTTATGAATGTTGTGAAATTTTAATAAAATATGGAGCGGATATCAACACAACAAATATTTATCAATACACCCCCATTCATTTAGCTTCAGAACCCAAATGGGATATTTCTTTTATGAAACTACTTATTTTCCACAAAGCAAATGTGAATGCGAAGGATAACGAGGATTCAACACCTTTGCATCTTGCACAGAGCGTCGAGAAGATCAGGCTGCTTGCCGAAAACGGCGCTAATATTCACGCCCGTGATTTTGCCGAAATGACCCCTTTGCACGTAATTGCAAAACACGGAAAATTGGATTGTTTGATGGAATTAATCAATTATGGAGCTGATGTCACTGCTGTTCAAGAATTGGATTATACTGCGATCCACATCTCCGCAAAAAACGGTCGTGATAAATGTCTCGCTTATCTTTTGGATGTCTGGGAAAAGCGCGGACTCGATCTCGCGTTTCCTGATAATTACTTCAAAAAAACCCCTCTTTATCTCGCTATTGAACATAATCATCCAAAATGCCTGCAAGTGTTGCTTTCCAAAATCAATTTGGATTCTTACTTGAAATTCCATGGATCTTCTTTGGATAAAAAAAAGAAAAGTCTTTTATTGTGCGCTTCTTTATTTAACAGTCCTGAATCTGCGTATATTTTACTCAACAACGGATATCCTCGTCCGTTGCTTTCAAAAAAAGAATCCCTCAAAATGAATAATCAATTCAAACTTGTCTATTTTGATGATTGGACTTTTGTGCAAGATTTCTTATGGTTGTTATCAGAAAAAAATTCCTTTTCGGAATCAATTTTAGACACTTTTTCATTTCCAAAAAATCAAAAAGAAAAACATTTTTCAAAATTCAATTTGAATTCCGCAATTTTGCAAGAAAGACTCGGTTCTGAGCGCTCACAAAAGTTTCTCCATTTATGCAAAGAAGAACCAATTGATCCAATTGTGATTCAAGTATTTCTTCAGTTTGTTTATACAGGAACATTATTCCGTCATAAATTGTCCAAGAAAAAAATGGAGAAATTAAAGAAATTTTCTCAGCAATTAAATTATGAATCAATTTTGAAAATGCTTGAATCAACAATGATTTATGATAAGGATTCATTTTGTGAAAATATGAAGAATTTATTTGAAAATACAAAAGACGAAACGAGAAATTTTGAGATTGTAGTTTCAAGTCAAAATCAAAATCAAAATCAAAATCAAAATCCAAATCAAAATCAAAATCAAAATCAAAAATATACAATTAAAGTTCATCGAGATATTCTTGCTGCAAGAAGTGAACTTTTTCGAGGAATGTTTTTCAGTGTTAATGATCCTGCGAAATCAGCTCCTGATTTAAGTGGAAGAAGCTATCAAGCAGTTTATGAATTGATTCGTTTTATTTATACTGATGAAATTCAATCAAAAGATCCTTATGTTTTGATTGATTTACTTGATGCTTCTGAGTATTATGGTCTTTCAAGTCAAACTCGTATTATGGAGCAATGTGTCTCAAAAATAAAGAATGTTTTTATTAGGTTCATTTCAAATGAACAACTTCTTTCTGAATTGAAATCAAAAGCTGAACAATTTCAAATTATTGAGTTATTAGATTTTATTGATGAAAAATCTGAAATCGAGAAAAGACAATTCCAATTTAAATTGAATTGATTTGAATATTAAATATTAAATTGAATTAAATTGAATTAAATATTGAATATTGAATTAAATTAAATATTGAATTAAATATTGAATTTGAATTAAATATTGAATTAAATATTGAATTAAATATTGAATATTGAATTAAATTAAATATTGAATTAAATTGAATATTGAATTGAATTGAATTGAATATTAAATTGAATTGATTTGGATTAAATATTGAATTGAATTGAATATTGAATTAAATATTAAATTGAATTGATTTGGATTAAATATTGTATTAAATTGAATTAAATATTGAATTAAATATTGAATTGAATTGAATTAAATATTGAATTAAATTAAAATATTATTAAATTGAATTAAATATTGAAATTAAATATTGGAATTGAATTGAATTGAATATTGAATTAAAATAAATATTAAATTAAATATTGAATTGAAATTAAATATTGAATTGAATTAAATTAAATTGAAATTAAATTGAATTGAATTAAATATTGAATTAAATTGAATATAAATATTAAATATTGAATTAAATATTGAATAAATATAAAATATTGAATTGAATTAAATATTGAATTAAATATTAAATTAAATATTGAATTGAATTGAATGGAAATATTAAATATTGAAATTTGAATTAAATTTGGATTAAATATTGAATTGATTTGGATTAAATATTGAATTCATTAAATATGAATTAAATATTGAATTAAATAAAATTAAATATTGAATTAAATATTGAATTAAATTAAATATTGAATTAAATATTGAATTAAAATTAAATTAAATATTGAATTAAATATTGAATTAAATATTGAATTAAATATTAAATTAAATATTGGAATGAATTGAATTGAATTGAATTAAATTAAATATTTAAATAAATATTGAATTGAATGAATTAAATATTAAATTGAATAAATTAAATATTGAATTGAATTAAATATTGAATTAAATTAAATATTAAAATTGAATTGAATATTTGAATTGATTTTGGATTAAATAATAAATTAAATTAAATATTGAATTAAATATTGAATTGAATTATTAAATATTGAATTGAATTAAATATTGAATTGAATTTGAATTAAATTGAATTAAATTGAATTGAATTGAATTGAATTAAATATTAAATTGAATTAAATATTAAATTGAATTAAATATTAAATATTGAATTGAATTGAATATTGAATTAAATATTGAATTAAATATTGAATTGAATTAAATATTGAATTAAATATTGAATTGATTTAAATTGAATATTGAATTAAATATTGAATTAAATTGAATTAAATTTTAAATTAATTTGATTACTAAAATTGATTAAAATGGAAATAAAGAAGTTAAAAATTTTATTTTTATTTTTATTTTAAAAACAAATTTTTTTTTCATTTTTCTCCTTTTTTTTTTTAAAATTTTTTTTATTAAATAAATAATAAGCAAAAAAAAAAAATGCAAAATTATACTCCTCCATGGTTAAGAAACCAAAAAAAACAGGATGACGAAAAAGAAAAAAATACAAATAATGAAAAGCAAGATATATTTGCAAAACTCGGACACAAAAGACCTATGCCAAGAAAAAAAAGTGCAGTTCCAAAAATACTTGAAAATTTAAATCGAAAGGATCTTCCTCAAAATCAAAAACAAATTGATTCTTTTCAAAATGAACCTCATTCCCCTAATTCTAGTAACGAAAAAAATGGTGGGAATGTTGACCAAAATTTAACAGAAACAAATATTAACACAAATCAAAAAAATGAAGAAATTGGTAAATTAAATTACTGATTATAAATTATTAAAATTATTTAAATTATTAAAATTATTAAAATTATTTAAATTATTAAAATTATTAAAATTATATAAATTATTAAAATTATTATATAAATTAAAATAATTAAAATTATTAAAATTATATAAATAATTAAAATTATTAAAATTATTTAAATAATTAAAATTATTAAAATTATTTAAATTATTAAAATTATTTAAATTATTAAAATTATTTAAATTATTAAAATTATTAAAATTATTTAAATTATTAAAATTATTTAAATTATTAAAATTATTTAAATTATTTAAATTATTAAAATTATTAAAATTATTTAAATTATTAAAATTATTTAAATTATTTAAATTATTAAAATTATATTATTAAAATTATTAAAATTATTAAAATTATTAAAATTATTAAAATTATTTAAATTATTTAAATTATTAAAATCATCTCAAAAAATGAAAAAGAAAAAAAACCCCAAATGCCTCGTGTTCCAAAATTCAAACCACCTAAACCACCAAATCAAACTCGAACATTTGATTCACCACCAAGATCACCACAAAAACCAATTGATAATACTTCAACAATTTCACAACCTGAAAATGAAACAAAAGAAATAGAAGCACCAAAACCACCACCAAAACCAACAGGAACGCCACCAATAACATTTAATAAGCCATCAAAACCACAATCACCAACATTACAAAATCAAAATCCAATTCAAAATCAAAAATTACCAGATTTACCAAAATTTAAACCACCAAAACCAACTGAAAATAAGACATTTCAAAAACCAACAAGACCAGTATCTCCATATACACAAATGAAAGGAAATATTTCTCCAATTGAAACAAAATCACCTGATTTATCACCAAAACCAAAATCACCAATTCAAAATCAAAATCAAAATCAAAATCCAATCCAAATCCAATTCAAAATCAAAATCAAAATCCAAATCAAAATCAAAATCCAATTCAAAATCAAAATCAAAATCAAAATCAAAATCCAATTCAAAATCAAAATCAAAATCAAATTCAAAATCCAATTCAAAATCCAATCCAAAATCCAATTCCAAATCCAATTCAAAATCAAAATCAAAAATTACCAGATTTACCAAAATTTAAACCACCAAAACCAACTGAAAATAAGACATTCCAAAAACCACCAAGACCAGTATCTCCATATACACAAATGAAAGGAAATATTTCTCCAATTGAAACAAAACCACCTGATTTATCGCCAAAACCAAAATCACCAAATCAATTATCACCTAATATTGGAAATCAAAATCCAATTCAAAATCAAAATCAAAATTTACCAAAATTTAAACCACAAAAACCACAAATACCAAAATCACCAAATGAATTACCAAATATTCAAAAACCAAAATCACCAAATGAATTACCAAATATCCAAAAACCAAAATCACCAAACCAATTATCATCAAATATTGGAAATCAAAATCCAATTCAAAATCAAAATCAAAAATTACCAAAATTACCAAAATTTAAACCACCAAAACCAACTGAAAATCCTCAAATCAAACCACAACAAAATGAACAAAAACCAAACAAACCAAATATAAAACCACCAAAACCTTTTCAACCGAAAATAAGTCCACAAAATCAACCAAACAAACCAAGTTTTGGACAAACAGATAATCAAAACAAAATACCCAAACCTATGAAAAATACAGGAATGCCATTAAATTTCCAACAATCATTAAATCAGGCAATTCAAAATCAAGCAGTCAAAAATAAAGAAGCACAAGAGAAAATTGAGCAAGAAAAACAAACACAAAAAAAAGTTCCTATTAGAAGACCCAAAAGACAAACATCCAAAAAAAACACACAAGAAATTGAGAAGATATCAAGTAAAAATGATCGATTAATACCTGTTAAAAAAGTTGCTCGACCTTCTAAAAAACCAAGAAGATTACCAACACATAATAAATCAAATATTTCTCAAGGAAATTTATTTGTAAATTCATTAAAAATGCAAATGAGCGGTCAAAAACCGCAATTGAATCCAAAACCAAATGCGGTTGAAAATCAAAGCAAAGAAACAATAAAAGAAAAACCGAAAAAACCAAAAAAACCGAAAAAACCGAAAAATGAAAAAAAACCGAAAAATGAAAATCAAAATCAAAATCAAAATCAAAATCAAAATCCTTCGCCTATTATTGACAAACAGAAACAAGTAGAAAAACAAGTGAATGATGAAGAACTACAAAAAATGAAAAGCCGAATTGTTCGAGTTTTTTATGAAGATGGAACATTTCATACAATTCCGTTAACGGAAAACGACACGATCGAAGATTTGAAACAAAAAATAATCAAAAAATGCCACATTTTACCAGATGAAGAATATGTAGTAATTGAGAAAAAAGGAGCGCAAGAAAGACTGCTTGAAAACGAGTTAAAAGTGTGGTTTATAAGAAGTCGATGGGAAGATAAAGAAGGAGATTTTTGCCGATTTGTGTTCAAAAAAAAAAGCGAAATTGTGGAGAAAAACATGCTTGTCAACACTGAAAAAATGATAATTAAAATATATTTTGAAGATGGTTCTTATAAAACCCTAAAAATCACAAAAGATACAACTTGTCGACAAGCAGTTGAAATTGTGAGTCAAAAAATACGACTTGGAGCGTTTAATGAATTTGCGTTATTTGAGCAAATAGATGATCATGTTCGATTATGTGAAGATGATGAAAACTTGATGAATTTAGCAAAAGAATCAGAAATGAATTCGGTTGATCCAAAATATCTTTTTAGAGACAATGAAACTAATATTCCTTCAAGAGAAACTATTTATTTTAGAGGTACTTATATGTCAAGAAAAAGAGCTGATTCAATCCAAAGAGAAATGAATCAAGAACAGCAAGAACAACAAAAACACCAAGAAAATATTTCGATGAATACTAATTCGGAAGTTAAATCTTATGTTTCAAAATCAATTGAACCACCTCGACTTCCAGATCCAATTAAAGTATATTTATAAATTAAAATTCATTTACAAATTTAAAATTAAATTAAAATTCATTTAAAATTCATTTATAAATTAAAATTCATTTACAAATTAAAATTCATTTAAAATTAAAATTAAAATTCATTTATAAATTAAAATTAAAATTAAAATTAAAATTGATTTATAAATTAAAATTCATTTAAAATTCATTTAAAATTTATTTAAAATTCATTTATAAATTAAAATTAAAATTCATTTAAAATTAAAATTAAAATTAAAATTCATTTAAAATTGATTTATAAATTAAAATTAAAATTCATTTATAAATTAAAATTAAAATTAAAATTAAAATTGATTTATAAATTAAAATTAAATTAAAATTAAAATTAAAATTCATTTATAAATTTAAAATTCATTTACAAATTTAAATTAAAATTCATTTATAAATTAAAAGAAACCAGAAAAATCACAAAATCAAGATCTTGCAGTTTTAGAAATTAGAGGAGATAGAACTGGATTTATTCTTAAATTTGATTTTGAAAATCAAAATTGGAAAAAAGCATATTTATCAATTCAAGGAAATCGAATTTATTATTTTTATAATTTTAATACAACAAATGCAAGTGGAAATATTAGTCTTTTAAATGCGACTGTAAATATGAAACAAATGTATCAAAACAAAGAAAAATCAGTTTCAATTATAGCAATGAATGGAGAAGAATCTTTAATTTCTTGTGAAAATTTAGAAGAAGTTGATTCTTGGTTTAGGTTTATTAATTAAAATTCAAATTAAAATTCATTTATAAATTAAAATTCATTTATAAAATTAAAATTCATTTATAAAATTAAAATTAAATTTAAAATTAAAATTAAATTAAAAATAAAATTAAAATTAAAATTAAAATTAAAATTAAAATTAAAATTAAAATTAAAATTAAAATTAAAATTAAAATTAAAATATAAATTAAAATTAAAATTAAAATTAAAATTAAAATTAAAATTAAAATTAAAATTAAAATTAAAATTAATATTTAAAATTAAAATTAATATTCATTTACAAATTAAAATTAAAATTAAAATTAAAATTAAAATTAAAATTAAAATTAAAATTAAAATTAATTTAAATTAAAATTAATTAAAATTAAAATTAAAATTCATTTACAAATTAAAAATTAAAATTAAAATTAAAATTAAAATTAAAATTAAAATTAAAATTAAAATTAAAATTCATTTATAAAATTAAAATAGAGATATAAAGGGAAGAGTAATCAGTACAGGAGCACCGAAAGATCCACGAAAAGCATTAGCAATGGCATTATTAGGAGGAGGAGGAGGAGGATTACAAGGGAATCGTAGCCGAATGCAAGCAGCAGCAAAACTTCGACAACAACAAGCAAAAATGCAAAAATCAACATTTATAAAATGGATAAATTATCATTTAGATCAAATAAATTTTGGAGGAAAAAGAGTGGAACAACTTGAAAAGGATTTAAGTGATGGAGTTGTATTAGCGAAAGTAATTGAAAGTATAAGCGGTTTAAGTGTTGGAAAGATTCATCCAAAACCAATTTCTGTTATGCATAAAATGGATAATTTAAGCATGGTTTTTGGATTTTTAAAACAACAACAAGTAAAGGTGCCGTCAACAAGCGAAGAGGATGTTATGGATGGCAGGATCAAAGTTATTATGCCTCTTATATGGGGTCTTATTTACCAAATTGAAAACAAAGGGGTTTCAAGAACTGACTTACTTCAATGGGTTCAAAAAAAAGTTTCTTCAATTGGTTTTAAAAAAACCGTTGAGAATTTTGATACATCTTTTCAAAATGGAATTGTTCTTACTGCAATACTACATTCTGCTAATAGCAAATTGCCTTCTCCTAATTCTCTTGCAAATTCTGATCCTCTTCAAATTCTTGCACAAGTTTTTTCAAATGCTAAAAATTCTTTTTCTGTTCCTGAATTAATTGACCCAAATGATTTGAAAGAAAAACCTGATGAAAGATCTTTGATGACTTATTGTTTTCTTTTGAAAAAGTTTATTGGTTAATGTTGTTTTTTTTTTTTATAATTCTTTTAATCTTTTGGGTTATTTTTGATTAATTTTAATTTTAATTTTAATTTTTAATTTTTTATTTTTTAATTAAATTAAAATAAAAAATTTAATTCAAAAATTAAAACAAAAATTAATTAAAAATGAAAATGAAAATGAAATAAAAAAAGTGGAACAAAATTTATTCCATTTTATTTAATAAATTTAAATTGATTATATTTAATAAATTTATTCCTTTTTATTTAATAAATTAAATTCAAAAATTAAAACAAATTAATTAAAAATGAAAATGAAAATGAAATAAAAAAAGTGGAACAAAATTTATTCCATTTTATTTAATAAATTTAAATTGATTATTTTTAATAAATTTATTTTGATTTATTTAATAAATTAAATTCAAAAATTAAAATAAATTAATTAAAAATTAAAATGAAAATGAAATAAAAAAAGTGGAACAAAATTTATTCCTTTTTATTTTTAATAAATTTATATTGATTATTTTAATAAATTTAAATTGATTATTTTTAATAAATTTATTTTGATTATTTTAATAAATTTATTTTGATTTTTTTAATGAATTTAAATTATTTATTTTAATTATTTTAATAAATTTATATTATTTATTTTTAATTAATTAAATTGATTATTTATTTTGAATTTCTTTTATTTTTTGTTTTTTCTTTCTTTCAAAAAAAAAACATCAAATCAAATCAAGAAAAGAAAAAAGAAAAAAGAAAAAGAAAATGAAAAAGAAAATGAAAATGAAAAAGAAAATTATTGAATCTTTGAACGATCAGCATCTCTTGGTTCAATATTAAGAGACAAATTATAGCATTCTTGAGAAGACATCAAATGAAGTTTTTCAAACAAGTTTTGAATTTGCGCAACAGGTTGAAAGGGATATTTAATTTGTTGGTATTGTTGAACCTCAAGAATCACGTCAGAAATAAGTTTTCTTTTAGAAAAATTAATTAATTTTCCAAGAAGATCTTTATTGCCTTCCTCAATAAAAGTTAAATCTGTCAAATAAACACCCAAATAGGGAACACAAGGCGGATTTATCTTGTGGATAAGATCTCTGTATTTCTTGTACGACTGCTGAGCGGACATTTTATCAAGAAGATCATCGAAAACCTCTTTAGAACGTCTTGGAATGTCATCCCAAGTGTGTTTTAAACGGTAAATTGAAGAGTCATTCAGTCCAGCAATAACGCTCATTAGTCCGTTGAAGTTATTCAAAGCAAAGAGATGCTCCATAAGCTTGATGAATCGAGTGAGGAGCCGCGACCTATCTCTGAGCTTCTGGGCGGTTACTATGGATGTCGTGACCCACTGTGAAATCTTATTGAATTGGTGGATCATATCAAGAACATTTGGCGAGCGGTGCCGGAGCTTCGGTTTGCTCCAGGCGAGATTGAGAAGTTCTTTTGGCTGGATTTGGATGTACATATGAGACTCAAGCAAGCTCATTTGTTTCGCAAGTTCTTCTTCATCGATGTCAAAAATTGACAGCTTGGGACTGAAAATGTTTTTTGGAACTTTGGGCTCCATTCCAGGTTGGATTATAAGTGTTTCTTGAACCTCTTCTTTTCCGCTCTCCTTTTTGTTTACTGCAAGTCGCAGTTGCTTTGCCAGTTTGTCGTAATCAATTGCCAATTGATTGTCAATAAAGGATCCAAGATCTCTTAATGTTTTCGGATTAAAATCGCTGAAATGCTTGTCGATCCACGTCTTGATTACGTTGTAAACTCGGAGCTGAATTGTTCGCTTGAAAGTCGAATATTCTTTCTCTTCCATTTCAGGCATATTTGGTACGTTAAATCGCTCAATTAATTTCGCAAGTAGTTTTTCTGGTGACGCAAATGATTGATAAGTCATCAAAAACGCTTGTGTGTATTTCAGATCATTCACCTTGTCGCTTGCTAATCTCTCAATCAATTTATTGAGCGTGGCTGCCTTTACATGTTCTTGAAAAAGAGATTTTATATTAAAAAAATTGATTGAAAAAATTAAATTTAATTTTGAATTGAAATTTTAATTCAAAAAAATCAAATTGAAGTTTTTATTAAATACTCTTATCTTCGCTCAGAACTAAATTGCTATCGGCTTCTGGCTCATCTTGCCAAATTGGAACGTCTTCTTGTTGTTGATCTTCAGCTCTAAATTGTTGTCCAAAAATAAATATAATTATATCATTAATTTTCTCAATAAAACAAAAAATAATTCATTTCTTTTGACTCATGAATTCGCTTTCCAAATAGTTGTTTTCTCATCGATTGTTATTCAAATGAGATCGAGTTTACGAATTGATTTGAAGCAAATATCATGAGGATGAAAAAAAAGAAAAAAAAAATTTTCGAAAAAAAACTTACATTAATCCTGGATAATTAAAAAGATTCATGACTTCAGGATCGTCGTAATCAGTCTGTTCATCGTAATCCAAATCCCACAAGGTGTTCAAATCTTTGAGCGCAATGCAAACAAGACTTGTTAATATGCTTTTTTTTTCTGGTGGATATTGGAAATAAAGATCTTGTTCTTCTTCAAAAACTTGTTTCGATTCTTTATAACCTTTAAACGCAAAATGCTGGAGAATCAATTGCATAATATCTTCTCTTGTTAATGTTTCCTTGGCCTCTGTATATGAAAGTTCAAATAAGCGTCCAAAACTAAATGAGAAAAAAAAATGTTTTTTTTAAAAAAATTTCCAATTCAAAAAAAAAGAGAAGAAGAATCAATTTAGTTTTTTCAATAAATATTTCTTGGATAAATTCTTGTAAAGTAAACGAACCTTTGGCATTGTTGAAGAGGACGAGTTGTCTCACGAAGTGCAAGGATTTCTGGGTGTTTTTTCATTGCATATGAAAGCCAATCTTTGGGATCAATTTCTTCTTTTTCTTCCTTTTCTGTTTTCTCTGTTGAATCCTCTTGTTGGATTTCTTTCGTTTTGGATTCTTTTTCGACTGGTTGTGGTGTTTCAACTTTCTGTGGGGTTATGGGCTTCTCTATTGGAGTTTCGGTTGTTTTTTGGGGTTGTTGAGGTTTTAAGTTTGGAAGTGTTTTTTCAATTTCCGTTTTATTGACTCCAAAAAATTTCTCTTGTTTTGATATAACTCTTTGAGCATTTGCTTGTTTTTCTTTTTCTTTTCTTTCTCTCTCTTCTTTTTCTTTTCTTTCATTTTCTTCTTTTTCTTTTTCTTTTTGAATTCTTTCATTTTCTTCTTTTTCTTTTCTTTCATTTTCTTTTCTTTCATTTTCTTCTTTTTCTTTTTGTTTTTGAATTCTTTCATTTTCTTCTTTTTCTTTTCTTTCATTTTCTTCTTTTTCTTTTTCTTTTTGAATTCTTTCATTTTCTTCTTTTTCTTTTTCTTTTTGGATTCTTTCATTTTCTTCTATTTCTTTTTGACTTTGTACTTGTTCAACTTCTTTTGACATTTGTTGTAATCTTTCTAAACTTTTCATTTTTTTATTACGATCAGAAAATCTTCCTATTCTATTTTTTGGAGGGGTTTGTTTTGTATTTTGTGTTGGTGATTTTCTTTGTTGTTGTGGACTTTTTTTTTGTTGATTTTTGATTTGTGTCGGTTGATTTTGCAATTGATTTTGAAGTTGATTATTTAACAGATTTTTAAATTGATTTTTAAATTGGTTTTGATTTTGATTTTGATTTTGATTTTGATTTTGATTTTGATTTTGATTTTGATTTTGATTTTGATTTTGATTTTGATTTTGATTTGGAATTTTATTTTGATTTTGATTTTGATTTTGATTTGGAATTTTATTTTGATTTTGATTTTGATTTTGATTTGGATTTTGATTTGGAATTTTATTTTGATTTTGATTTTGATTTTGATTTTGATTTTGATTTTGATTTTGATTTTGACTTTGATTTTGATTTTGATTTTGAATTTTATTTTGACTTTGATTTTGATTTTGATTTTGATTTTGAATTTTATTTTGACTTTGATTTTGACTTTGATTTTGATTTTGACTTTGATTTTGATTTTTAACTTCTTCTTTTACTTCTTTTTTAACTTCTTCTTTTACTTCTTCTTGATTTTCTTGTGACATTTGTTTTAATTTTTCTAGAACATTTGTCCGTTTTTTTGATTGTGCTCCAAGTTTTGTACTTAATTGTCTTCTTTTTTGTAATCTTTCTGATATTGAAGTTGTTCGGTTTTTCGATATTTTTTTTAAAAAATCTTCTGCTCTTTCAACTCTATTTGCCATTTATTTCTTATTATGTTTTTTTTTCTCTTTAGATTTGGTTTTTTTTTTTTTGATATCTCCTTATTTTTTGATTATTTTTATTTTTTATTATTTATTCAAAAAATAACAAATATTTTTAAAAATAAAAAAAAGAGAAATGAAAAAAAAAATGAAAAAATAAAAAGCAAATTTTTTTTTTATTTTTTTTTTAAATTATTTAATTTATCATAAAAATTAGGTAATCTTTATTTAATTTATTTTTATTTTTCATTTTTTTCATTTTTTTTCTTTTCGAAAATGAATGATTGTATATTTTTTGGTTCAAATCAATTTCCAAAACTTATAGAAAATGAAACAAATTCAATAACAAAACCAATTCAATTTAAATTTGAAAATGAAAATGAAAAAAAAACAAATTAAACAAATTTCAACAAGCTTTTCTTCAACAATTTTCCTTTTTGAAAATGGAAAAGCAATAGAATATTCAAATGAAAATTATTCAAATCCAAATCCTTCAAAAATCCGAATTGAAAATATTCAAAAAGTAACTGTTGGTGGTTATAATGAAACTATTTTAACAATAGAAGGAAATGTATTTATCAGAGGAAAATATATTAATATATTAAATCCAAAAGAGTTTATCAATATTTCATCATTAATTGAAGATACAAATGATAGAATAATTCAAGATATTGTTTCTGGAGCTGTTTCAATTTACTTATTAACTTCAAATCAAAATGTTTATGGAATTGGTTCAAATAAATTTGGTCAACTTGGCTTTGATTATGAAACACTTAATAGAACAGAAAAACCAATTTTAATGATGAAAAATGTTTCTAAAATATTTTCAGGAAATTCTTCTTCTCAGGTTTTTCTTTTAAATTCAAATCAAGAATTATTTGTATCTGGATATAATTATTATGGTCAATTTGGATTAGGAGAATCAATAAAAGAAAGAAAAATCAATAAGTTAACCAAAATCCAAAATATTCCAAAAGGCAAAATAATTGATATTCAATGTGGAACAAATAATTTAATAATGTTGATTGAAAATCAAAACCAAAATCCAAAAAGAAAACTTTATTCATGTGGACGATATTATTATAATGGACTTGGCAAAGATGAAAATACTTATGAATTTACTGAAATCAAATCAACTTTATTTGAAAATGATGATTATATTCTTGATTTTTCTGTTGGATATACTCATACTTTGATTTTAACTTCTAATTCAAAATTAATAGGATTTGGAGATAATTCTTATGGTCAATTAGGAAATGGAGATACAAAAGATCAATCAATTCCAATTCAAATTGAACTTCCTAAATTAAGATTTAATGAAAATATTTCTAATTATCATGTTCTTTGTGGATATTTCAAATCATTTCTTTATTATTCTCCTTCTCTTTCTTATTTTTCCAATCTTGAAGAAGATTTGATAAAACTATTCCAAAGAAAAGAATTTTGTGATATTTCATTTAAAACAGAAAATGGAGAAATAATTGAAGCTCATAAATTAATATTGAAATATAGATTAAATCAAAATCAAAATCAAATTGAAAAACTTCAAAGAAATTATTTCAAAAAAATCAATTAAAGAATCAAATCAAATATTTGAAATGATTTATTCAAACAGAATAATAAATCCAAAATTATATTCTGAAATTAAAGAAATTATAAATTCAAATGAAAAATTGAAGAAACAATGAAAAGAATTTATTTAAATGAAAATGAAAATGAAAATGAAAAAGATTTTATTATTGAAAGAAAAGAAAAACAATATAAATTTCCTAAATTAATATTAATAATGAGAAGTGAATTATATCGAGGAATGTTTTTATCTGTAACTGAAGATAAATCTAATAAAGTTACAGATTATAGTGAATTAAGTAATAAATCATTTCAAATATTTGAAAATTGGATTTATTCAAATCAAATTAAAGATGAAATTCAAATTACTCAAGAAATAATTAATGAAATTGAAACAGGAATTGATTATTTTCAATTAAATCAAACAAATCCAAATTTATTTGATTTATTAATTAGGAAATTTAATAATCAAAATCAAAATTAAAATTCAAATTAAAATTAAAATTGAAATTAAAATTAAAATTAAAATAAAAATCAAAATTAAAATTAAAATCAAAATTAAAAATCAAAATTAAAAATTCATTTTTTATTTTTCATTTTTTTTCTTTTTCAAAAATGAATGATTGTTTATTTTTTGGTTCAAATCAATTTCCAAAACTTATCGAAAACGAACCAAATAAAATAAGAAAACCAATTCAATTTAAATTTGAAAATGAAAATGAAAAACAAATTAAACAAATTTCAACAAGCTTTTCTTCAACAATTTTCCTTTTTAAAAATGGAAAAGCAATAGAATATTCAAGTCAAAATTATTCAAATCCAAATCCTTCAAAAATCCGAATTGAAGAAAGTATTCAAAAAGTAACTGTTGGTGGTGATAATGTAGCTATTTTAACAATAGAAGGAAATGTATTTACCAGAGGAAGAGATATTAATTACAAAAACCCAAAAGAGTTTATCAATATTTCATCATTAATTGAAGATAAAAATGATAGAATAATTCAAGATATTATTCCTGGAGCTAAATCAATTTATTTATTAACTTCAAATCAAAATGCTTATGGAATTGGTTCAAATTATAATGGTCAACTTGGTTTTGATTCTGAAAAACTTAAAAAAACAGAAAAACCAATTTTAATGATGAAAAATGTTTCTAAAATATCTTCAGGAAATTCTTCTTCTCAGGTTTTTCTTTTAAATTTAAATCAAGAATTATTTGTATCTGGATATAATTATTATGGTCAATTTGGATTAGGATACACAATAAAAGAAAGAAAAATCAATAAGTTAACCAAAATCCAAAATATTCCAAAAGGTAAAATAATTGATATTCAATGTGGAACAAATAATTCAATAATGTTGATTGAAGATGAAAATCAAAATGAAAATCCAAAAAGAAAACTTTATTCATGTGGAAATTATCGATTTAATGGATTTGGCAAAGATGAAAATACTTATGAATTTACTGAAATCAAATCATCTTTATTTGAAAATGATGATAATATTCTTGATTTTTCTGTTGGATTTTCTCATACTTTGATTTTAACTTCAAAAGGGAAACTAATAGGATTTGGAAATAATTCTTATGGTCAATTAGGAATTGGAGATACAAAACATCAATTAATTCCAACTCAAATTGAAGTTCCTAAATTAAGATTTAATGAAGATATTTCTAATTATCATGTTCTTTGTGGAAATCAAAAATCATTTCTTTATTATTCTCCTTCTCTTTCTTTTTTTCCAATCTTGAAGAAGATTTGATAAAACTATTTCAAAGAAAAGAATTTTGTAATATTTCATTTAAAACAAAAAATGGAGAAATAATAGAAGCTCATAAATTAATATTGAAATATAGATTAAATGAAAATCAAATTGAAAAACTTCAAGAAATTATTTCAAAAAAATCAATTAAAGAATCAAATCAAATATTTGAAATGATTTATTCAAACAGAATTATAAATCCAAAATTATATTCTGAAATTAAAGAAATTATAAATTTAAATGAAAAAATTGAAGAAACAATTAAAAGAATTTATTTAAATGAAAATGAAAATGAAAAAGATTTTATTATTGAAAGAAAAGAAAAACAATATAAATTTCCAAAATTAATATTAATAATGAGAAGTGAATTATATCGAGGAATGTTTTTATCTGTAACTGAAGATAAATCAAATAAAGTTACAGATTATAGTGAATTAAGTAATAAATCATTTCAAATATTAGAATATTGGATTTATTCAAATCAAATTAAAGAAGAAATTCAAATTACACAAGAGATAATTAATGAAATTCAAATTGGAATTGATTATTTTCAATTAAATCAAACAAATCCAAATTTATTAGATTTATTAATTAAGAAATTTAATAATCAAAATCAAACTGAAAATTCTAAAAAAATTGTTTCACTTTTTGATTAAAATTAAAATTAAAATCAAAATTAAAATTAAAATTAAAATCAAAATTAAAATCAAAATTAAAATTAAAATTAAAATTTAAAATCAAAATTAAAATTAAAATTAAAATTAAAATTAAAATAAAAATTTAAAAATTTTTTTTTCATTTTTTTCATTTTTTTTCTTTTTAAAAATGAATGAAGTTATATATTTTGGTCACAATAAAAATCCAAAACTTTTCAAAAATGAATCGTATAAAATAACAAAACCAATTCAATTTAAATTTGAAAATGAAAATGAAAATGAAAATGAAAAACAAATTAAACAAATTGCATCAGGTTATTTTGGAACAATTTTCCTTTTTAAAAATGGAGAAGCAATAGAATATTCGAAATATACAAATCAAAATCCTGAAAAAATCCAAATTGAAAATATTCAAAAAGTAACTGTTGGTGGTGATAATGAAGCTATTTTAACAAAAGAAGGAAATGTATTTACCAGAGGAGAAGATATTAATTACAAAAACCCAAAAGAGTTTATCAATATTTCATCATTAATTGAAGATCCAAATGATAGAATAATTCAAGATATTGTTTCAGGACTAGATTCAGTTTACTTATTAACTTCAAATCAAAATGTTTATGGAATTGGTTCAAATGTATCTGGTCAACTTGGTCTTGGATCGAGAAGAATTCAATCAGCAGAAAAACCAATTTTAATAATGAAAAATGTTTCTAGAATATTTTCAGGCCATTATTCACTTCATGCTTTTCTTTTAAATTCAAATCAAGAATTATTTGGATGTGGATTAAATAGATATGGTCAACTTGGATTAGGAGAATCAAGAAAAGAAGAAACAGAAATCATGCAATTAACCCAAATCCAAAATATTCCAAAAGGCAAAATAATTGATATTCAAATGGGAGAATATCATTCAGTAATGTTGATTGAAAATGAAAATGAAAATCCAAAAAGAAAACTTTATTCATGCGGAAATCATCGGAATAATGGACTTGGCAAAGATGAAAATACTTATGAATTTACTGAAATCAAATCATCTTTATTTGAAAATGATGATAATATTCTTGATTTTTCTGTTGGAAGTTATCATACTTTGATTTTAACTGAAAAAGTAAAAATGTTTGGATTTGGTTTTAATGATTTGTGCCAATTAGGGGTTGAAGATATAGAAGATCCACCAATTCCAATTCAAATTGAACTTCCTAAATTAAGATTTAATGAAGAAATTTCTAATTATCATATTTCTTGTGGATTTGGAAAAACATTTCTTTATTATTCTCCTTTTCTTTCTTCTTTTTCCAATCTTGAAGAAGATTTGATAAAATTATTTAGAAGAAAAGAATTTTGCAATATTTCATTTAAAACAGAAAATGGAGAAATAATCAAAGCTCATAAATTAATATTGAAATATAGATTAAATCAAAATGAAAATCAAATTGAAAAACTTCAAGAAATTATTTCAAAAAAATCAATTAAAGAATCAAATCAAATATTTGAAATGATTTATTCAAACAGAATAATAAATCCAATATTATATTCAGAAATTAAAGAAATTATAAATTCAAATGAAAAAATTGAAGAAACAATGAAAAGAATTTATTTAAATGAAAATGAAAATGAGATTTTATAATTGAAAAAAAAGAAAAACAATATAAATTCCCTAAATTAATATTGATAATGAGAAGTGAATTATATCGAGGAATGTTTTTATCTGTAACAGAAGATAAATCAAATAAAGTTACAGATTATAGTGAATTAAGTAATAAATCATTTCAAATATTTGAATATTGGATTTATTCAAATCAAATTAAAGAAGAAATTCAAATTAATCAAGAAATAATTAATGAAATTCAAACTGGAATTGATTATTTTCAATTAAATCAAACAAATCCAAATTTATTTGATTTATTAATTAGGAAATTTAATAATCAAGAATTTAAATTAAAAGAAGAAAAACAAGAAAAAGAAAAACAAGAAAAAGAAAAACAAGAGAAAGAAAAACAAGAGAAAGAAAAACAAGAGAAAGAAAAACAAGAAAAAGAAAAACAAGAGAAAGAAAAACAACAGAAAGAAAAACAAGAGAAAGAAAAAATTAAAACAACCAAAAAGGAAAAATCAGATAAATGTTCCACATTTTAAAATCAAAATCAAAATCAAATTAAATTCAAATTAAAATTAAAATTTAAATTAAAATTAAAATTAAAATTAAAATTCAAATCAAAATCAAAATCAAAATCAAAATCAAAATCAAAGTCAAAATAAAATTAAAATTAAATTTAAAATCAAAATTAAAATCAAAATAAAATTAAAATTAAAATCAAAATTAAAATTAAAATCAAAATCAAAATCAAAATTAAAATTAAAATTAAAATTAAAATCAAAATTAAAATCAAAATTAAAATCAAAATAAAATTAAAATTAAAATTAAAATCAAAATCAAAATTAAAATCAAAATTAAAATTAAAATTAAAATAAAAATCAATTCAAAACTTTCAAAATAAAATTTTTTAAATGATTTCTCTAATTGATCATAAAATCTCATTTGCCATCTGAGAAAAATCAAAAAAAAAAAAGGTGGATAAAGGAAAAAAAAAATTTTTTTATTAAAATATGGTAAAATGGATCATTATTATTTCTTTTTTTTCCACAATAACAAATTAAAAAGAAATGTTTAGATCAAAAATTTTCCATTTTTTTCTTTCTTCCATTTTTACTTTTTCTAATTAAACTAATAATGATTCAATTAAATTTCTTTTTCTTTTTCTTTTTGTTTTTCTTTTTGTTTAAATTAGGTCGTTTTCAAACTTCGAAGGTAAATCTGAGTGATTTTTATGACGGAGATACTTATCCTTTAAACTGTGAAATAATATATAATTTTACAGGAACTCTTTCTAATGTTTCTAATGTAATTATTAATAAATTATTGATTTATTTAATTTTTTTTTTCAAAAATCCAATTTTCTAAAAGAAGAAAAGAAAAAATTTTTCTCTTTGTTTTTTTTGAATCAATCAATCCTTTTCATCAAATTAATCAAAAATTATTTTTAAAAAATAAAATAAAAAAAGGTGACGTTCTATTGTACTTCAGACGAATGTACTCCACTTACTCTTGAAGGTCAAATTAATGTAAAAATTACTAAAAATTAAATTAAATTAAATTAAATTAAATTAAATTAAATTAAATTAAATATTGATTATTGAATTTGATTTAGATTTTCAATTCCCAAAATGTTATTTTTGATGGATCTAATTGTTCAAAACTTGAAATTAAAGCACCTATCAGCATTTCTTCTAATTCAAATGTTACATTCAAAAATACATCGTTTTATTACCCAAATAAACTCATTTCAGAAGATTCCATTGTTTATTTAGATCAATTTTATTTGGAAAATGCAACTATGGATAGCAATCCTATAAATGGAACAAATTCTGTTTTTGTAATTTCCAATCTTGGAATAAATGGAAATTGGTCAACTTTATCTTTTGTTTCTGATCAAGAAGTTACTAATAGTTCGACAACAATAAATAATTGTAATGGAAATTTTAAAATCACATCTGAAGGAGTGCCACTTCAAATAAGTTCTTGTTCCGATATAGATATTCTAATTAAAAATTCTCAATTAACAATTAATTCTACAGAAATAACACTTTATCAAGTGAAGCTTGATAATTCAAATTTCCAAATGCAAAATGCTTCAATCTTTAATCTTACTGTTTTTGGGAATTCCAATATTTCTGGAACTTTTTTGGAAATTTCAGAACTACTTTATTTTGGAGCAGATGAAGAAGCTCAATCTTTTGTTTTTGTTCCCACTTCTATTTCTTCTAATTTTACAATCGAAGAAAATTCTTCTGTTTTTTTTGATTATTTAACTCTGGAAACAGGATCTGAATTCGTCAACATTTCAGGAAAAATTGGAATTAATTATCAATTTACAACAAATTTTGGGAATTATGTTATTCCGAATTTATTTCTCTATAAAAGCTCATTATTAAAATGTATCTATTCAACTTTGGAAATCAATAACACACTTTCATTTTATGGAAATCTTGAAGATGAAAAAATTATTAATTGCAGTTTGAATTTTACTGGAAAAGAGCTAACAAGTGAATCAACTCAAGTTCAAATCCAAAAAAAATTTTCCATTTCTCCTACAGGAAGTTGCCAAATATCAACAAATGATCTTTATTTAATTGTTAATAATTCAGTTCTAGAAGCCAATTATCAAATGAATCTTTCAAGGTTAGATTTTCTTTACAATACAATACTGAATAGCACATTGTATCCTCAATTAAATGTTAATATTACACTATTTATTGGCAATTCTACAATTCAAAATGTTGATATTTATTCCAATTCGGTAATATTATTGGAATATGGATTGGTTGAATTTCAAGATGATACAAACTTGTATTCATTAAAAGCAACATCTCCTGAACACTCCAATTACACTCTCTATGGAAACGGAAGTTTTCATACAAACAAATTAGAAGTTGAAGGTGATTTGGATATTGATGAAATATTTTTTGGAAAAGAAATTGAGATTGCTGAGAATGGAAAATTATTTCTTTCGGATTTGACTTCAAATTCTTTTTCTCAGATAAATATTACACTCAATGGATCTTTAACAATTTCAAATTCTTCTATTGAAGATCCTTTTGATATTTTCATCTTCTATTCACAAAATTTATATCAACTTAATTTTATTGATTCACAATTTAATTTCAATAATAAGCAATTTGATTTGCCTAATTTGAAATTGGAAAACTCAAACATCAGTTACTTACAATCAAATTTAAGCTCTCTTTTGCTTGAAGGATTAAATTTATTCCAAAACTCTACTTTGCAAATACAAGATGGATTAATTCAAGCTGAAGAATCCCAAACCTCTACTTTATATCTAAATTCATCTAATTTTACTTTTGGAAACAATTCTGGGTTTAACTTAAATTCAAGTTCCTCTATCTCCATTTATTCTTTTCCAAATTCTCAAAATTTCAACTTCTCTTCTTTGGAGGAAAAAAATCAAACATTTATTATTTCTTTTGATTCATGTTTGCTACTGGATAATGTTGAGATAGAAGTTGTTGGAGATGATAGAGTTGATTTTTCTGGAGAATTATACATTTCTAACTCTATATTCACAATAAATTCTTCGAATATATATTTTGGTAAACTGGAAATTGTTGGAATTAATTCAGAAGTAGATTTACAAAATGACATCAATATCCAGAATCTTACATTTTCAAGTGGAAAACTAAATTTCACCAAAATCATTTCCAACAATTCAAATTCCCTTTTCATTTTTGGAGATGGAACTGATCAAACATTTTTCAATGAAGGCAAAACCTCGCAAGCAAATATAACATCTTCAGGTTCAATTCTTATCAAAAACAACATTTCTTTTCCTAATATTGCTTTTCAGCTGGAAAATACATCAAATCTTAATATACAATCTCTTAATTTCACAACTTCATCAAATTCCTCCATAATCAACAATTATGGGAAAATTTCCATAAATGGATTAGATCAAATTAATTCTCAATCATCTCCAATCAACTTTGGTTTTTTTACTAAAAATTATCAAGTAAGTGAGATTAATTGTTCTGGAAATACAAAATTTTCTCAAATTGTAGTAAACTATGGCAAAATTCAAACTTCTACAGATTTATCATTTGAAATGAATCTATTTGTAGAGGAAGGTGGGATGATAAATGGATCAGGAAATGAAAAACCAAACATTGTTGTAAATGAGGATCTGTATATTACTGGAGAAACTCAAATCAATTTTGTGGATATTTCTGCTAATCAAACAAAATTTATTTCTTTTTCAAATCATTCTTGGATAAATATTTCCAACTCCAATTTTACAACACAATATTTTATTTTTGATACAACACAAATATTGTCTGAACAAACCATTTTCACTGTTTTTCAAGAAACACAATTCTTTAAGGATTGTTTAATATTGCCTAGTGATCTTGAGCAACCAACTACATCAGAATTTTGGAATAATGGAGATTTTGTTGTGGATTCAAGAAATGTGACTTTTCTTCTTACTTTGAAAAATTATGGGAGTTTTTCTGCAAATTCCTCATTCATAACTTTCAGCAGTTTAGAAAATTACAATAAATTGAATATAAGTTATTCAAATATAGCACTCCTAAATGATTCTCTTGTTTCGAATTCTAGTATGAACAATAGTATTGAGGATACTCAAGCAAATTATTTCATCAACTCAACCATTAATATCAAAAATGAATCAAGCAATTTATATTTTCAAGGTCAAGTGAAATTTGAGAATGGGATTGAAATATACGGGAATTTCACAATCAAAGAAGATGCAGATGTTATCCTAGAATTGGAAAAGGAAAGCACTCAAATGATTATTCATAACACATCTACATTACAAAGTCCACTTTGGCTTGTTTTACTTAGAAGCTCTCCAGATGAAGCTCGAAATTATTCTTATAATGCGATATACTTAGTCAACAATCAAACTTTCAATATGGATATGCTCAATTCAACAGATGAACAACACATCAATTTTTCAAGAAACAATGAATGGATAACAGCAATAGTGGCAGGATGTCCACAAGGAGAATATAGTTCAGGTTTTGATAAAACATGTCATGGATGTGGAGAAGGAAATTACAATGATATAATTGGAGCTTCCAAATGCCAACCCTGTCCAGAAGGAAATTTTTCCAATCAAACAGGACAATCACAATGCCAACCTTGTTCTCCTGGATCTTATCAACAATCAACGGAACAAACATCGTGTTCGCTATGCGAAATAGGAACATACACTAGTAAAAATGGATCTGCTCATTGTATTCAGTGCCAACAAGGGTATTACAATACAGAAAATGGATCTACTAACTGTTCTGTTTGTAAGAAAGGATATTACAGCCAGCTCCCATCACAATGCATTCCTTGTCCTACAGGAGAATACAGTTCAATAGAAGGATCTTTCACTTGTTATTATTGCCCTGCTGGATCATATAGTTCCAAAGAAGGAGCATCATCATGTTCAACATGTCCGAGTGACACTTATCAAAAAGAAATTGGGCAAGAATCCTGTATTGATTGCCCAACAAATTCTGGGACAAGTGGAGTTGGATCATCAAGTGAAAAAGATTGCCTGTGTTCTATTGGATATTATGGAGAATATGGCAGTTCATGTAAATTGTGTCCGAGTGGAGGAATATGTGATGATATTGGTGTTGTTGTTCCTGATGCTGAGCCTGGATATTGGCACTCTAGTTCAGATCCTACTTCTTTTTTCCAATGCGCTGTTTCAGCTGCTTGCCCTGGAGGAGGTACTGATACTTGTAATGAAAATATTGGATATAGTGGCAATTTATGTGCTGTTTGTTTGAGTGGGTTTTACAAATTTGGGGGGGAATGCATGAAATGCCCTCAAAATCAAAACAATCGATTGATTCTTATGTCTTTTTTTGTGATTTTGTTGTGTTTGTTTCTTTTCATTATTGCCAGAAAAGTGAAGAATTATTTTGCTTCTTTTAGTATCATGTTTTCCTTTTTCCAAGTTCTTGCTGTGATTGCTGGATTGAAAGCTAATTGGCCAGATTCGATCAATTCTACTTGGCGATCTCTTTCTGTGTTTAATTTCAACATTGATTATCTTGCAGTTGAGTGCACTGTACCCCTAACTTACACGCAGAAATGGTGGATTTGTATGAGTTTTCCCTTCATTCTTTTTTTTGTTCTTTTGTTTGTTTATTTGGTTGTTTTCCTTCATTCCAAAACAATTGAGAAATGTGGATCCAAATTTATGAATAAATTCCCATCATTCTGTGAAAGACCGACACGACAAACCACTAACAAATATTTGTACATTTTTTCTTGGGCTCGTTTCAAATTCAGCCAGCTTTTCACTCATGGATTTGGTAGAGAGCAACGCAAAACATTGTATAACAACTTGATCAATTCATACTCAACCATTCTTTCTTTTCTGTATCTCTTCCTCAGCTACAAAGTGCTTCAAGTTTTCGATTGCAGAAAACAATCATCAGGAGTATATCTATTCGAACCTGACACATCACTATTCTGCTATCATGAATGGTGGATGAGACTTCTTCCTTGGGCAATTCTCTTCTTTGTTATCTATGTTGTTGGAATACCTCTCACTTTAGCAATCTTGTTTTTTGTTTCTTCCAAAAAAATGGATGAGAAAACATTTGATCTCCATTTTGGATTACTTTGTGCAAGATATACAAAACGGTGGTTTTTTTGGGAAATTGTTATCATGATCCGCAAACTGTTCATGACTATTTCCCAGTTGTTTTTTTCTTTCGACGCCATTCTCCAATTGGTTGTTTCTGTTGTGATTCTTCTTGCTTCTCTTGTTCTCCAAGTTCAAACAAAGCCCTTTGTTTCAAATCGCCATAATACTCTTGAATTTGTTTTGATTTCCTTCTCAGAAATTATTCTCTTTTCAGGAATGGTTTTTGTTTCAAATGATCTTCAATCATCCAGAGCTAACAATATCTTGGCAATCGTTATCATTTCATTGATTTGGATCTCACTTACTGTTCTTGTTTTCATGATTCTCTTTGAGATTAGGCACAGATTAAGAGTCAAAAAGGGTCGAGATGTTGATGAAATTCAAAAATCTGTTGAATTATCAAGTGGCAAAACTGTTATTAATTTTTTGGCCTCAAAACCTTCTTTCTTTTTAATTTGGAATTGGGTTCTTCAAAACACAGATCACAAGGCCAAATTGCTCAGAGAATTTTATAAACAAATCAAAGATTTTTATTCCAAAAATGAATCACAAAAAGAAATGTTGAATATTGAAGAATTTTGGAAATCTTTTTTGGAAAAATGGAATCCTTTTCTTTTACAGATTATCCAAAATTGGTTTAATCAAGCTTCTTTACTTGAAAGAATTCAATTTGCAAATATTTTATCTAAAATTCGTTTTGAAATTTTTTTAAATAATTCCAATTTGAAAAAATAAAATTATTTTTCATTTTTTTCATTTTTTTCTTTTCAAAAATTAAACAATTAAAAAATAAAAAAAAAAATGAATGAAATTATATTTTTTGGTTTAAATAAATTTCCAAAACTTATCAAAAATGAACCAGAAAAAATAACAAAACCAATTCAATTTAAATTTGAAAATGAAAATGAAAATGAAAATGAAAATGAAAATGAAAATGTAAAACAAATTAAACAAATTTCATCAGGTTATTTCTCAACAATTTTCCTTTTAAAAAATGGAAAAGCAATAGAATATTCAAATAAAAATTATTCAAATCAAAATCCTGAAGAAATCCAAATTGAAAATATTCAAAAAGTAACTGTTGGCGAAGATAACGAAGCTATTTTAACAATAGAAGGAAATGTATTTGCCAAAGGAAAAGATATTAATCCAAAAAATCCAGATGAATTTATCAATATTTCATCACTAATTGAAGATAAAAATGATAGAATAATTCAAGATATTGTTTCTGGATCTCGTTCAATTTATTTATTAACTTCAAATCAAAATGCTTATGGAATTGGTTCAAATTATTATGGTCAACTTGGTTTTGATTCTAAAACACTTCCAAAAACAGAAAAACCAATTTTAATGATGAAAAATGTTTCTAAAATATTTTCAGGAAATTCTTCAGAATATGTTTTTCTTTTAAATTCAAATCAAGAATTATTTGGATGTGGATATAATTATTGGGGTCAACTTGGATTAGGAGAATCAAGAAAAGAAGATGGAATCCAAAAATTAACACAAATACAAAATATTCCAAAAGGTAAAATAATTGATATTCAATTAGGCGTTTCTTTTTCAATAATGTTGATTGAAAATGAAAATCAAAATGAAAATCCAAAAAGAAAACTTTATTCATGTGGAAGATATGAATATAACGGATTTGATCAAAATATTTATATATTTACTGAAATCAAATCATCTTTATTTGAAAATGATGATATTATTGATATTTCTGTTGGAAATGCTCATACTTTGATTTTAACTTCCAATTCAAAATTAATAGGATTTGGAAATAATGAATATGGTCAATTAGGGATTGAAGATACAAAAGATCAATCAACTCCAATTCAAATTGAACTTCCTAAATTAAGATTTAATGAAAATATTTCCAACTATCATCTTTCTTGTGGATATAACAGATCATTTCTTTATTATTCTCCTTCTTCTTTTTCCAATCTTGAAGAAGATTTGATAAAATTATTTGAAAGAAAAGAATTTTGTGATATTTCATTTAAAACAGAAAATGGAGAAATAATTGAAGCTCATAAATTAATATTGAAATATAGATTAAATCAAAATCAAAATGAAATTGAAAAACTTCAAGAAATTATTTCAAAAAAATCAATTAAAGAATCAAATCAAATATTTGAAATGATTTATTCAAATAGAATAATAAATCCAATATTATATTCAGAAATTAAAGAAATTATAAATTCCAATGAAAAATTGAAGAAACAATGAAAAGAATTTATTTAAATGAAAATGAAAATGAAAATGAAAAAGATTTTATAATTGAAAGAAAAGAAAAACAATATAAATTCCCTAAATTAATATTAATAATGAGAAGTGAATTATATCGAGGAATGTTTTTATCTGTAACTGAAGATACTTCTAATAAAGTTACAGATTATAGTGAATTAAGTAATAAATCATTTCAAATATTTGAATATTGGATTTATTCAAATCAAATTAAAGATGAAATTGAAATTACTCAAGAAATAATTGATGAAATTCAAATTGGAATTGATTATTTTCAATTAAATCAAACAAATCCAAATTTATTTGATTTATTAATTAACAAATTTAATAATCAAAAAGAATTGAAAAAAAAAAAAAGAATTGAAAGAAAAAGAATTGAAAGAAAAAACAAAACAAACAAAACAAGAAAAAGGAAATAAATGTTCCACATTTTAAAACTAAAATTAAAATCAAAATCAAAATCGAAATCATTTTTTATTTTTTCATTTTTTTCATTTTTTTCTTTTCAAAAAAATTAAACAATTAAAAAATAAAATAAAAAAAATGAATGAAATTATATTTTTTGGTTTAAATAAATTTCCAAAACTTATCAAAAATGAACCATATAAAATAACAAAACCAATTCAATTTAAATTTGAAAATGAAAATGAAAAACAAATTAAACAAATTTCAACAAGCTTTTCTTCAACAATTTTCCTTTTTAAAAATGGAAAAGCAATAGAATATTTAAATAAAAATTATTCAAATCAAAATCCTGAAGAAATCCAAATTGAAGAAAATATTCAAAAAGTAACTGTTGGCGAAGATAACGAAGCTATTTTAACAAAAGAAGGAAATGTATTTGCAAAAGGAAAAGATATTAATCCAAAAAATCCAAATGAATTTATCAATATTTCATCATTAATTGAAGATACAAATGATAGAATAATTCAAGATATTGTTTCTGGATCTCGTTCAATTTACTTATTAACTTCAAATCAAAATGCTTATGGAATTGGTTTAAATGTATATGGTCAACTTGGATTTGATTCTAAAACACTTCCAAAAACAGAAAAACCAATTTTAATAATGAAAAATGTTTCTAAAATATTTTCAGGAAATACTTCATATTCTGTTTTTCTTTTAAATTCAAATCAAGAATTATTTGGATGTGGATATAATTATTGGGGTCAACTTGGATTAGGAGAATCAAGAAAAGAAGATGGAATCCAAAAATTAACACAAATACAAAATATTCCAAAAGGTAAAATAATTGATATTCAATTAGGCGTTTCTTTTTCAATAATGTTGATTGAAAATGAAAATCAAAATCCAAAAAGAAAACTTTATTCATGTGGAAGATATGAATATAACGGATTGATCAAAATATTTATATATTTACTGAAATCAAATCATCTTTATTTGAAAATGATGATATTATTGATATTTCTGTTGGAAATGCTCATACTTTGATTTTAACTTCCAATTCAAAATTAATTGGATTTGGAAATAATGAATATAGTCAATTAGGAACTGGAAATACAAAAGATCAATCAACTCCAATTCAAATTGAACTTCCTAAATTAAGATTTAATGAAAATATTTCCAATTATCATATTTCTTGTGGATATAACAGATCATTTCTTTATTATTCTCCTCCTTCTTTTTCCAATCTTGAAGAAGATTTGATAAAATTATTTGAAAGAAAAGAATTTTGTGATATTTCATTTAAAACAGAAAATGGAGAAATAATTGAAGCTCATAAATTAATATTGAAATATAGATTAAATCAAAATCAAAATGAAATTGAAAAACTTCAAGAAATTATTTCAAAAAAATCAATTAAAGAATCAAATCAAATATTTGAAATGATTTATTCAAACAGAATAATAAATCCAAAATTATATTCAGAAATTAAAGAAATTATAAATTCCAATGAAAAAATTGAAGAAACAATGAAAAGAATTTATTTAAATGAAAATGAAAATGAAAATGAAAAAGATTTTATAATTGAAAGAAAAGAAAAACAATATAAATTCCCCTAAATTAATATTAATAATGAGAAATTGAATTATATCGAGGAATGTTTTTATCTGTAACTGAAGATAAATCTAATAAAGTTACAGATTATAGTGAATTAAGTAATAAATCATTTCAAATATTTGAATATTGGATTTATTCAAATCAAATTAAAGATGAAATTCAAATTACAAAAGAAATTATTGATGAAATTAAAATTGGAATTGATTATTTTCAATTAAATCAAACAAATCCAAATTTATTTGATTTATTAATTAACAAATTTAATAATCAAAATTAAAATTCAAAATTAAAATTAAAATTAAAATTAAAATTAAAATTAAAAATTAAAATTAAAATTAAAATTCAAAAATTAAAATTAAAATTAAAATTTAAAATCAAAAATTAAAAAAAATCAAAATTAAAATTAAAAATTAAAATTAAAATTAAAATTTAAAATTAAAATTAAAATCAAATTTAAAAATTTAAAATTAAAATTAAAAATCTAAATCTAAAATTTAAAATTTAAATTAAAATTAAAATCTAAATTAAAATTAAAATTAAAATTAAAATTAAAATTAAAAATTAAAATTAAAATTAAATCTAAAATTAAATCTAAAATCTAAAACTAAAATTAAAATTAAAATTAAAATTAAAATTAAAATTAAAATTAAAATTAAAATTAAAATTAAAATTAAAATCTAAAATTAAAATTAAAATTAAAATTAAAATTAAAATTAAAATTAAAATTAAAATTAAAATTAAAATTAAATTTAAAAATTAAAATCAAAATTAGTTTTCTTCTCCATTTTTTTATTTTCTTTTGTTTTTAGTTTTTATTTTTTAAATTGAAAAAATTTTTTTTGATCATTTTTTTTTCATTTTTTTTTTTTCATTTTCTTTACTTTATTTTATTTAAATTTTTTTTTTTGCTTTTTTTTTTTATTAAAAAAAATTTTTTTTTAATGGAAAAGTTTGCAGACAAATCAACGATTTTAATAGAACATCAAAAAGGAATTCTTGTTCAAATTTATAATTTAAAACAAAAGGTTTCTTTTTAAATAATATTTACAAATTTTTTAAAAAATTTAAATCAAAAAAAAAATTTTTTTTAAATTAAAATAAATTAATTTTAAATTTAATTTCCTTATCTTTTTTTAATTAGTACGATGATCCAAATCAAATTCCTCAACTTTGGAATGATGAAAGATTTAATGGATTGTTAAAGAAATCATATAAAAAATTTGGAGAATCACAAACAAATGAAAAAATTTTTCTTGTAAAATTATAAAAAATGTCAATTTATTCAAATTTTTCATTTTTTTTTATAATTATAATTTAAATTTAAATTTTAAAAGCATCCTCAATTTGATATTTTAAAAAAAGAATCAGAATCCATTTTTACAGAAACAACAGAACCTTTTTTCATTTTAAAAAATGCAGCTACTCTTTGTAAAGAAGTATTAAAATTTCTTGATTCAGCGGTTACTAAAATTTATTGTTTTTCTGTAAATAAAATTTAATTAAAAAAAAAATCCCAAAAAGAAAAAAAATTTTTTTTTATCATTTGAAAAAAATTTTTTCACCTTTTTTCTTTTTTAATTGATTCAATTAGTTTGAATTAAATCGAACTGTTACTGAATATTTTATGGATATTTTTGTGAATTATGCCAAAATTCATTTACTTCTTTCTCAATTTGAATCACGAAAAAAAGTTGTTCTTCTTTATAATGTTACTCATAAAATTGAAAAGAAAAATTCTCATCAGATTTTCTTGAAGTTGCTAAATTTGTTGCTTCAACTGATTCACCAGAAAAAAAGTTAATGCAAGATCTGAATCATTTTTGGGAAATTATATGTTTAATTATCGAACCATTATTTTTTACATTATCATTAGGCTTTAATTCTGATGTATTTTTATTTTCAAATTCAAAATTAAAATCAAAATTAAAATCATTTATAAAATTTAATAAAAAATAATTTCTCAATTAGGATATCCGAAAAAAAGGATTATTATCTATCACTTTAAAAGAAAATCTTCTTCCTTATCCTATTAAAGATCCATCTTATTATTTCCTTCAAGATTTCCAGAGATTAATTGAATGGACAGTTTATGGAATTGCATTTTGTCCACAAACCTTTTATAAAGATATTATGGTTCAAATTGCTGAATTGGCTTTAACAAATTTATATGTTATTCCTGTTTATCGTGAAATTGTTTTTTATCCTCATGAACCAATGGAAACAATGCTTGGTTCTTCACTTTTTAAAAAAATGAAAATTTCAAAAAAGAGAAAAGTTATTTCAAATGCTTTAAATAATTGTTTGGCAAATGCTTATGATAATCAAGAAAAATACCGACTGTTTTTAGTTAAAGAAATTTCAACACTTTTTCATTTATTAAAATCACGACCTGGTTTAATTCCACAAAAAATTAATGTACATCAAAATAAATATAATTTTAATTCAAAATATAAAAATCAATATCCAAAAATTTCTCCTTTATATTATCAATTTAGATTGCTTTTGCTTCTTTAGGCTTATCTTATTATCAAATTTTGTGGTATTTAAATCATTTTAACAAATTATCTTCAAAATCTAAAGCAAAATCGTCCAATGAATTTCAATATGGAACTTTCGTTCAATTAATTTATTTTGTTGCTAAACTTTCACAATTAATTTTGAAATACCATTCAAGTGAATATAATATATTTCAAAAAAATTCCAAAACAGAACAAAATTATTTAAAAAATCCTTTCTTTTTCTTTTATAAAAAAAACATAATTTAGTTGTTCGAAAATATTATATTATCAATATGCATAAGAATGATTTCGCAACTTTAGAGGAATTCTATCAAAAATTCTTTTTAAATTCTAAAACTCTTTCACATCAAATCATTGAGAGCAATATAAATATTTTAAAAACTACATCACCAGAACAAAACGAACAAGATTTTGATTTATCAGAAATTTTCTTGAATTGGTTTCGATGCGAAGCTGAGTTATCTGAAAAAGGACTAGAAGAGCAAGAATTACAAATTTCGAAACTGAGTAATTTTCCAAAAATATTGATGAAACACCTTGATAATTTAAAAATTATTGGAATTCTTGAAGAAAGATTGGATTCAATATGTGGATTGTTTCATTTATTTCCTTATTTGAATGATTTGCTATTAATTTATCGTGAATCAATTACAAATCTCCAATTCAATCAGCAATATGTCAGTTCATTCATTGATATTGTTTTAAAATCCAATAAAATATGCCATGCATTTTTTCCCGAAGAATCAATCAAAATTGGGGAAATTAGTGTGCATTTTGTTGAACGGTTTTTAGTTTTAATTTCTTCAAGAATTTCAGGACTTGTTAGAACAATTGGAGGTGCAAAAAAAGGGTTTAGTTTTCTCAGTGAGCAATTAAGACCTATTATTGTTGCAAAACATCTTATTAATACTCAAAAAGCTGAACAAAAAGGTCATGGTTATAATATTACTATTCCTGGTGCAGAGTCTCTTTATATGGATCGTTCAAAAATTCAGGAACTTTATGATTGGAAATTGCAACTTCATCAATTATGTTCTGCTATTGAAGATTTTCCTCATTTTATTATTTATGACACACAATTTATGCCATCCAAAGTATTAATTTAAATATTTAATTTAATTTAAATATTTATATTAAATTTAATTTTAATATTATTAAAGTTTATTGAAGAGGCTCTTGAATTGGCCATTAAAACCCATTTTATGAAATATATTTATACTGAAACTGAACCAAAATTTATTCAAAGACCAAGTATTTTTCTTAATAGAATATCAAGTTTAGTTTATTCTTTAAAACTAGTTCAAGATAATTGTAAATTATTTTTTCTTTAAAATTAAAATTTAAAATTAAAATTAAAATTAAAATCAAAATCAAAATTAAATTTAAAAATAAAAATTAAAAATTAAAATTAAAATTAAAATTAAAATTAAAAATAAAATTTAAAAATCAAAATTTGAATTAAAATTAAAATCAAAATTAAAATTTGAATTAAAATTTGAATTAAAAGTGAAAATCGATGTAATGAAAATTGCGAGATCAGTATTATTATCACAAGTTTATGCAAATTCACCAGGACCTCAAGGACAACTTCTTTCTTGGGAAAATCCACCTGATATTCATGGAACAATTTTATCATCATATGTAGAATTTTTTGAGAATTTCATTTCAAATTATATTTTAAAAGGAGTTGTTTATTCTGAATTGAGTCGTTGTTTTGCTTCAAGACATGGAATGCCTTTCCGTGCTGATTTCTATTTTGAAACTTCTGAAATGATTGCTTTATGTGATTTTTTGGGTCCTTATGGTGTTATGGCTCTTGATAATACATGTTTAGATATAATTACAAAACTTATTATTACAGTTAAAGTATAGTTTAATTTGATTTAATTTAAATATATTGATTTAATTTAAATTTAAATATTTTGATTTAATTTAAATATAAATTTAATTTAATTTAATTTAAATATTTTGATTTAATTTAAATATTTTGATTTAATTTAAATATTTTGATTTAATTTAAATATTTTAATTTAATTTAATTTAAATATTTTGATTTAATTTAATTTAAATATATTATTTTAATTTAATTTAAATATTTTGATTTAATTTAATTTAAATAAATTGATTTAATTTAATTTAATTTAATTATTTTGATTTAATTTAATTTAAATATATTGATTTAATTTAAATATTTTGATTTAATTTAATTTAAATAAATTGATTTAATTTAATTTTAAATATATTTGATTTAATTTAATTTTAATTTAAATAAAATTGATTTAATTTAATTTAAAATTAAATATTTAATTAATTTTGATTTAATTTAAATATTTTTGATTTAATTTAAAATAATTTAATTTTTTGAAATATTTTGATTTAATTTAATTTAAAATAGATTTAATTTAAATTAAATAATTTAATTTTTTTGATTTAATTAAATTTTTTTTTAATTTAAATATTTTGATTTATTTTTAATTTAATTTAATTTAAATTTGATTTAATTTAAATAATTTGATTTAATTTAAATATTTTTGATTTAATTTAAAATTTAAATAATTTGATTTAAATAATTTGATTTAATTTAATTTAATTTAAATAATTTGATTTAATTTAATTTAAATATTTTGATTTAATTTAATTATATTGATTTAATTTAATTTAAATATTTTGATTTAATTTAAATAAATTGATTTAATTTAATTTAAATAATTTGATTTAATTTAAATATTTTGATTTAATTTAATTTAAATATTTTGATTTAATTTAATTTAAATATTTTGATTTAATTTAATTTAAATATTTTAAGGAAATTCTTGTTCAAAATGAAACTTTATTAATTGAATACGAGAAATGTTATTGGAAACCAGAAAAAACTTCTGAACTTTTAAAGAAATTTGTTGAAATTGATCATTTAATTACTGTTTCTATTCATATTGGAGCAATACTTAAATTGAGAGAAATGCTTTATGATGGACTTGAAAAATCAATACAGAACAATTCCAGTTTAATTTATGAAAATGTTTCAATTGCATTTAAACAAGTAAAAAATTAAAATCAAAATTAAAATTAAAATTAAAATTAATTTATAAAATTAAAATTAAAATTAAAATTAATTTATAAAATTAAAATTAAAATTAAAATTAATTTATAAAATTAAAATTAAAATTAAAATTAAAATCAAAAATAAAATTAAAATTAAAATTAAAATTAAAATTAAATTTAAAATTAAAATTAAAATTAAAATTAAAATTAAAAATAAAATTAAAATCGGATAAAAAATTAAAATTAAAATTAAAATTAAAATTAAAATTAAAATTAAAATTAAAATTAAAATCAAAATTAAAATTAAAATTAAAATTAAAATCAAAATTAAAATTAAAATCGGATAAAAAATTAAAATTAAAATCGGATAAAAAATTAAAATTAAAATCGGATAAAAAATTAAAAGTATCTCCAAAATCCATTTGGAAAAGAAGAACTACTTGATATGGATTGCTTAGCACAATCAATTGGAATTTCACGAAAAAGAAGAGTTGATCATGCATTTACAGCAGCTATTCAAACCCGACGAAAAAAAGTAAGCCTTGGAGGGATGTGGGAATCAATACCATATTTATACGCAGCAGGATTTACATCAAGCATCTGGACAGAAAGTAAATACATTCCTGACATAGAAGGACATTCTAATAACTCACACTGCATAGTTCAGTGTATCCAAAAAATGCTTGAGTTCCAATTTATTCTTTCAGAAGAAAGAGACTTTGTTTTTCAAGAAGGAGAAAGACTTCTTTCAAATTATCACCATAAATTCATCGAAGTTTCTTCTTTTGTTCTCTTCCAAATTCCAAATATTTCCGATAAAAAATTCCCTATTGGTTCTATGTTTATGATTCTTGATAAATTTGCTAATTCTTCCCCGTTTATTTCAAGAGAATTCCTCGAAGAATTCGCTCCTTATATTTTACTTACTACTTTTTATGGTCAATATATTCGCCAATTCGAAAAAGATGAATTGGATATCATAAAAACTGACCAAATTGATGAACCATCTCAAAATACTAACGAAATTGAAAAACCTATTGATGAAAATGAACAAAATAATTCCCATATCGAAAATGATAATTAATTTCAAAATTCCTTTTGAAAATGTTCTTTTTTTTTCTTAAAAGATTTCTTAACGAAAAAAAAATTTTTTTTTGTTCCACTTTTTTTTTTCTTTCCATTTTTTTTTTCTTTCTTTGAAATTTCTTTTCTTTTTTTTAGGAATGTTTTGGTTTGTTTTGGGATTAAAAAAAAACTAATTAACTTCAAAAATTAATTTTTCATTTTTCATTTTTCATTTTTCATTTTTCATTTTTTTAAATTTAAATTTAAATAAAAATAATGGAAATTCCAATTAAAAATCAAATTTTTTCTTTAATTGAAAATTTACAAAAAGAATTACTTCAAATTTCTCAATTTAATAAAATTTCTAATATTGAAGAAAATATTGATCAAATTAATTCAAAACTTTATAAAATGGAACAAGAAATTAATATTCAACAAAAAGAACTTAATTTATTGAAAAAAAATGAACAAATTGAAAGAGCAAAACTTTTTTCATTTTTTGAAAAATTTTTAATTGAACCAAATAATTTCAACCAAATTGAAAATATTGATAATGAATTAATGGATTTAATTAAAGAATATATTAATTTAAAAGAAATTTCAGAACGATATCAAAGTGAATCAATGAGAAAATTTCTACTTGATTTTGAAAGAAATTTTCCAAATACAGAATTAATTGAAGAAAAAGAAAAAGAAAAAGAAAAAGAAAAAGAAAAAGAAAATCTTTTAAATTGGTTTCAAAAGTTATCAAATAAAAATCAAAATCAAAATCAAATTCAAAATCAAAATCAAAATCAAATTCAAATTCAAAATCAAAATCAAAATCAAAATCAAAATCAAAATCAAATTCAAAATCAAAATCAAAATCAAAATCAAATTCAAATTCAAATTCAAAATGAAAATCAAAATCAAATTCAAAATCAAAATCAAAATCAAAATCAAAATCAAAATCAAAATCAAATTAAAAATCAAAATCAAATTCAAAATAAAAATCAAATTCAAAATCAAATTCAAATTCAAAATCAAAATCAAAATCAAAATCAAATTCAAAATCAAATTCAAAATGAAGATAAATTATGTTTCAATCTTAAATTCAATCAAAAAAAAGGGAATTTATCATTTGAAACAAAACATAAAAATGTTATTATTAAAATCAAAGTTCAAACCATTTTATCAAAAAAGAATGAAAAAAAATTTAATATTAATTCAAGTACTTATATACCAAATTTAAATGAAAAAGCAATGATTTATTTTGAAAAAAGAATTAATCCTAATAAATTTATTAAAGAATTTATTTGGAAATTTATTGAAAAACAAAATTAAAATTGAAAAATAATTTATTTGGAAATTTATTTAAAAAATTGAAAAATTGAAAAATAAAACTTTAATTAAAATCATTTTTAAAATAAAGAGGTAAAAGTTGAATTCTTCCATTTTCCCAAACACAACAAAGTAAAGCGCCTTTTGTGAAATTTGGAGAAAAAGAAAGAATTTGAGGCTTTCCACATTCAGGAGAACCATGAATATATCCAATAAAAGATAATTGGATTGAATAGGGAATTTTAAGTTGTTGAACTGAAAGAAGACAAATAAGTTTATTTAAAGGACTTGAATCAGAGAAAATGATTGCAAGTCTTTTTCCTGAAGGATCTAACGCCATTTTCTTTATTGAATATTCATCTTGATTGTCTTGGTCAATGATCTCTTGATGAGATAAATTTCGGAAAGATCGAAAATGATTTTCCACAATTTCATTCAAATTTTCACTTGAAACATTTATATCAAAACTTGGTTTTGATTCTGAATAAGTATTCATAAAACGGACAAAATCAATTTCAACGTGATTTTTAAAAGACAAACAAAGCATGTCATCATTTGAATTCCAACAAATTGATCCAATTTTCAAGTCATATTTCAAAATTTGAGAATTCCAATTTTGTGTTTCATAAATAACTAATTGAGTTTTATTCATTATCGCAATCAAATACAATCCAGAAGGCGACCATTCGACGGAATCAATTGAAGTTTTGAATGAAGAAGGTCTTTTTAATTCCGTTTGTTTTTGAGTAAAAATGTCCCAAATAAAAATAAAAGAATCACTTGCAACCGCAATTAGTCTTCCATTATCAGCCCAAGAAATCATTTTGACAGGTTTCTTGTGCTTCAAAATACACATAATAACTCCCTCTTTGGATTCTTGCTCCATTAAATGACTAATTTTCTGTTCATTTCTCATTTTTGATTGCGAATTAAATGGCTCAATTGATTCTTGATTTTCATCAATAAAATCCATTTCTTCTTGAGATTCTCCAAAAATCAAAGAGTGTTTAATCCTCCAAACAATAACATTTCCATTTGCATTTCCAACCGCAAAAGAATCGCCCGAAAGAGGACGATATTTGATGCAAGTGCTGTTTGTCTGTTCTGGATTTGAAAGTTGCAAATTTTCCCAATTTTGTTGAAGAAGATCAAAAATTGCCACTTGATCATCGCCTAATAAAACTGCAAATTTTTGCTGATATTTATGCCAAGATATGCTTTTTATTGCTGGTTCGTTTGTGTTCTCTCTGTTTTCCACTAAAATATGTGGATATATTGTTCCTGATATTTTGGAAAATTCTGAAAGTGTTTTTCTATCTTTTTGTTGTTCTCCAGTTAATCCTAAAAGAACTGTGTTTTTTTCACAAAGAGTTATTTCAATCTTTTGATTTTGATTTTGATTTTGATTTTGAATAAAAGGTGAATTCATTTTTTTTTTTAACGGAAAAATAACTGAATTTTAATTAAATTATTTTTTAATAATAATAATAATAATAATAAACACTTAAGATAGAAAAATGAAAAATGAAAAATGAAAAATGAAAAAAATTAAAAAAATTTTTATTATTTTTAAAAGTATTAAATTGTTTTTGTTTTTGTTTTTGTTTTTGTTTTTGTTTTTGTTTTTGTTTTTATTGAAGTTTCGCTTGTTTTTGATTTATCATGTTTTGTTGTAAATTTAATCTTGTTTTGTTTTTTTCTAATTCTTGAAAAGTAGAAACACTAAAAGGATTTGAAATCAATCTTTTTTGGATCTGAAAAATCTCGTTAATGTCACCCGAATAAACACGAGCAAGATCCAATGATAATGTCAAAAGTAAATGTTTATTCTCATTTGAAAGAGGACAAGCTTGTGAAAGTCCTGTTTCAAAAATTGTTTTGAGTCTTGAGAAGGTTTCAACGCCACCAACTTTAATTTCAAAGTCAATCAAAGTCATCCACAAGTCAATATTATCACCATGATTAGCAATTTGTGATTCCATTAAACGTCTTGCTTTTTCCAATAACTTATTTGCCATTTCGGGATTTTGTTTGGAAAAGTAGAACAAAATTCGTCGGTTCAAATAACGACATAATTCAATAGCAAGTAAAGTTTCCGGCAATTTACTTTTTGCCGGAATTCTTGTAACTTGTCTTGTTGAAAAATCTTTAAGAGAATTTTCATAAATCGGAACCACAACATCTTCTTCATTCTCTGCCTGAATGGAAAAGGGAGTTCCAAACATTCTTCGTTCAAATTCCGCAAATTTTGTGATTGTTTCTAAATGGAATGGCGCAATGTTTGTGAGGAGTTGATTATATACACTTCTTGAAGTTAAAAATTCTTTTTGTCTTTCTTCAAATTCTGCATATTCTAAAAATGCTTGTGGTTTATCTCGAAGAAATATTTGTGTTGCTCGTGTGTATACTTCTCTTGTATCTGCTATTCGTGAATTTTGTTCAAGAAATCTTGCGTATCGAATCCAAAAAATTGGGTATAAAGCCTTAAAGGGAACACAATTTTTATCCGATTTTAATTATAATTTTATAAATGAATTTTTATTTTATAAATTAATTTTAATTTTAATTTTTATCCGATTTTAATTTTAATTTTAATTTTAATTTTAATTTTAATTTTATAAATTA
This sequence comes from Anaeramoeba ignava, assembly GCA_028826165.1. Lineage (NCBI taxonomy): Eukaryota > Anaeramoebidae > Anaeramoeba > Anaeramoeba ignava. The sequence goes on along the minus strand of JAPDFW010000071.1, from coordinate 327,678 downwards.
ATTTTAATTTTAATTTTTATCCGATTTTAATTTTAATTTTTATCCGATTTTAATTTTATAAATTAATTTTAATTTTAATTTTATAAATTAATTTTATAAATTAATTTTATAAATTAATTTTAATTTTATAAATTAATTTTAATTTTATAAATTAATTTTAATTTTAGTTCTAAAAATTATACTGTTGGAAGAAGACATCTTTCATAAATTTGAATAACAAATTCAATTGATTCTTCTTTTTTTTCAAATTCTTCTTCAGCAAAATTTAAATATTGTTCCCATTTAGTTAATTGAGTTTGTTCTAATGGTTTAACATGAAAGAAAAACCTTTTAATTCCACTTTCATAATAACCAATTTGATTAACTTTAGAAAGTGTCTTTTTGAAAATTTTTTCTTGTTTTTCAAGAAGAGCTCTCATTCTAAAAACATCAATTTCAGCTTTACTTCTTTTAACTTAATAATTTTTAATTTTAATTTTTTATCCGATTTTAATTTTAATTTTAATTTTAATTTTAATTTTATTTTTATTTTTAATTTTAATTTTAATTTTATTTTTAATTTTAATTTTTAATTTTAATTTACCATTATTTAATCTATAATCTTCTTTAAGTATTTCATCAATTTCTCGAATTTCTTCATCATTTGCAAGTTCATCAATTGGTCTTGTATGAGCATAAGCTCTATAACTAATGAAATTTTTGATTTTCAAATTTAAATAATTTAATTTAATTTAATTTAATTTAATTTAAATCTACCTTTCCCAAATATGCTCTAATTGTTGTATTGGAATTCTAATAACTTTTTGATATAATTTACTTGCAAATTCAAATTCTTCTTGTTGTATTTCCCAATTTATAAATTGATTCCATAATCCATAAGAAAGAAAATTAATTCCAACTGTTTCTATTGCTCTTTCAAAAATTCTAATAAAATTAAATTCATTTTCAATTTAATTTTCAATTTAATTATAAATTCTGTTATAAATTTCATTATAAATTTTGTTATAAATTTTGTTATAAATTTCATTATAAATTCTTTTATAAATTTTGTTGTAAATTTTGTTATAAATTTTGTTATAAATTTCATTATAAATTCTGTTATAAATTTCATTATAAATTCTGTTATAAATTTTGTTATAAATTTCATTATAAATTCTGTTATAAATTTTGTTATAAATTCTGTTATAAATTTCATTATAAATTTTGTTATAAATTCTGTTATAAATTTCATTATAAATTTTGTTATAAATTTTGTTATAAATTTCATTATAAATTTTGTTATAAATTTTGTTATAAATTCTGTTTTAAATTTCATTATAAATTCTTTTATAAATTTTGTTATAAATTTTGTTATAAATTTTGTTATAAATTTCATTATAAATTCTGTTATAAATTTTGTTATAAATTTCATTATAAATTCTGTTATAAATTTTGTTATAAATTTCATTATAAATTTCGTTATAAATTTTGTTATAAATTTTGTTATAAATTTCATTATAAATTCTGTTATAAATTTTGTTATAAATTTCATTATAAATTTTGTTATAAATTTTGTTATAAATTCTGTTATAAATTTCATTATAAATTCTTTTATAAATTTCATTATAAATTCTGTTATAAATTCTGTTATAAATTCTGTTATAAATTTTGTTATAAATTTTGTTATAAATTCTGTTATAAATTTCATTATAAATTCTGTTATAAATTTTGTTATAAATTTTGTTATAAATTTTGTTGTAAATTCTGTTATAAATTTTGTTATAAATTCTGTTGTAAATTTTGTTATAAATTTCATTATAAATTCTGTTATAAATTTCATTATAAATTTCATTATAAATTTCATTATAAATTTCGTTATAAATTTTGTTGTAAATTTCATTATAAATTTTGTTATAAATTCTGTTATAAATTTTGTTATAAATTCTGTTATAAATTCTGTTATAAATTCTGTTATAAATTTCATTATAAATTCTGTTTTTGATTCCTTTTTGAATTCTGTTTTAAATTGGTAAATTTAAATTTTAGTTAAAAAAAATATTACTTTCGAGTTGATTGAATTGGTAAATTTTCAGTTGCAAAAGTACAATAAAAACCCCAAATTTCAACAGAATAAGGAACAGCTTTTATTGCTCTTTCATAAATATCATGATTATTTTCTGGATCTAATTCAGCATATTTATTCCAATAACCAAAAGTAAGAGGAAATAATTGTAAAAAAAAATCAAAAGCAGTTCGAATATTTGAAATAATTTTTTGTTTTTCAACAAAAACTAAGAATTGAGTCCATCTTGTAAAATCATAAGGATGAGCTTGAAGAAAAGTCATAAATTTTTGAAATTCATCCTTTTTAAATTTTTTATTTAAATTTATTTAAATTTTTTATTGAAATTTTTTTTAAAATTCTTTATTAAAATTTTTTTTGAAATTCTTTTTTTTTTACTTCTTGATTCTCCATTTTTTATTTTTTATTTATTTTTTATTCTTCTTTTTATTCTTCTTTTTATTTATTTGAAAAGAAAAAAATGAAAAATTAAAATTAAAAAAAATTAAAAAAAAAAAAAATTTCATTTTTTAAATTGAAATTCAATTTGTTCTTTCAATTTTCTCACTTGATAATATTCAACTGAATCAGTTAATTCTTGTATAACTTTTTTTGGACATTTTGGATCTATTTGGTTCAAATAAAAAAAGTGGATCAATTGTTCAAAACTTTTAAAAGAATTTCCACTATAATCATTAACTTTATTGCTGTCATCATTAACGTTCATAAACATTCCTTTATAAAGTTCACTTCTTGCAGAAAGAACAACTCTATGAACTTTAATCTCATTTGATCCAACCAAAATTGTAAAATTTTTTGTTTTTTCCGATTGATATAATTGATCCATAAGTTCGAAAAATTTTTCAAATCCAAAAAAATTTTCAAATTTTAAAAACTTTGTTTGTTCAAAAAACAATTTTAATTGTGGAATATCTTCTTCTAAACTTATTCCAAAATAAATCAAATATAGAATTTTCTTCGCAAATTTAAGTACTTTTGTTTTTAGTGAATTTTTGAATTTTTCAATGTTTTCTTCTCCAATTTTTGCTGCTAAAATTGTTTTATGTGCTCCAATTTCTCCATCATTTAATTCAAATTTAATATCAATAACTTCTTGTTTTTCAAATAATATTCGAAAATCATTAAATAAACTTTCACATTTAAAAAAAAATTCGAATGATTCTTTTTTTTGAACCAAATCAATTGGTTTTTGTCCCTTTAATTTTAAATTTTAAATTTTAATTTTAATTTTAATTTTAATTTTAATTTTAATTTTAATTTTAATTTTAATTTTAATTTTAATTTTAATTTTAATTTTAATTTTAATTTTTATTTTAATTTTAATTTTACTTTTAATTTTTAATTTTAATTTTAATTTTACTTTCTTTGTTTTTTTTTGGAATGAAAAATAAAAATTTAGAATGAAGATTAAAATTAAAAATTATTTCTTTCTATTTTACTTTCTAAAAAAATATTTTGTTTTAAAATCAAAACTATTTATTGTTTTTTTTGTTGATTTTTTATTCACAAACATTCATAATATTAGGATCAGCTCCTTTTGATATTAAATATATAAATTTATCAATTCCACATTCAAAATATGCGCAATTATGTAAAGGTGTATTTCCCTATAATTATTATTGTTATTATAATTCTAGATTATTTTTGTTTAAAGTATTAAAATTACCATCTTTTCAATTAAAATTAAAATTAAAATTAAAATTAAAATTAAAATTAAATTTAAAAATTAAAATTCATTTTGAAATTAAAATTAAAATTAAAATTAAAATTAAAATTAAAATTCAAATTAAAATTAAAATTAAAATTCAAATTCATTTATAAAATTAAAATTCAAATTTACATTCTAAAAAATTTTCTAAATAAATCCTTTCTTTAAAAATAATTGATTTTAGTTTTAAATTCAAACTCCTTTTGAATTAATATCAATAGTTTCATTTAATAATAAATCAATTAAAGGAAAATTTCCTGGATAAAAACATGCAAAATGTAAAGGAGTATCTTTCTAAAATGATAAAAATGATAAAAATGATAAAAATAAACTAAATAAACTTTAATTTAAAATTTTTTAAAAAAAAAACCCACTAAATAAAATTAGAATCATTTGTTTTTTGTTTTTTAAAATGAATAAATAAAATTTAAAATAAAAAGGATATAAAATTGAATTTATACAATCTAAATAAATTTAAATTATTTTTTATTAAAAAATAAAAAAGGAAATTATTTGATTTTGATTTTGATTTTGTTTTAAACATTTTGAGTATTAACAGGTGCTCCTTGTTTAATTAAAAAACGAATTTTTTCTATATCTAGTTTATGTTTACATGCAAATTCAATTATACTTTCCCCATACTTTAATTTAAATTAATAATAAATTTATTTCTTTTTTTAAAAAAAACTTAATTTTACTTGCTAAAAATTTTAATTAATTTAAATTAATAATAAAAAGTCTTTATATAAAAATATTATTTTAATTTTGATTACAGTTTTATAATCTAATTTATTTCCATGATCAAGAAGAGTTTGAAATATTGGAATTGAACAATTTTCTTGAATAGCTTTAATAATTGTATTTGGCTTTTTATTTTAATTTTAATTTTAATTTTTAATTTTTATTTTAATTTTAATTTAAAATTTACTTTTATTTTTGAAGATTCAATAACCAAATTTTCAACATTATTTGCTTTTAAAATCTTTCTCATTTTAAAAAGAAATGAAAAAAATGAAAAAAAATTTTTTGAATTTATTGAATTTTGTTTTTAAATTTTTTAAAAGAAAAGAAAAGAAAAAGAAAAAGATTTAAATTCTAATTCATATTAATTGAATTATCATTATCATTATCATTATCATTTTCATCATCATGTTGTTCATAAGGATTAATAAAACCAGGAATTTGTTTTCTTCTTTCAAAATCTTGTTGTTTTTGAAGTTGTTTTTCTTCTTCAAATAAATCAGTATTATCTTGACCTGTAAATTCTTTTAATTGAATAAGAAAATCTCTTAAATGATTTTTAAAGTTTGGTAAATCTTTATTAAGTTCAAACATTCCTGCAATAAAATTTTCAATTTGTGGTTGATTTAAATGTGGAAACATTGCTGCTAACATTTCTAATAAATACAATTTAAGATAATGCTCATTTTGTTGATATTCTGTTGCAACATTGAATAATGGTGTTTGAATTTTATTTAAACTAACCATTTGAATCATTGATTGAAGAATTTCTGCTTATAAAGCAAATCCTATTTTAATTTTATAAATAATTTTATAAATAATTTTATTTATAATTTTATATTTAAATTTTATTTTTAAAATTTTTATAAATAATTTTTTATATTTATAATTTTTATAAATTTTATAAATTTTTATATATAATTTTATATTTAATTTTATAAATAATTTTATTTTTAATTTTATAATTAATTTTATAAATAATTTTATATATAATTTTATAATTAATTTTATATTTAATTTTATATTTAATTTATTAAATAATTTTATAAATAATTTTAAATTAATTTATAATTAATTTTATATTTTAATTTTATATTTAATTTTATAAATTAAAAATTTTATATTTAATTTTATATTTAATTTTATATTTAATTTTATAAATAAATTTTAAATTAATTGAAATTAAAATTATTTACCTGTTTTATGGAAAGTATCAGTTAAAATATTAAATATTTCTTGAATAAGTGATAGATAAAATGTTTGGAAAAAATCATTCAAAATTTCATCACGTAATAAAACATTACGAAATAAATCTAATAAAATAGATAATCCAGTTTCGGATATATTTCTTTCTGTATGTTTAAAAGCCCAAATAATACTATCAACAATAACCTTAAAATTTTGTGAAGTAAGCATGAATAAAGAATCAAAAGAAAACTTATTAATTGATTCAAGTAACTTATAAAAATTAAATCTAAAATCAGGAAAATCTTCAAAATTTGATGAAATCATTTCTAATGTGCATTCAAATGTTGATTCAAAAATGGAAGGAATATAACTAATAATTTGAGTTTGAAGAATAGAAATAACAATTGATAAGAAAAGAAGCAATTCTGGAATTCTTGCTTCAGGAAAATTATTCTTGTAATCATCAAAAATAACTTCAAATAAACGAGGGAAAAATTCTTCCATTAAAGGTTGAGGATCTTCACATTTTTGGAAAAAAGTTTGAATCAAAATGATAATTTCCTTCTTAACAGCCTTCATGTTTCTTATTTGATTACTTTTCACAATTTGAGTTCCTTCGGATGATATTATTTTCTTGATCAAAACAGAAAACGCTTTGTAAAGAAATAATGCATCTTCATAAATAAAATTGAATTGTTGGATAAAAGCTCCTCCAACTGTTGATGAAGTTCGCACATTAGCTCTCAAAATATAGACCAAATCCTTGCATATCTGAATATTATTCAGTGTGTTTTCATCGCTTTTTGATAATGAAAGTAATTGTGACCAGGATGTGTTGTGATGATTCATTAATTTTTCAACAAGTTTTTCTTTTTCACTTTTTCTTGCTGAAGAAATTATTATTCCCAATGCTTCGTAAAATGTAAGAACTTGTTGATTTTCAAGATCCGATGTTATTAAGTTTAGTTTTGATATTGTATCTTCCACAAACGTGTCTGATTCTCCATCTTGCTTTTTAGAAAATTGGAGTTTGCATTTTGTTGCTATTTTTAAAAAAGTATCACACGAATTGTGAACAAATATTGTGTTAAATAACATGAATGTTTCGTTGCTTTCTACACTAAAATCATAAACATATTCTCCATCTCCAAGCGATACTTCTTGGATGTCTGTTATCAAATCATAAAAAACATCTGCGTTTAATGCTTGTTTCAATTCTCCTATTTTTTTAATCAAATATTCTTTCGTTTGCTTGTATTCTTTTTCAATTTCATCAATTTTCCAATTTTTGTTGTTATTTGTATTTTCTAAATGATTTAAAATATTTTTTGATTCTTGTGAAATTTGCTCCAATTCTTTTTCCATTTCAATCAATTTAGATTTCATTTCATATGTTGAATAGGATGATTCTAATGAAGAACCAAAAGAATTGGCTTCCTTTTTATTTGATTTGAGATAAAATGAAGGTGCAACTTCTTGTTCATTATTGAAAGGTATTTGATTATAAATTTCAGTTTCTTCTTGTAAATTTAATTTAGAAGTTGTTAAGATTTTGGAATTAATTAAATCATTCATATAATTTGTATATTCAAAATCATTATCTACAAAATGATTTAATTTGATCATTTCCAAAAATCTTATTGAATTTTTTCCAATAATCTTCAAACCAAAATAATTTTTGTCTGAAATTTGAGATAAAATATTAAAACGAGTAAGAATCATTTGGAGCATTTCAGAAAAATCAAAAGATTCATTAACAATTTCAATATTAATTTCTTGATTTAAATTTACATTTTGATTTTGATTTTGATTTGAATGATAAAATCCACTGAAAAATCCTGATAAAAAATTCAAAGGAGAGAATAACAACAAAGAGAACAAAGATGATGGATATTTTAGTTTCTCATTTATAATATTATCCTCATTAATTGAATTGAAAAATTTAGAGGAGAAATGATCAATAAAATTGATTAAAGGTTTGAATAGTATTTTCAGTGAAGTCGAAGAGTTACTTGTTTGTAAATTTGGAATATCAAATTTGAATTGAATTAATGATTGTAAATATTTAAGTAAATTTGGATTTTGTTGAGATTGGTAAATTAAGGAATTTTTATTCTCTTCAATTTTGCCAATATTAAAATAAGCTCCAAATAAAAATCCAAGAGGAAAATCAAGTTCAATAAGATTTTGGTTTGAATTTGAATTAAAATCTACATATTTTATTAAGTAGGAATCAGGAATTATCAATTTTTTCAAAAGAGGAATTCTATCGATATTTGCTTTTAAATTGCTTCCTAAAATTGGTTTTAAAGAAGATTTATCACGAAGTAAAAAAGAGTGATTTTTTGTGGCAATTGTTGATCTTTTAGTTTTTGTTGAAACTTTGATTAATTTTTGAGAAGTTTTATGGCGAGAAAAAGCTGTAATAGGTTTCCAATCCACCTTTTCATTTTCATTAACAGTTAAAATTTCGAATTTTTGATTTGGGAAAAGAACCGAAGAATCTCCAAATTTTTGAATATTTTCGTTTTGGTTCATTAACTTATCAATAATGTTTCCAATAGAATCAACAACAGTGTGAGAATTGTTGATTCTTATGATAACTTTTTGGTCATGATGCAAAGACATATCTTTAATTCCTGGATGAGGTTCATGCATAAATTCAAACAATTTCATTGCAACAGTTTTTAAGAAACTCCAATTTGTCTTAAGAAATCTTGGATATTGACCAACAATATACATTATGTTGCTTGCAACAACAGCTTTATTATCTTTTCCTTTTGTTTGTTCACAATAGCTTAATAACATTTTGATAACTTTGACCAAAAAGTTTTTTTCTTCTGATCCAGACATTGCTCCTGAAATGGAACCGATTGCCCAGCAAAGTGTGTTAAGATCGTTCCATGAAAAACTGTAAGGATTGATTTTTTTGAGTTTTTCAAGCATGATTATTTGCGTGTCTTGGTAGTTCAAATGGGTTAGGAGAACTAATGACTGTCTCATTGATTTGTATAATTCGATGGCGTCTGTATCCTTTGCGTATTCTCTAATTAATTCTCCATTATCATCTTCAACAACCAAAACTTCCTCAGGTTTTGCCATTTTGGAAATTAAAACTAGTCTCACTTTGGAGAGAATAGACTCGTAATATTCTCCTCTTTTGCTTTTGTTTCTGTTATTATATTGGGGATAGCTATTGGTGTGGTAATAATTATGTTGCGGGATATGGATATTGCGATACATTGGGAAGTTTCTATTGTTTTCGTGAAATAAATCACTTGCAAAAGAATACCAATAATCCAAGCAAATTTTAAACATATCTATATCATATACTTCTGAGAGAAGAATTATAATTGTTAATGAATTTTTGATGTCATCTTGTAAAATTTTAGGGGATTTTTCAAGAATCTTGATATGATGTTTCAAGAATGTTGTCAGAAAAATTGAAAGAGTTCTTAGAAAATTTCGATCTTTTTCTGTTCCGTGATCATAAATATCAAGAAAATTTGAAGTCGGTTGGATATGTTGGGATAAAGTTTGTGTTGCTAATTGATACAAATTAATAAATTCTTCATCAAAAGCAATTTCACTTTTAAGGCCTGCAATTTCTGTTAAACATTGAAGAGCTAAATCCAAAGTTTCTGGATTTGATAAAAACTTTATAAAAATTTTAAATTAAATTTTAAATTAAATAAAAATTAAAAATTGTTTTTTTTTTTTAAGTTACTTTAGTTGTTAAAAGTTTTATAATCTTAGTTTGGAAAATATATCCTAAAGGAATCCAATTTAAAAGTGATAAGAAAGTACTTAAAGTAGCCTTTTTTCAAAAATAAATAAATAAAAATTCGTGTTAGTTTTTTTTTTTAGAAAGAAAAAATAATAAAATAAAAATACAGTAAGTAAAGAATTTTCATCACCATTTTCAAGAACATATTGACAAAATTCAAAAATACTAGAAATTTCATCATGAAAAGTATTTTTAAGTTCTGTTGTTTTTGATGTAGTAAGTTGATCTTTGTTAAAATCAAAAACTTCTTGACTTAAAAACTTAAATATTGACATAACATTTTCACAAGTTGAAAGACTAATTTGACCAGCTTTAATCATATCTTGAACAAATGTTGACCAATTTTTTGGCCAATCTTGTTTAACAATCTTAAAAAAAAAATTATTATTAATATTAATATTAATATTAATAAAATTCATTTCAAAAATTCAAATAAAAAAAAATTTACTTCAACTAAATTTTGATTAAGTTTTGAAACAACAATTTTATTTGCACGAAATCTTTCAGAATCCTCAGATAAATTCATAATTGCTCTTAAAATATAATCTTTAATTCCATCTTGTTGTTCTTGAGGAAGTGATTTCCATCGATATTTAATAGTTCTTTCGAGAATTTGTAATGCTAAAAATTTTGAGTTATTACTTTGACTAAATTCAATTATTACATCAACTCTTCTCCATGATTCAGGATGTTCTTGAAATTGTGTTAGAAAGTTTTGAGCTAAATTTTGCTAATTTTTCAAATGGATTTTTTAAATGAATTTTAATTTTAAATTTTAATTTTAATTTTAATTTTAATTTTAATTTTAATTTTAATTTTAATTTTAATTTTAATTTTAATTTTAATTTTAATTTTAATTTTAATTTTAATTTTAATTTTAATTTTAATTTTAATTTTAATTTGGATTTTAATTTTAATTTTAAATGAATTTTAAATGAATTTGAAATGATTTTTAAATGAATTTTAAATTTGAAATGAATTTTTAATTTTAATTTGGATTTTAATTTTAATTTTAATTTTGATTTTAATTTTTGATTTTGAAATGAATTTTAATTTAATTTTAATTTTAATTTTAATTTTTAATTTTAATTTTAATTTTAATTTTAATTTTAATTTAAATATTAATTTTGAAATGATTTTAATTTGGATTTTAATTTTGATTTTAATTTTAATTTTAATTTTAATTTGGATTTTTAAATGAATATTAATTTTAATTTTAATTTTAATTTTAATTTTAATTTGAATTTGAATTTGAATTTGGATTTTAATTTTAATTTTTAAATTAATTTTTAAATTAATTTTATTCAGAAATTGATTTATTACTTCTTCACCAGTTCCATAATAAAAAGTATTAACAACTTGATCAAATAAATCGACATTGAAAGCCTCTTTTGAAAAATCAAGTAATTCCTCTGCCATTACTATATATTTTTTTTATTAAAAAATAAAAAAATATAAAAATGAAAAAAAATTTTTTTTTATATAAAAAGAAATTGAATTTTATAATTTTCAAGTTAAAATTTGTTAAGTTAAAATTGAAAAAGTAAAAAAATTAATAACAAAACTTACAAAATGAAAAGAAGAAAAAGAGAAAAAAATGAAAAAAATTAAAATGAAAAAAAAATTATTTTTATGTTTATTTTTTATTTATTAGAAAAAATTAGTCATCTTTTCTTATTCTTATTTTTTTTATTTTATTTTTTTTTTTGCTTTTATTTTTTTTTTTTCATTTTTTTATTTTCTTTCTTTCTTTCTTTTCTTTTTTTTTATTAATTAATCAATTAATCAACTTTTGATTTTTTTTAATTTTTGATTTTTTTGGTTTTTTTTTTTTTTAAATTTTTATAATCTAGAGTGACTAATACTCAAAAAAAACAAAAAACAAAAACAATAACAACAAAAACAACAATAAATTACAATTAAAAAATTAAAAAATAAAATAAAAAAATGATAACAGGAACTTTTGTTTCAGCTCCTTTCTTAAATTATCAAGAAAAAAGAAAAATAAAAGGAAAAAAGTTACATTCACATCACAAAAACACAAAGACATTTCAAAAAAAACATCACCATCAACACAAACATCATCATAAAAAGTCTTCTCAAAAAAAAATACATAGTTTCAGTGACTTTGACCCTCTATTAACTGAAGCTTTTCAAAGTACTGTTGATACTGGCATTAGTTTTGACATTGAACTTACTAAAAAAGAAAAACAGCAAGAAATACAAGAACTACAAATCAAAGACAAACAGACGTTTACAGCAAAAGAAAGCAAAAAACAAAATTACAGTGACATTGAGTTTATTCAAAAAAGCAAGTGCCAAAGCCAAAATGACATTCAATCAATACCAAAAACACAATCCAAAAAATGCAAAAAAGAAGAATCAGTTGAGCAAAGCATGTGTCATAGTTTGAATGATATCAAACAAGTCAAAAAAAGGTTTTCGATTATCAAGAAGCAGATTTCAAAAAAGAAGGACGTTGAAATTGAAATGCAAACAATAGAACATCAAAGTCAAGATGAAGTTGAATTTTTTGAAAAAGAAGAACGTGAATGCCAGAAAAGAAACTTCCAAAGCGAGAACGACATTTATACAATTCAAAAAATAGAACACAAAAGTCAAAAAGATACTGAATCACTTCCAAAACGGAAATGCCAAAGTCAAAATGACATTTACGCAATCCAGGAAAATATAACGGAAGAAAAAGAACGAGCAAACATACAGCCAATAACATCATTATGCATAAGTTCATCATTGCATGATTTGTCACAGAAACATCTCGAGACGATGTTAGAAAAGGAAACAAACAGAAAAGTAATTACGAATATTGAAAAAATAAACGATCCATTTTTCCGAAACAATTCTGTTGATCAACTTTCATATGTTTGCTACACATTAAATTTGTCAAAGGAGGCCTTCCATTTATCGGTGGAATATTTCCAAAGATTGTTTGAATTGAGTTGCGAAAAAATAACGGAAGAAACTGAACTTTATTTAAACGCATGTGTTTTTATCGCTTCCAAAATACACGAAGAGCAGCCACCAGTTATTTCACTTTTCAAGCAGTTTTTTACAAACACATCCAAATACAAATACCGAATGCGAGAAGCGGAGAGAATGATTATTTACGCACTTAACTATGATTTGACACCAGTGACAATCCACGATTTTCTAATTTATTTTATAAACAAAGCACTATGGATTTATCCGATCGAAAAACTACCACAAATCACAAACAGCAAACATGAACTTGAGCTTGTGCTTGAATACAAGCAATCCATTGAAGATGATCCTATGCAAATTCTCTTTCAAGACCGTTACTTAAACTACGGATTTTACTCTAAATTGAAAAAACGTATCAAATTTCCAAATGATCTTTATTGGTGTTTGTGTGAACTTATTAATATCGCTCTCCGCGATTCTTCTTGTCTCAGATATAAACCCAGCATTTTGGCTGCTGCCGCTTTTGGTTTGTATTTCCCTGAACCGAAATTTATTGACAACATCATCACATCTTTTAATTCTTCTGATTTAATCACTTGCAAAAATTGGTTGAAATTTTATTTTATTCAACAAATTAAAGCTTTTCAAGATAATCCTGATTTTTTTACTGATCTCGATTCCACTTTTACTCATTTACATTTTCATAATCCAATTGCACACTTTATTGTTCAGCAGGTTTATCTCGATAAAGAAAATTCTGTTGGTAGTTATTGAATGTTTTTCTTTTATTTTCAATTTGAAATTTTTCTTTTATTTTCATTTTGACACTTTTTTTTTCACTTTTTTTCTTATTTTCAATTTGAAATTTTTCTTTTATTTGGTTTAGTTTATCCGGTAGTTTCGATTTTTTGTTTTCTTCTTCTTTTTTTTTCTTTCAATTTTTCTTTTTTTCTTCTTGTTTTTTTTTTAATAAGATGAAGAAAGAAAATTATTAAAAAAAAATTATTCTTTTTTATTTTCTTTTTTCTTTTTTCTTTTAAAAAAAAATAAATCATTTTAAATTAAAATTGTCATTTTATCACAAATATCATCAATATCAATTATTTTTTGAAAATCTTCAAATGAAATTTTTCCATTTTTTTCTTTATCATATTCTTCAAATGTTTTTTGAATAATTTCTGAAATTTGTTTTTCATTTAAACAATCACCAACAAAAAATTTAAGAATTTTTTTCATATTATCACTATCAATAAATCCAGAATTAGAAACATCATAACTTTGAAAAGCAACTAAAAATTTTAAATTAAATTTTAAAATAAAATTTAAAATAAATCTTTAAATAAATTTTTAAATAAATTTTTAAATAAATTTTGAAATAAATTTTTGAAATAAATTTTTAAATAAATCTTTAAATAAATTTTTAAATAAATCTTTTAAATAAATTTTGAAATAAATTTTGAAATAAATTTTTAAATAAATTTTTAAATAAATCTTTAAATAAATCTTTAAATAAATTTTTAAATAAATCTTTAAATAAATTTTGAAATAAATTTTAAATAAATTTTGAAATAAATTTTGAAATAAATCTTTAAATAAATTTTAAAATAAATTTTGAAATAAATTTTTAAATAAATTTTTAAATAAATTTTTAAATAAATTTTTAAATAAATCTTTAAATAAATTTTTAAATAAATCTTTAAATAAATTTTGAAATAAATTTTTGAAATAAATTTTGAAATAAATTTTTAAATAAATAAATTTTGAAATAAATTTTTAAATAAATTTTTAAATAAATTTTTAAATAAATTTTTAAATAAATTTTAAATAAATTTTTAAATAAATTTTTAAATAAATTTTTAAATAAATTTTTAAATAAATTTTAAATCTTTAAATAAATTTTAAATAAATTTTTGAAATAAATTTTTAAATAAATTTTTAAATAAATTTTAAATAAATTTTAAATAAATTTTGAAATAAATTTTGAAATAAATTTTGAAATAAATCTTTAAATAAATTTTTGAAATAAATCTTTAAATAAATCTTTAAATAAATTTTGAAATAAATTTGAAATAAATTTTTAAAATAAATTTTGAAATAAATTTTGAAATAAATCTTTAAATAAATCTTTTAAATAAATCTTTAAATAAATCTTTAAATAAATTTTGAAATAAATTTTTAAATAAATCTTTAAATAAATTTTTAAATAAATTTTTAAATAAATTTTGAAATAAATTTTTAAATAAATCTTTAAATAAATTTTTAAATAAATTTTTAAATAAATTTTGAAATAAATTTTTAAATAAATCTTTAAATAAATTTTTTAATAAAATTAAATTTTAAATAAATCTTTAAATAAATCTTTAAATAAATTTTTAAATAAATTTTTAAATAAATTTTAAATAAATTTTGAAATAAATTTTGAAATAAATTTTGAAATAAATTTTGAAATAAATTTTTAAATAAATTTTTAAATAAATTTTTGTTTACAACGTATTTTTTCTTCATTGCTTGCTTTTTCTGAAAAAACTGATAAAGTTTGAATAAATTGTGTAAAATTAAACTGAATTTTTTCAGGATCTGGCTCTTTTGGATCAAAAAGACCAATTACTCTTAAAACTAAAGGGTTCATTGCCTTTAAAATTAAAATTCATTTATAAAATTAAAATTAAAATTCATTTATAAAATTAAAATTAAAATTCAAATTCAAATTCAAATTCCAAATTAATTAATAAATACAAGTTCAGGAATTGAAAAAAGTTTATCATAAGTAATTATTCCTGTATCATCTTTATCTAACGCTTCAAAACGTTTAAAGAGACTAATAATTTGTTTTTGGGAAAGATTAGTGTTTTCTTGTAATTCACTAAGTTCAGTTTGTGTTAAAACTTTATAAGGAGCTGTATTTCCCATTTCTTAATTTAAAAATAAAAAATAAAAAATAAAAAATAAAAAATAAAAAATAAAAATTTTTTTCATTTTTTTTTTCTTCTTTTTGATTTTTTTTAAAATGTTTACTCGAAAAATTTCAAAAGAAAAACCTCAACCAAGAAGGATTTTCCATATAAATTATATTCGTTCTTTATCTTATTTTCCAAAAAATTTAAAAAAAACAACTCTTAATTCTATTTTAGCAAATAAAGAAAATCAACAACAAAATGAAATTGAAAAAGATAATCAAATTGAAAAAGATAATCAAATTGAAAAAGATATTCATGAAGATAATCAAATTGAAAAAGATAATCAAATTAAAAATCAAATTGAAGAAGATAATCAAATTCAAAAACAAATTGAAGAAGATAATCAAATTAAAGAAGATAATCAAATTGAAGAAAATGATAATCAAATTCAAAATGATAATCAAATTCAAAATGATAATCAAATTCAAAAAGATAATCAAATTGAAAAAGATAATCAAATTCAAGAAAATGATAATCAAATTCAAGAAAAAAATCAAATTAAAGAAGATAATCAAATTGAAAAACAAATTCATGAAGATAATCAAATTAAAAAAGATAATCAAATTAAAGAAAATGATAATCAAATTGAAAAAGATAATCAAATTCAAAATGATAATCAAATTCAAAATGATAATCAAATTCAAAAACAAATTGAAAAAGATAATCAAATTGAAAATGATAATCAAATTCAAAATGATAATCAAATTCAAAAACAAATTGAAAATGATAATCAAATTGAAAATGATAATCAAATTCAAGAAGATAATCAAATTGAAAAACAAATTCATGAAGATAATCAAATTGAAAATGATAATCAAATTGAAAATGATAATCAAATTGAAAATGATAATCAAATTGAAAATGATAATCAAATTCAAAATGATAATCAAATTCAAGAAGATAATCAAATTGAAGAAAAAGATAATCAAATTGGAGAAAAAGATAATCAAATTCAAAAAGATAATCAAATTCAAAAAGATAATCAAATTCAAAAAGATAATCAAATTCAAAAACAAATTGAAAAAGATAATCAAATTCAAGAAGATAATCAAATTCAAAAACAAATTAAAAAAGATAATCAAATTGAAAAACAAATTGAAAATGATAATCAAATTGAAAAAGATAATCAAATTAAAGAAGATAATCAAATTCAAGAAGATAATCAAATTGAAGAAAATGATAATCAAATTGAAGAAGATAATCAAATTGAAAATGATAATCAAATTGAAAAAGATAATCAAATTCAAAAAGATAAACAAATTGAAAAAGATAATCAAATTGAAGAAAAAGATAATAAAATTGAAAAAGATAATCAAATTGAAAAAGATAATCAAATTCAAAAAAAGATAATCAAATTCAAAAAGATAATCAAATTGAAAAACAAATTGAAAATGATAAACAAATTCGAAAAAGATAAACAAATTGAAAATGATAATCAAATTCAAGAAGATAATCAAATTAAAAATCAAATTAAAAAAAAAGATAAACAAATTGAAAAAGATGATAAAAATAATAAAATACAAAAACAAAAAAATGTTATCATCAAAAAGAAACAAGTTAAAAAAAACCCCCAAAATCAAAGCAACATAAAAAACAAAAAACAAATCAAAACTTCTAAAATAAGTCAAACTCCTTCTCAAAAAAATCAAAAATCAACTGTAAAAAATCCAGTTAAAAAAGCACCAAATACTAATAAAAAAATCAAAAGATTAATTAAAAGAACATCTTCAGAAAAACAACAAAAATTCCAACAAAATGATCAAGATCAAAATAAAGATAAAGATAAAGATAAAGATCAAGATCAAGAAAAAAATGAAAAACAAGATCAAAAAAATAAAAAATCAATTAAAACTAAAATCTCTGTTCAAAACAAACAAACGCCACTTGTAAAAAAAACAATTTCGAAATCAAATGCTCTCCAAAAAAAACCGTATTCTAATAAAAAAATTCAAAGACTTATTAGAAGAACATCTTCAGAAAAACAACCGAAATTCGAAAAAAATGAAGAAGATCAAGCAAAAACAAAAACAACAAAAACAACAAAATTCAAAAAACTTGTCAAAAAAAATGTCAAAAAAAATGTTCCAAAAAACAAAAAACAACAAGATCAAAAACAAGATGAAAATCAAAACCAAGAAAAAAAAGACACGAAATCAAAAATCAAAGTCCTTTGTCTTGTTTTGGAAAAAGATCCCAATAATTATAAATCAATGGAAGATCTTGCTCAATGTTATTTAATTATTAAAGATTTTTCCAATGCAATCAAATATTATGAAGAGCTCAACAAAAACAAGAAAGAAACACCCCAAATCTTGTTTAATTTAGCAAAGGCATATTTTGAAGAAAAAAACTACGAACAAGCCGGAAAATATTTCAATGTCGTTTTTGGAAAAGAACCAACAAACAGCAAAGCACTATTCTACAGTGGTCAATGCCAAGAAAAACAAAATCGTATTCAAGAAGCCATTTCACTATACAAAAAGGCACTTGAATTAGACAGTGGCAACGAAGAAACATTACAAGCACTTTTTGATTTGTACATTTCGGAAAACTTGCTCGAGGAAGCAATCACAATGCTTGTTGAATTTGTGTCACTGTCACCTAAAAGTGGAAAAGGATATTTTTTGTTGGGAAAAACATATATTCAGAAAAACGACATTGACAAAGCCATTGAAGCACTTAGAACGTCAACAGAATTAGATCCAAATAACATTGAAGGATGGAATCTTTTGTCACAAGTTTTGATCCAAAAGGGAAAAATTTCAGAAGCAGAAAAATGTTTGGAACAAATAATCGTAATTGATCCAAAACAGATCCGCGCTTATGAAACGTTAGTATCAATTTACCTTTCGCAACAAAAAACACGGAAAGTAATTGAAACATACACAGTGCTTGTCAAAATGCAAGTTGCCAATTATCTTCATTTCTACTACTTGGGTAAATGTTATGAAGAAATTAACGATATCAAAAACGCAGTTGACAGCTACAAATTCTCAATTGAAAAAAATCCCAATTTTGCCGACGCTTATTTCGCACTTGGAGTTGTTTATGACAACACAGGAAAATACACTCTTGCGATCGAAAACTGGAACAAAGCTATTGAATTAGGCATGGAAACTCCGGATATTTTCAACAATTTGTCTACGGCTTATTTTTCCATTGAAAACTATACGAAATCAATTGAATCAGCTCAAAAGGCAATCTCTATTGATGATTCCAATCCAAATTCCAATTCAATTTCAAATTCTCACTACAATCTTGCTTTTGTTTACGATCATATAGGAAATCATGAAGAAGCATTTAAAAATTATCAAAAAGCAATTAGTATAGATCCATCCAATTTCGATTGTCTTTGGAATCTTGCCATTCTTTACGAAAAAATCGAAGATTTCGATAGCTCAATTCAAATTTACGAGAAATGTTTGTCTCTCAGAAGTTCAAGTTATGATGTTTTTTATAATCTTGCTGGTGTCTATCTTAAAAAGGAACTTCTCGATAAATCCCTTGAATTTTATAAAAAGGCTCACCAAATCGACCCTTCAATAAATGCTACTTTCCATATTACAAAGATTTTGATTTATCAACAAAAAATTGAAGAGGCAATCCAAATTTTTTCCGATTTAATCAAAAAAAATTCATCCGAAAAAAATCAATTTATTGAGGATTTGGTGAATTTTTTTATCGAACAAAAGATTTATGATATTTCAATTGAATTTTTAACAAAATTAAGTAAAATTCATCCTGAATTGAATCTTGAATCTATAATAGAAAATTATAAATCAAAACTTTAAACTTTCATTTTGATTTCACATTTTCAAAATCTTAATTTTTTCCAATTCTCTTTTTTTTTTTTTAATCTTTTTAATTCTAATTAAATCAAAAAAACATTTTTCTTCGATTTTAAAATTTTTTTTTCGAAATTAAACTCAACTTTATTTAATTGTGACCTTTTAAAAAAAATATAAAATAAAATAAAAAGCAAAAAAGGTAACTTGTTCTCATTTTGTAAAAGGGAAATTTTATTTAATTTTTTTTTCTTAATTTTAATTAAAATTTTAATTTTAATTTTTTTAATTTTAATTTTCATTTTTTCTTCTATTTTCTTTTATTTTTGAATGTCAGATACAATAAAACTCAAACCATATGAATATATACATGTTTTAGATGAAGACACAAACATAACTCGTTTATTTGTTGGTCCATTAACTTATTTAAAACAACATAATGAAAAAGTTGTTGACGGACCAAAACAAATGATTTTAGTTGGACCAAGACAGTATTGTGTTATTGAAAATCCTGTTGTTATTGAGGATAATGAACCAGTTTTAGATGAGAATGGACAAGTATGTATATAAAATGGGAATTTGAGAGAAGGAAAAGAGCAAAAAATTTTTTGCTTTTTTCTTAAATAACTAAATAATTAAACAAATAAATAATTAAATAATTAAACAATTTCTTAAACAATTTCTTAAACAATTAATTAAACAATTTCTTAAATAATTTATTAAATAATTTCTTAAATAATTTCTTAAATAATTTCTTAAATAATTTATTAAATAATTTATTAAATAATTTCTTAAATAATTTATTAAATAATTTCTTAAATAATTTCTTAAATAATTAATTAAATAATTTCTTAAATAATTAAATTATTAAATAATTTATTAAATAATTTCTTAAATAATTTCTTAAATAATTTATTAAATAATTTATTAAATAATTTATTAAATAATTTCTTAAATAATTTAATTAAATAATTTATTAAATAATTTATTAAATAATTTATTAAATAATTTATTAAATAATTTCTTAAATAATTTCTTAAATAATTTATTAAATAATTTATTAAATAATTTCTTAAATAATTTATTAAATAATTTAATTAAATAATTTCTTAAATAATTTCTTAAATAATTTATTAAATAATTAAATAAATAATTTATTAAATAATTTAAATAATTTATTAAATAATTTATTAAATAATTTATTAAATAATTTCAAATTATTAAATAATTTCTTAAATAATTTATTAAATAATTTATTAAATAATTTCTTAAATAATTTCTTAAATAATTAAATAATTTCTTAAATAATTTCTTAAATAATTTCTTAAATAATTTCTTAAATAATTTCTTAAATAATCTCTTAAATAATTTCTTAAATAATTTCTTAAATAATTAATTAAATAATTTATTAAATAATTTCTTAAATAATTTATTAAACAATTTATTAAATAATTTATTAAATAATTTCTTAAATAATTAATTAAATAATTTCTTAAATAATTTCTTAAATAATTTCTTAAATAATTTATTAAATAATTTATTAAATAATTTATTAAATAATTTCTTAAATAATTTATTAAATAATTTATTAAATAATTTCTTAAATAATTTCTTAAATAATTTATTAAATAATTTATTAAATAATTTATTAAATAATTTCTTAAATAATTTATTAAATAATTTCTTAAATAATTTCTTAAATAATTCTTAAATAATTAATTAAATAATTTATTAAATAATTTCTTAAATAATTTATTAAATAATTTCTTAAATAATTTCTTAAATAATTTCTTAAATAATTAAATAAATAATTTCTTAAATAATTTATTAAATAATTTCTTAAATAATTTCTTAAATAATTTATTAAATAATTTCTTAAATAATTTATTAAATAATTAAACAATTTCTTAAATAATTTATTAAATAATTTATTAAATAATTTCTTAAATAATTTATTAAATAATTTATTAAACAATTTCTTAAATAATTTATTAAATAATTTCTTAAATAATTTCTTAAAGAATAATTTCTTAAATAATTTCTTAAATAATTAATTAAATAATTTATTAAATAATTTCTTAAATAATTTATTAAATAATTTCTTAAATAATTTATTAAATAATTTATTAAATAATTTATTAAATAATTTATTAAATAATTAATTAAATAATTTTAAATAATTTCTTAAATAATTTCTTAAATAATTTCTTAAATAATTTATTAAACAATTTATTAAATAATTTCTTAAATAATTAAATAATTTCTTAAATAATTTATTAAATAATTTATTAAATAATTTATTAAATAATTTCTTAAATAATTTATTAAATAATTAAACAAATAAATTTTATTAATTTAAATAATTTATTAAATAATTTATTAAATAATTTCTTAAATAATTTCTTAAATAATTTATTAAATAATTTATTAAATAATTTATTAAATAATTTCTTAAATAATTTCTTAAATAATTTCTTAAATAATTTCTTAAATAATTTATTAAATAATTTATTAAATAATTTACAAACAATTTCTTAAATAATTTATTAAATAATTAAATAATAATTGATTAAATAATTTATTAAATAATTTATTAAATAATTTCTTAAATAATTTCTTAAATAATTTATTAAATAATTTCTTAAATAATTTCTTAAATAATTTCTTAAATAATTTCTTAAATAATTTATTAAATAATTTCTTAAATAATTTCTTAAATAATTTCTTAAATAATTGATTAAATAATTGATTAAACAATTTCTTAAATAATTTCTTAAATAATAAATAATTGATTAAATAATTAATTAAACAATTTCTTAAATAATTTATTAAATAATTTCTTAAATAATTTATTAAATAATTTATTAAATAATTTCTTAAATAATTAATTAAATAATTTCTTAAATAATTTATTAAATAATTAAATAATTAAATAAATAATTTATTAAATAATTTATTAAATAATTTATTAAATAATTTCTTAAATAATTAATTAAATAATTAAATAAATAATTTATTAAATAATTTCTTAAATAATTTCTTAAATAATTTCTTAAATAATTGATTAAATAATTTATTAAATAATTTCTTAAATAATTTCTTAAATAATTTATTAAATAATTTCTTAAATAATTTATTAAATAATTTCTTAAATAATTTCTTAAATAATTTCTTAAATAATTTATTAAATAATTTCTTAAAATTTCTTAAATAATTAAACAATTTCTTAAATAATTTATTAAATAATTTCTTAAATAATTTCTTAAATAATTTCTTAAATAATTGATTAAATAATTAAATAATTTCTTGCTTTTTAGGTTTTGTTGAAATATGGAGAAAAGGAAATTAGATTTGAATCAAATGAAAAATTCCCACTTTATCCAGGAGAAAAATTATTAGGTAGTGTTTTAAAACTACAAACTGTTCAACCACAACAAGCCTTGCGATTAAAAGCAATCCAAGATTTCAAGGAAAAAATCAATGATGTAATTGTGGAAAGAAAAGCCGGAACAGAATGGTATTTTGAAGGACCAGGAACATATATCCCGAACATTCGCGTTCAGGTATTAGAGACTGTTAAGGCAGTTTTCATTGAAGAAAGCAGTGCACTGAAATTAACAGCACTGAGTACTTTTACAGACGGGGAAGTGACACGCAAGGCAGGAGAAATTTGGTTGGAAACAAAAGAGGGATTTTATCTTCCAAAAGTGGAAGAGAAGGTTTTGGGGTTAGTGAAGGGATTTGTACTCACAGACAGGAAGGCGCTTCATTTGAAAGCAAGAAGCACTTTTGTGGACAAATTCGGCAAGAAACGCAAAGCAGGTAATGAATGGCTTGTAACAAAACAGGAAACAGAATACTACATTCCTGGAGTGTTTGAAGATGTGGTGAGAGAAGTTCCCCTTGTTATTCTCAACGACATGCAGTACTGTGTTGTTCTCAATCCAGTCATTGATGGCAAGCAACACTTTGGCAAGAAACAACTCCGCAAAGGCGAAGCCACACTTTTTCTTGCATCCTGGAGAATTGCTGAACAATGGACTGGAAAAAGTGAATACTTTGAAGAAAAATGAAGCGCTTCTTTTAAGGTGCGTTGAGGAATTTGAAGACGAACAAAAAGAACTCGAACATGACACCGACATGAACAACGAAAACAAGGAAAAAAAGAAAAAAGATAAAAAAGTTTCAAAAGTACGAAGAACCCCTGGCGAGCGGTGGATGGTGCATGGGCCACGGAGATACATACCGCCTGTGGCAGTGCAATTATTGGAGAGACGTGCAGCAATACCGTTGCACAAAGACGAGGGTGTTTATGTGCGAGATTTGCGGACAGGATTGATCCGAACAGTGATTGGAGAAACATACATGCTCAAGCCATATGAGGAACTTTGGGAAAAGGAGTTGACAAGCGTTGTGGAAAAGCTTATCAACATTGATGTAGATCCGACAATCACTCGAGGTGGAATCCAACCGGATCAAATGGAAGCGCCACAAAGAGACAAAACACGAGTGGTTACATTCCAGATCCCAAATAACTCTGCAGTGCAGATCTACGACTACAAAGAGAAAACAGCACGAGTCCAGTTTGGACCTGATCTTGTGATGCTTGAACCTGATGAAGATTTCACTGTCTTGTCGTTGTCAGCTGGAAGACCAAAAATCGGTCATCAAGTCAAGGCAATCGCGCTTCTTTTGGGACCAGACTTCTCGACAGATCTTGTGACAGTAGAAACAAGCGACCACGCCCGATTGAATCTTAAACTGCAATATGCCTGGCGTTTCGAAGTCAACAAAGACATCAAGGAAGAATCAACCAAAATTTTCCAAGTACCTGACTTCATTGGTGACATGTGCAAGGCTATTGGTTCGAGAATCAGAGGAAGTGTTGCAGCAACGCCATTTGACGAATTCCATCGTAACTCCTACTCAGTTGATCCGAAAGGCTGTTTTTGGCGTCGACAAGAAAACCGGTCATGTTCGTGACAGACTTGAGTTCAAAGCAAATAATCTAATTGTAACTGACATCGATATTCAAACGGTCGAACCAATCGATGAAGAAACAAGACTGTCACTCCAAAAATCAGTTCAACTCGCAATATCCATTACTACCCAATCTCAAGAAGCAGATGCGCGACATGAAGCGTTGAAAAAATCAACAGAATCACAAGGAAAGCTTGAAATCCAGCAGCTTGAGGATGAAATTGAAGCCGAAACAACTCGCCAAACTTTGTACCAACAACAAGCTGACTGCAAATCAATAGAAACCGCCGGGAAGGCAAAAGCGCAGGCAAAAGCAAAATCAGAAGCAGCCGTTATTCAAGGAGAATCAAAAGTCAATCAGGCAACATTAACTACAACTGCTGAGGAAATTGAAGACAAAATCAAACTCGATTTCTCGAAGGAAAAAAATAGTGCTGAATTCGAACACAAAAAGCAAATGAATCTTCTTGAAATTGACTTTGCAAAGGAAATGTCCCAAATTTATTCAAAGAAATTCAAGGAAATCGTCACCTTGATTGGTCCTGAAACGTTGGAAATAATGTCACAATCAGAATTGCTAAATAAAGCAGAATTACTTGAAGGTTTGAATCTCAATGGATATTTGATTGCTGATGCAAAAAAACCTGTTAATCTTATTAAAACTGCAAATTCCTTATTGGGTGATAAACGATGATTTTTTTCTTTCTTTCTTTCTTTTCTTTTTTCTTTTTCCAAATCAAATCAAATCAAATCAAATCAAATTTTTTTCATTTTGAAATTTTGTTTTTGAAGAAAAAGAAAAACAAAAAAAAAAACAAAATCATTTTTTTCATTTTTTTCATTTTTTTCAATTTTTAAATAATAAAAATAATAATAATAATAATGGCAACTATTAATCAAAATTTAATTAATTTTATTATTCATAAATATCCAGATTTTGTTCCTAAAAAACTATTTGATTCTCACACAAATAAGACTTCTTTCCTGAAAAAATCTAATAAAGACGATTTAAACACAATAGAAATTACACAATTTATTCAAAAGCAATTAATTCAATTTTTCAAAGAATTAAAAAATGCCAAACCAAATGATCAAGTGAATGAAATTCTACAAATAATCCCATGTTTAAAAGCCAATGTTGCTAATACAACAAGTGTTGAAATTATTGGGCAGAAGCTTTTGTTTGAATTTCTCCAACAAAATCTGCCTCCAATTTCAGAAAAATTTTACAAAAAGCTCATCAACTTGGATCACATTGTGATCACTCAACAACTTTTTGGGAATATGATTCAAGCCCAAATGCCCGACTCTATTTTATGGCTACTTGAAAGCGAGCAATTTTCATTGCAAAAAGGTCGTTGTTTAGTCTCTCATTTCCCAGAAATCACAAAGGAAATTTTGCAACTTTTTGAAGGTCCGAATTGTTCAAGGTTTTTTAGTATCATTTCAAGCAGGGTATCTCGCAATGGATCGCTTCTAGAATTCACGGAGAAGATCATAAGAGGAAAGCCTCTTGATCAGAAATATCTGATATCGTTTTTGTTATCCCAAATCAAAACAAGACGCTCATTAGAAATTGAAGTAGGAAATTTGCGAGAATCTCAATTTATTAATAAAAATCCAATTCAAAATCCAATTCAAAATCCAATTCAAAATCCAATTCAAATTCAAAATCCAAAATCAAATCCAAAAATCAAATCTAAAAAAATCAATCCAAAAAAAAAATCAATCAAAAAAACTCAATCCAAAAAAACTCAAATCCAAACAAAATCCAAGAAAATGCAAGAAAATCCACTTGCACGCTCAATGTTCAGTTATGTTTTTGATTTGAAAACAAAAAACGTAACAACTTTTTACAAAATTCTTGTTTTGACAAGCGAAAATGATGAGAAATATCACAAGAATTTTTGCAGCACTCTTTCATCATTAAATTTCGAAGATATCACAGTTTTAAATGGAGGGGATCAGATCAAAATTGAGGGAGATTATTTGCAGCAATTCCACTGCATATTTGTGTATTCAGTGGTTGATTTTTCTGATCCTAAATATTTTGGGGATTTGATAGCAGATTACATTGAAAAAGGAGGAGGAGTAGTTTTTGCAGCATTTTCAATGGATGAGCCCAAGATGGGTTTTTCGGGAAGGATTATTTCGGATCAAATGCTTCCTGTGGTTTCAAGTGGAAGAGACACTAATCCTTCTCATCATCAAATGGGGAAGGTTCTTGTTGATTCAAGTCCTATCATTTCAAACGTCAAAAATTTTGATGGCGGTTTAAAATGTCCTCGGCATAATCTTGTTTGTCTTAAAGATTCCCTTCTCATTGCTGAGTGGGACGATGGTCAACCTTTGATTGTTCAGAGAGATTTTAAATCGCATAACGGTTTAATTGTTGTTTTAAATTTTTTCCCTATTTCTTCAGATTTTAATCCTGATTATTGGGATTCTCAGACTGATGGTGGTTTGATAATTGCAAATGCTATTCGTCATTGTTCCACAAAGTTTTAATTTTCATTTTCATTTTTTGAATTAAAATTAAATAAAATTACAACTAAAATTGAAATTAAAATAAATTAATTTTATTCCACTTTTTATTTTAAATTAAATTAATTTAAATTAAATTGAATTAAATTGAAATAAATTGAAATAAATTAAAATAAATTAATTTTATTCCACTTTTTATTTTAATTAAATTAAATTAAATTGAAATAAATTAAATATTATTCCACTTTTTATTTTAATTAAATTGAAATTGGATTTAGAATTGAATTGAATTAAATATTATTCCACTTTTTATTTTAATTAAATTAAATTGGATTTAGAATTAAAATTAAATTTATTCCACTTTTTATTTTAAATTAAATTAAATTAAATTGAAATTGGATTTAGAATTGAATTGAATTAAATATTATTCCACTTTTTATTTTAATTAAAATTGAAATTGGATTTAGAATTAAAATTAAATTTATTCCACTTTTTATTTTAAATTAAACAAAACTAAATTGAAATTGGATTTAGAATTGAAATAAATTAAATATTATTCCACTTTTTATTTTAATTTAAATTGAATTAAATTGAAATTGGATTTAGAATTAAAAATATAATTGAAATTTTTATTTAAATTAAATAAATTGAATTGAAATAAATTTTATTCCATTTTTATTTTAAATTAAATTGAATTAAATTTTATTCCACTTTTTATTTTAAATTAAATTAAATTGAATTGAAATTGGATTTAGAATTGAAATTAAATATTATTCCACTTTTTATTTTAAATTGAATTAAATTAAATTAAATTGAAATTGGATTTAGAATTGAAATAAATTTTATTCCATTTTTATTTTAAATTAAATTGAATTAAATATTATTCCACTTTTTATTTTAAATTAAACTAAATTAAATTAAATTGGATTTAGAATTGAAATTAAATATTATTCCACTTTTTATTTTAAATTAAACTAAATTAAATTAAATTGGATTTAGAATTGAAATTAAATATTATTCCACTTTTTTATTTTAAATTGAATTAAATTAAATTAAATTGAATTAAATTGGATTTAGAATTAAAATTAAATATTATTCCACTTTTTATTTTAATTTAAATTAAATTGGATTTAGAATTGAAATAAATTAAATATTATTCCACTTTTTATTTTAATTAAATTAAATTGAATTAAATTGAAATTGGATTTAGAATTGAAATAAATTTTATTCCATTTTTTATTTTAAATTAAATTGAATTAAATATTATTCCACTTTTTATTTTAAATTAAACTAAATTAAATTGAAATTGGAATTGAATTTTTATTCCAATTTTAAATAAATTAAATATTATTCCAAATTTTTCCACTTTTTATTTTAAATTAAATTAAATTAAATTAAATTGAAATTGGATTTAGAATTAAAATAAATTAAATATTATTCCATTTTTATTTTAAATTAAACAAAACTAAATTGAAATTGGATTTAGAATTAAAATTAAATTTTATTCCACTTTTTATTTTAAATTAAACAAAACTAAATTGAAATTGGATTTAGAATTGAAATAAGTGTTATTCCTTTTTTTTTTATTTTAAATTTATTAAAAAGAATTTTTTATTTATTAATTATTAATAATGCCCCCTATTAAAATAAAGAAAAAAAGAAACAAAGAAATTAATTAAAAAAAAATTTTTTTTTTCCTTTTTAGAAAACAAGAGAAAAAAAAACAAATCATTTTTTCTTTTATTAAATTGAATTAAAATTAAAATTGAATTGATCAAAATGCATTTTCCAAGTTTTTTTATTAATTTTGTTAACCAGTTTTGTTTTTGCTAATATTAGTTATACAAATTGTGGAAGTGATAACGATCCAGCAACTTTAACTTACTTTAGTTATTTACCAGCAGATTCTTTTGTTATTGATTCAATTTTCAGTTATGTAGCAAATTATTCAATTAAAACAGGTTATGAAATTAGCACTGGTTCAACTTTACATCTTGCTGTAAATTGTTTCTTTTCTTTTTGCTTTTTTTTTTGCTTTTTTTTTTTCTTTTTTTTTTTATTTAAATTAAAAATAAAATTAAAAATAAAATAAATTTAGGTTTGGTATCAAAATTTCTCAGCAGATCCAATTATTGAAATGGATTTTGATTCTTGTGAAATATTTAGTTGTCCTGTTGTGGCCGGCAATTATGTTCGAAAAGATTACGATATTAAGTAACTTTCAAATAAAATACAAAATTCTCATTTCTTTTTCTAATTCTAATTCTAATTTAATTTTAATTCTAATTTTAATTCTAATTCTAATTCTATTTCTAATTCTAATTCTAATTTTAATTCTAATTCTAATTCTAATTCTAATTCTAATTCTAATTCTAATTCTAATTCTAATTCTAATTCTAATTCTAATTCTAATTTTAATTCTAATTTTAATTTTAATTCTAATTCTAATTCTAATTCTAATTCTAATTCTAATTCTAATTCTAATTCTAATTCTAATTCTAATTTTAATTCTAATTCTAATTCTAATTCTAATTCTAATTCTAATTCTAATTCTAATTCTAATTCTAATTTTAATTCTAATTCTAATTCTAATTCTAATTATAATTCTAATTCTAATTCTAATTCTAATTCTAATTCTAATTTTAATTCTAATTTTAATTTTAATTTTAATTTTAATTCTAATTCTAATTTTAATTCTAATTCTAATTCTAATTCTAATTTTAATTCTAATTCTAATTATAATTCTAATTCTAATTCTAATTCTAATTCTAATTCTAATTCTAATTTTAATTCTAATTCTAATTCTAATTCTAATTCTAATTTTAATTCTAATTCTAATTCTAATTCTAATTTTAATTTTAATTTTAATTTTAATTCTAATTCTAATAATTTATTTTGTTTTATAAAGAGTTCCAGAATTTCCAATAGGAAAATACAAAATTGAACTTCTTCTTCGTGATGATCAAGGTTCTAGATTAGCTTGTTATGATTTTGAAGCATCAATGAGTAATGGAAGTTCACCAACACCGGCAAATTGTGTCTATACTTCTTCATATACTTTTTCAACAACTGTTGCTCAAGGTCAAGCTCATTATCAAAACGAGGCACCAGCAGACAGAAATATTGGTGATTGGATGCAGGTTTGTTTATTAAATTTAAATTGATTAAATTGATAATATTTTATTAAATTAATATTATTTTATTAAATTAATAATATTTTATTAAATTGATAATATTTTATTAAATTAATATTATTTTATTAAATTGATAATATTTTATTAAATTGATAATATTTTATTAAATTAATAATATTTTTTATTTGATTAAATTAACATTATTTGATTAAATTAATATTATTTTATTGATATTTAAATTAATAATATTTTATTAAATTGATAATATTTTTATTAAATAGATAATATTTTGATATTTTATTAACTTGATATTATTTTTATTAAATTAATATTATTTTTTATTAAATTGATAATAATTTATTAAATTAATATTATTTTATTAAATTAATAATATTTTATTAAATTAATAATATTTTATTAAATTAATAATATTTTATTAAATAGATATTATTTTATTAAATTGATAATATTTTATTAAATTGATAATATTTTATTAAATTAATAATATTTTATTAACTTGATATTATTTTATTAAATTGATAATATTTTATTAACTTGATATTATCTTATTAAATTGATATTATTTTATTAAATTAATAATATTTTATTAAATTAATATTATTTTATTAAATTGATATTATTTTATTAAATTAAAATATTAAATCAATATTTTATATTTATGGTTTTTAAATAGATTGGAAATATGTCATCTCATGGAACTTTCCCTCTTATTAGTTTCTCAAAACTTGATTCAACACCTGATAGTAATTAATTTTTTATTCAATTATTTAAAATTTATTTATTAAACAAAATCTAAAAATTACTTTTATATATTTTCAAAAAAAATAAATAGATACATTTGGAGAAACATTAGAACCTTCAAATTTCCAATGGGCAATAAATGCAACTTACAACACCGATAATTCAAATTCAAATGAATATATATTTGAATATTCTGGAGATTTTTGGATGGGAAGTTTACAACTTGGAATGACAACATGGGATAATTGTTTTATGAAAGGAACTGTTGAATTTAACTGAAACTTATTCCAAATCAAGTGGTCAAATAACTGGAGCTTATGGTCAACTTAATGTTATTCCAGTTACAAGTTATCCAAATAACTGGGCTGGTCCAATCAGTTTTGGTAAAGTAAATCCTGCTTCAATTCAATTTGATACAAATTATAGATCAGTAGTTATTTCTGCAAGTAAAGATTTTTGTCAATGTGAAGTTGATATTTGTGGAGTTTGTGGTGGAGGTAATTCAAAATCCAAATCAAAATCCAAATCAAAATCAAAATCAAAATCAAAATCCAAATCAAAAATCAAAATCAAAATCAAAATCAAAATCAAAATCAAAATCAAAATCAAAATGAAAATGAAAATGAAAATCCAAATCAAAATCAAAATCAAAATCAAAATCAAAATCAAAATCAAAATTAAAATCAAAATCAAAATCAAAATTAAAATCAAAATTAAAATCAAAATTAAAATTCATTTTAAATTAAAATTAAAATTAAAATTCATTTTAAATTAAAATTAAAATTAATATTATAGATGGATCAAGTTGTCAATCACCAACATCTAAATCAGAAAGTACTTCTAAAGTTGGAGTTATTGTTCCAGCTGTTGTTGTTCCAATTGTTGTTGTTGGAGCTATTATCTTTGTTGTCATTTATCACAAGAAAAGAAAACAAAAACAACTAAGAGATTCAGTTATGAACCCAAATATCCCATCTTATAACACATCAGATTGGACTAAGATTGGTGATATCAATTAAAAGGAATTATTTCTTTATTCCTTCCAAAAAAAATCCTTTTCTTTTTCAAATTTTTTTTCAATTCTCTTTTTTTTCACTTTTTGTTCCACTTTTTGTTCCACTTTTTCTTTTTTTCAAAAACAATTAAAAAAAAGAAAAGAAAAGAAAAGAAAAAGAAATTTTAAATTTCAAAACTTTTTATTGCAAAAAAGCAATCAAATAACCAAAAAAAGCGAAAAAAGCAAAAAAAGAGAAAAGCAAAAAGCAAAAAAAGAAAAGAGAAAAGCAAAAAGCAAAAAGCAAAAGGACATTAAGATTGAGAAATGTACTTAATTTAATTAGTTTTTGATTTTGCTTTTAATTCAATTTCTGCGAGCAATTCCGAATCCAATTTTGAAAATTCAGGAGTTTTCTTGACTTTTTGTATATTCTTCAAAATAAAATGAATAACATGTTCTTTGAGTTGATGAGCAAAGTAAATATCAGAAAATTGCAATAAATCTAAACAGTTTCCAAGATCAATATTAACTGAAATTACAGATTCACATCTAGATTTAAGAGGATCAATAGCTAATTCATCAGCTGCTACTAAAAGGGAAATTACATCAGTTTCATCAGTAATTAAAATTTCTCCTGAATAAAGAAATTGAAGAATATCATTGAAAGTTGCATAAGTAATATCAGGAACAATTAATTCTGTTTCTCTACTTTCTCTCATTCTAATTATAATTTTCAAAATAAATTTTAATTTTAATTTTAATTTTGATTTTAATTTCAAAATGAATTTTAATTTTAATTTTAATTTTATAAATGAATTTTAATTTTAATTTTAATTTTAATTTTAATTTTAATTTTAATTTTAATTTTAATTTTAATTTTAATTTTAATTTTAATTTTAATTTTAATTTTAATTTTAATTTTAATTTTAATTTTAATTTTAATTTTAATTTTAATTTTAATTTCAATTTTAATTTTAATTTTAATTTTAATTTTTAATTATAATTTTATATTTTAATTTTAATTTTAATTTTAATTTTAATTTTAATTTTAATTTTAATTTTAATTTTAATTTTATAAATAAATTTTAATTTTAATTTTATAAATGAATTTTAATTTTAATTTTATAAATGAATTTTAATTTTAATTTTCAAAATAAATTTTAATTTTAATTTTAATTTTAATTTTAATTTTAATTTTATAAATGAATTTTAATTTTAATTTTAATTTTATAAATGAATTTTAATTTTAATATTAATCTGAAATTAACCCTGATAAAAAAACTGCACGATAATAATCTGATCTAGAAGCTAAAATAATCTTATGAGCGGCAATAGTTTTTCCTTCAACAATAAATGCAATATCCGAGAAAAGTTCTTGTCCAACAGCTTGTGAAAATTCACCTCCAATTGGTTCAGATAATTTAATTGGTTTTTCTATTTAAAATTTAATAAAAAAAATTTTTTTGTGATGAATAAATTATAAAAATAAGAAACAGATTCTTTTTAAGAGGCTTTTTACGAGAATTTTGTTCTGAAGAATTTTGGACTAAAATCTGTTGGAATGATGTAGCCGAAAATCTTTCTGCCATTTGAATCATCTTAATAAAAGAAAAGTAAAAATATTTTCAAATTATTATTTTTAAATATTGATTTGAATATTTTCATTAAAATATCAAACATTCTGAAACATTGATGAAGGAATTTCAACAGAACCACAATAAATCCATTCCATAAATTTATGAAAAACATCATAAGTATATTCAGGAAATTCCATTTCTGTAACACCACTGTGTTCTTGAAAGTATCTTTTAAAGAAATTACAACGTTGTGAAAGGATAATCTATCAAATTTAATAATAATTTTAATAATAATTTTAATAATAATTTTAATAAATAATTTAATAATAATTTTTATAATAATTTTAATAATAAATTTAATAATAATTTTAATAATAAATTTAATAATAATTTTAATAATAAATTTAATAATAATTTTTATAATAAATTTAATAATAAAATTTAATAATAATTTTAATAATAATTTTAATAATATTTTTAATAATAATTTTAATAATATTTTAATAATAATTTTAATAATATTAATAAATAATTTAATAATAATTTTATTAATAATTTTAATAATAATTTTAATAATAATTTTAATAATAATTTTAATAATAATTTTAATAATAATTTTAATAATAATTTTAATAATAATTTTAATAATAATTTTAATAATAATTTAAATAATAAATTTAATAATAATTTTAATAATAAATTTAATAATAATTTTATAAATATTTTTAATAATTAATTTAATAATAATTTTATTAATAATTTTAATAATTAATTTAATAATAATTTAATAATAATTTTAATAATAAATTTAATAATAAATTTAATAATAATTTCAATAATACTTTATGACCAAGAAACTCATCATCTCCAAGAATAAAAGTAATATCTGAAAACTCTTCAAGTTGCATTGCATTTCGTAAATAAGATTTAATATCCACAACTTCGAAATTAATAGGAGATAAAGTAATTTCTATTTGATTTTAAAAAAAAATATAATAAAAAAATCTTAATCCAAAAAAAAACGAAATGTTTTGAGAAAGATAATATACCATCAGCTAGAACATCTGAGAATGGATCTTGTGTCTTTTTTGTCTTGGATAGTGATGACGGAACTACTTGTCTTCGTCTTTTTCTTGTGCAACATTTGGATTTAGCATTGCATTTTGATATTAATTTAGGAAGATAATATCCAAATAAAAACCCAAGAACTGGATATAAAATAATTGCAGATATAACAGAAAGTGATATTATTGCTCCTTTGTTAAAATCTGGAAATTCTAAATAAAAATCCTATTTTTTAATTTTAATTTTAATTTTAATTTTCATTTTCATTTTAATTTTATTTTTAATTTTAATTTTATTTTTAATTTTAATTTTTAATTTTAATTTTAATTTTAATTTTAATTTTAATTTTAATTTTGATTTTAATTTTAATTTTAATTTTAATTTTAATAATAATTTTAAATTAGATTTTAATTTTAAATTAAATTTTAATATTATTTTTGAATTAAAACATACACTATCCTTCTCATAATAATAAAATGTATAATTTGCTCCATCTGCATAATTAGAAACTTCTGTTCCTTCTACTGTTCCTTGTTGAAATGTATTAAAGTCACTATTCCCTTGATATTCTGTTCCAGGATAGCAAGAGAACTTTTTATTTAAATTTTAATTTTAATTTTAATTTTAATTTTAATTTTAATTTTAATATTAATTTTAATTTTGATTTTGATTTTATTTTTAATTTTAATATTAATTTTTAAATTTTAATTTTGATTTTGATTTTAATTTTAATTTTGATTTTAATTTTAATTTTAATTTTAATTTTAATTTTAATTTTAATTTTGATTTTTAATTTTAATTTTAATTTTAATTTTAATTTTAATTTTAATTTTAATTTTAATTTTAATTTTAATTTTAATTTTAATTTTAATTTTAATTTTAATTTTAATTTTTAATTTTAATTTTAATTTTAATTTTAATTTTAATTTTAATTTTAATTTTAATTTTAATTTTAATTTTAATTTTAATTTTAATTTTGATTTTAATTTTAATTTTAATTTTAATTTTAATTTTTAATTTTTAATTTTAATTTTAATTTTAATTTTAATTTTAATATTAATATTAATTTTAATTTTAATTTGTAAATGATTTAAAAAGTAAAGAAAAATTACACCAATTGTAAATTCAATCTTTTTATTCCAAGAACGAGAAATGACGTTACATAAAACTGGCTCTGAATTTTTTCTTTTTTTATAAAGTGGGGTGTATAAACCAAATAAAGAAACACAAAAGAAAATAAAACCAGTTGCAAAAATTAAAAAAAAGAGAACTTGTTTTTTAGAAACGGCCATTTAAAATAATTAATAAAAATAAAAAGAAAAAAAATGAAAAAAAAAAATTAAAATAAAAAAATAAATTTTTTGTTTTTATTTGAAAGGCAAATCTCTTTGTAAAAAAAAAGCAAAACAATCGATTCTAAATTTATATTTTTGATATAAAATTAATATAAAATTAATTTAAATTTGATTTAGAATTGATTTAAAATTGATTTAAAATTGATATAAAATTGATTTAAAATTGATTTAAAATTGATTTAAAATTGATATAAAATTGATATAAAATTGATATAAAATTGATATAAAATTGATTTAAAATTGATTTAAAATTGATTTAAAATTGATTTAAAATTGATTTAAAATTAATATAAAATTGATTTAAAATTGATATAAAATTGATATAAAATTGATTTAAAATTGATATAAAATTGATATAAAATTGATATAAAATTGATATAAAATTGATTTAAAATTGATTTAAAAATTGATTTAAAATTGATATAAAATTGATTTAAAATTGATATAAAAATTGATATAAAAATTAATTTAAAATTGATTTAAAATTGATTTAAAATTGATATAAAATTAATATAAAATTGATTTAAAATTGATATAAAATTGATATAAAATTGATTTAAAATTGATATAAAATTAATATAAAATTGATTTAAAATTGATATAAAATTGATATAAAATTGATTTAAAATTGATATAAAATTGATTTAAAATTGATTTAAAATTGATATAAAATTGATTTAAAATTGATTTAAAATAGATTTAAAATTAATATAAAATTGATTTAAAATTGATATAAAATTGATTTAGAATTGAATTAAAATTGATATAAAATTGATATAAAATTGATTTAAAATTGATTTAAATTTGATTTAAAATTGATTTAAAATTGATTTAAATTTGATTTAAAATTAATTTAAATTTGATTTAGAATTGATTTAAAATTGATTTAAATTTGATTTAAAATTAATATAAAATTGATATAAAATTGATATAAAATTGATATAAAATTGATATAAAATTGATATAAAATTGATTTAAAATTGATTTAAAATTGATTTAAAATTGATTTAAAATTGATATAAAATTGATATAAAATTGATTTAAAATTGATTTAAAATTAATATAAAATTGATATAAAATTAATATAAAATTGATATAAAATTAATATAAAATTGATATAAAATTGATATAAAATTGATTTAAAATTGATTTAAAATTGATTTAAAATTGATTTAAAATTGATATAAAATTGATTTAAAATCGATATAAAATTGATTTAAAATTGATATAAAATTGATTTAAAATTGATATAAAATTGATTTAAAATTGATATAAAATTAATATAAAATTGATTTAAAATTGATTTAAAAATTGATATAAAATTGATTTAAAAATTGATTTAAAAATTGATTTAAAATTGATATAAAATTGATATAAAATTGATATAAAATTGATTTTAAAATTTAGAATTGATATAAAATTGATATAAAATTGATATAAAATTGATTTAGAATTGATATAAAATTGATTTAAAATAGATTTAAAATTGATTTAAAATTGATTTAAAATTGATTTAAAATTGATATAAAATTGATATAAAATTGATATAAAATTGATATAAAATTGATATAAAATTGATATAAAATTGATATAAAATTGATATAAAATTGATTTAAAATTGATTTAAAATTGATTTAAAATTGATATAAAATTGATTTAAAATTGATATAAAATTGATATAAAATTAATATAAAATTGATTTAGAATTTATTTAAAATTGATTTAAAATTGATTTAAAATTGATTTAGAATTGAATTAAAATTGAATTATTATTTTGCTTTAAAATTATAAATTGGTTTCAATCTCTTTTCAATTTCAACTGTTGGTTCAATAAACTTCAAAATAGTATCAGTATCTTTATAAGCAAAAGGAGCTTCATCAATAGTTGAATTAACAACACAAGTAGAATAAACATTACTATCCTTCATAATTTTTTGAAAATCACTCATTTTAAGTTTTTGTTTAGCTTGAGTTCTTGATAACAATCTTCCACTTCCATGAGGACCACTACAATTATACTCTTCATTACCTTTTCCAAAACCGATAATAAGACCAGTTGCCATATTAAAGGGAATAACTAATCTTTCTCCTTTTCTAGCTGAAATTGCTCCTTTTCTTATGATATTATCCTCAAAATCAATGTAATTGTGAATCGACTCAACAATATCCAGTTTTGACAATTCCAATCCAAAAAATTCATGCACTATTTGATCTGCTATTGTTCTTCTGTTTAGTTTCGCATATTTTTGTGCAACTTTCATGTCTTCAAGATATTCTTTAGCATGTTCTCCTTCTAAATATTCTAATCCTTTCTTGTCTCCAACTAGTGATTTCGCTTTTTTTTGATGATAGTTTGCTACTTGTAATCCAAAATTTCTTGATCCACAATGAATTGTTAACCATATATTTTTACTTCCATCTTCTTGATCAAGTTCAATAAAATGATTTCCTCCACTAAATATTAAATAAATATTAAAATATTAAAATATTAAATAAATATAAAATATAAAATATTAAATATTAAATAAATATAAAATATTAAAATATTAAAATATTAAATAAATATAAAATAAATATTAAATATTAAATATAAAATAAATATTAAAATATTAAAATATTAAAATATTAAAATATTAAATATTAAATAAATATTAAATATTAAATATTAAAATATTAAATAAATATAAAATATTAAATAAATATTAAATATTAAATAAATATTAAAATATTAAATAAATATAAAATATTAAAATATTAAATAAATATAAAATATTAAAATATTAAATAAATATAAAATAAATATTAAATATTAAATATTAAAATATTAAATAAATATTAAAATATTAAAATATTTACCCTAATGTTCCAATCGATTTCATAACACTAGATTTTTGTTTACCAGAAACTTTTTTAGAAACTTGTTTAACACTTTCCAAAAATTTTTTAATTTCAGTTTCTTTATCAAAAGTATTCATAATTTCTTGTAGTTGTGGAGAGGGAACTGATTCTTTTCTAATTTCAAAACCAGCAGGAATTTTTTCATGAATAAATTTATCAACAGCAGGAAATTCAAACTCGACAGGACCTAAATCAATAGCAAGAACACCACAACCAATATCAACACCACTTTAAAAACAAAAGAAAGAATAAATTAATTATAAATATTTAATTAAATCTAAAATATTTAATTAAATCTAAAATATATAATTAAATCTAATATATTTATTTAAATCTAATCTATTTATTTAAATCTAAAATATATATTTAAATATAATATATTTATTCAAATCTAAAATATTTATTTAAATCTAAAATATTTATTTAAATCTAAAATATACAATTAAATCTAATATATTTATTTAAATATAAAATATTTATTTAAATCTAATATATTTATTTAAATATAAAATAAAAGATTTAAATTTAAAAACATTTTATTTAAATCTAAAATATTTATTTAAATATAATATATTTAATTAAATCTAATCTATTTAATTTTGGAATTTAAAAAACTATACAATTTAATTAAAATTGGTCATATTTCTTTTCAAATTGATTTAATTTAAAATCAAATTTTAAAATATTATATTTAAATTTTCTCCTTATATAATTTTAAATTTCTCTATATATTAATTATAAAATATATTTTAAATCTTATATTTATTCAAATTT
Organism: Anaeramoeba ignava; assembly: GCA_028826165.1. Lineage (NCBI taxonomy): Eukaryota > Anaeramoebidae > Anaeramoeba > Anaeramoeba ignava. The sequence goes on along the minus strand of JAPDFW010000071.1, from coordinate 288,481 downwards.
TTGGTATTTATTTTGAATCTAATATATTTTATTTAAATGAAAAATGATATTTAATTAAAATTTTCTTTTTATTTATTTAAATATAAAAATATATAATTAAATATTTTAATTAATTATTTAAAATTTTATTTTTATTTTGATTTGATTTTGATTTTATTTTTAAATCTAATCTATTTGTTTAAATTTTGATTTAGATTTTTATTTATTTTTAATTTTGATTTTGATTTTTTGATTTTAATTTTGATCTAATATATTTATTTAATTATAATATTTTTATTTAAATATAATATTTTGATTTTGATTTAAATTTTGAAATATTTATTTAATTTTAAATTTAAATTAAATTAAAATTTTAATTAAATATAAAATATTTAATTAAATTTTGAATATTTATTCAAATATAAATTTTGATTTAAATCTAAAATAAATAATTAAATTTTGATTTTAAATTTAAAATATTTATTTAAATATAATTAAAAGATAAATTTACATAACATTTGGAATAATATAATCAGAAAGTGTTGATGTGAATCCAATCACTGAACTTTTTCCAGAATGAACATCAGGCATAACTCTAATTTTGGAACCTTTAAAAGGAAGACTATTACAATTTAATTGAATTTGGTTTTGATTTTATTTTTTTTTTTTCAATTTGATTTTAAAATTTTGCATCTGCATTTTTTTTGATTTTGTATTTTTAAAGTTTTTTTCAGCTTTCATTTTGGTTTTCTTTTTATTTTCTTTTTGAATTTTTTTTTGTTTTTTGATTTTATTTCTTTGTCTGTATTTTTTTGGTGGCATTTATAAAATAAGATTAAAAATGAAATGAAAAATGAAAATGAAAATGAAAAATGAAAAATGAAAAATTTTTCTTTTATTCTCATTAAAAACGTTTTATTCAAATAAATTTTAATTTTGATTTTAATTTTGATTTTAATTAATTTTAATTTTGATTTTAATTTTAATTTTTTGATTTTGATTTTGATTTTGATTTTTAATTTTGATTTTGATTTTGATTTTAATTTTGATTTTGATTTTGATTTTGATTTTGATTTTGATTTAGATTTTGATTTTGATTTTGATTTTGATTTTGATTTTGATTTTGATTTTGATTTTTAATTTTGATTTTGATTTTGATTTTGATTTTAGATTTTGATTTTGATTTTGATTTTGATTTTGATTTTGATTTTGATTTTGATTTTGATTTTGATTTTTGATTTTAATTTTGATTTTGATTTTGATTTTGATTTTGATTTTGATTTTGATTTTGATTTTGATTTTGATTTTGATTTTGATTTTGAATTTTAATTTGATTTTGATTTTGATTTAGATTTTGATTTTGATTTTGATTTTGATTTGATTTTGATTTTGATTTTGATTTTGATTTTGATTTTGATTTTGATTTTGATTTTAGATTTTGATTTTGATTTTGATTTTTATTTTGATTTTGATTTTGATTTTGATTTTGATTTTGATTTTGATTTTGATTTTGATTTTGATTTGATTTTGATTTTGATTTTGATTTTTATTTAGATTTTTGATTTTTTAATTTTTGATTTTGATTTTGATTTTTAATTTTGATTTTGATTTTGATTTTGATTTTGATTTTGATTTTGATTTTGATTTTGATTTTGATTTTGATTTTGATTTTGATTTTGATTTTTGATTTTGATTTTGATTTTGATTTTGATTTTGATTTTGATTTTGATTTTGATTTTAATTTTAATTTTGATTTTAATTTTGATTTTGATTTTGATTTTGATTTTAATTTAGATTTTTATTTTTATTTTAATTTTGATTTTGATTTTATTTTATTTTAATTTTGATTTTAATTTTGATTTGAATTTTAATTTTGATTTTGATTTTGATTTTAATTTTAATTTTGATTTTGATTTAGATTTTGATTTTAATTTTGATTTTATATTTAGATTTTGATTTTAATTTTAATTTTAAATTTAATTTTGATTTTGATTTTAATTTTGATTTTAATTTTATAAATGAATTTCAATTTCATTTTGATTTTGAATTTAAATCTTGAAAATAGTCTTCACAAAAGGTTGTAAATTCTGTAAAATATCATTCCAATTAGTTCTAATTTTAGGATTTGCAAGACAAGAATCAATAATAATCATCATAATTCTATCAACTTCTGTTCCTTGAGAAATATTTTTACCAAGTAACTCATCATTCGGAGTATCAGAATCAACATCAAACTCAGAAGAAGTATGAAATTTATCTTTCAAAGAAACAATTTCGAAACCGACATCAGAATCATCAAAATAAAGATCTTGGAGAACTCTTCCATAAGAATAGATATCATGAGCATATGTATAAAGAAAATGTGATTGACCAGTTTTTGGATCGAAATGATAAGAAGGAGCATCATCAAAATATTCAAGAGTACCAACTCTTGGACCGCGGAAAACAGCTTGACCCTTTCTCAATTTAACGGCAGTGTTGAAATCAACAACACGAAGAAATCCATCAGTTCCGATCATAATGTTTTTGGGTTTGATGTCTCTGTGAATCACAAAACAACTGTGAATAAATTGGATCGCTTTTGCCAAATTAAACGCAATCCAAATTTTCTCATCTTCTTGGAATGCTTGTTTGCGTTCCTTACGGATGTGCAAATAATCATAAAGAGACATCGGGAAATATTGCACAGAAATAATCATTGTTTTCTTCTTCATTTCAGGGAAAATTTTCATTTGTTTTGAGGAATCTTTAAGAGAATTTTCTTGGATTTTCTCGAGATTATCGTTGATTTGAATTGAATCGATTTGATCGCTATCCGAATCAGTTTCCGAGGAGAGCTCAAGCGGATCGTTTTGGGGAACATTATCGAATTGCTTTTTGCGCTTAATAGAACGTTTTCGATTGTGTCCGGGTTGTTTTTCAGTTCCTCCAATGAATTGGATCATCGGGAACGCCATTGGCAATTCGAGATATTTTTTCCATAAATACTCCAAAATTTCAATTTCAGATTTTGATGTTTGTTTGCAGAAAACCAATCCACCTGAAACATGTTCGTTAAGAATCACGATATGGTCTCCTTGACGAACATACATTTTAGTCTCGATATCGCTCGTAATATCAAAAACAAGATCTGGTCGGAATGCCTCGAAAAACCATGTTTCTTGCTGCGGAACAAGCTTGTGCAACACGTGCTTGTCGAAGTTTTTCTTCATTCTCTTCATTCGAGAACGAATCGCCTTCTTCCTTCTTGTGTTCTTAATTTTGCTTCTTGTTGCAACAAGAACAATAATGATTACTGCTAAACCAACTGTTATACCAATAAGAACGTAAGAAATTGTTTTGGACGCCTTTTCCATTTGGAAATCTTTGTAGTTTTCATCTGACCATCCGAATTGATTGGCTGCCTGTATTGTAACTGTGCATTGTTCATCACATTCACTCACAAGATACTCTGTTGTATCGTTGGAGATGTTTTTCATTGATCCGGGTTTATTTTTTAATTGATATCGGTAATTGCTAATATTAGAACCATAATTCTCAGGAGGATTCCAAGAAAGAAGAAGTCCATCGGTATCAAATGTTTTTTGGAATATTTCCACAGGAGCGGGTGCAGAATATCCTGATAAAAACATCACTCCAGCATCTCTTAAAGAAGGTCCTGTTCCTCCTCTATTGATTGCAAAAATATCCAAGTAATATGTTTGGTTTGGTTTCAAATTCCTTATTGTAACGTTTGGATTTTGAGAGGCAACCGAATTCATTTCGAAAGTACCACGATCACGTGAACGAATTCCATAAGTTAAAATATAACCGAAAATTTCCTGATTATTATCAAACGGCGGATCCCAAGAAACGAACTCAGTATTTTTATCATAATTCTGTTTGATCGATGATGGATTAATACGATAAGGTGGTCCATATGTTGTTTCTAAAATGGTGGCTGTCCAAGAGCCTACTAAAGATTCAGTGCCTGTGTTTAATATCGACTGAATTGAGATGTAATATGATGTGTCTTGATAAAGCCCATCAAATTCAGTCTCACATGTGTTGTTATCAATTAAGGTGCAATTTTGAACAAAGAAATAAATATCAATCGAATCCGAAAAAATTCGAAGATTAAACGAAATATTGTCAGAGCTCATATTAGGAGAAATCCATTGAACTTTGATTTCATCCTCTCCTGTTTCGTTGACCCAAATTGTAGGCATATATGGGGCGTGGGAATTGACGCAATCTGTTTTTCCCTTTTCATTTGTTGTATTCAAGCATCCTAAACATTCTATACTTCCCATAAAAGGTTGGTTTTCATTTTCCGAGCAGAGTTTGCATTCAGGCATGTTGATTTTATTTGAATAATGCCCAGCTTCACAAGGAATGCAAATATTTTTTGCAGAAGAACTGTATGATCCAATTTCGCATTCAAATCCTCCAAATACTTGAATGAATATTGATGTTCCTCCTGGAGAAGTATCTTGATATGCATCAATTGTTGTTGTTAGATTTGTGGTTATGCCACTTGGGATATTGAATATTGAATATATATTTCCTGAATAATCAAGTTGTATAGTTGAAAATTGATTGCGTGGGTGATCTGAAAGATATGGATCAATATAACTTGACCAAATAATAAATTGTTCGAGAGTTTCATTTTGTGTTGATTGCTCTATTTTTTTTTAATTTTGATTTTAATTTTGATTTTAATTTTGATTTTGATTTTGATTTATTTTTGTTGATTAATAAATTTACCGATTTGTGTTATATTCACTTTCAAAACAAATGATTTTGTTGAATAGTTTTTGAGTTCATCCTTATTGATATCATTCCAAACACTGTTATTCATATTCATGTCACAAGAAGTAACTCCAGAAATTGATAAAATATTACTCAAATGAAAAGAAGTGGAAGTAATGTATGTATCTGCATCCTTGCATCCAACCAAAATGGAATAATTCAAATGTCCATTTTTACTTGCACGAAGTGCATATCCAACACTTGCATTGAAATCGTAATGCGGAGCTAAAGAGGTTAAATTTGTAGAAGCAAAAACAAAATTTCCTGTAAAATTCTCATAATTTTTAGTTGATCCTGAAATGAAATATGAGTCTATCAAAGAACCAGAATACCCAATATCAAGAGTAACTGCGCAAATTGAATCATCAACAAAACTTGCATTTGTTCCGATATAATCACACACTTTCTCAATTATGCTAAAAGGGCTGTAAGAAATATTGAATCTGCACATGAAACCAGCAGTTCCTGTTGGGAAATCCCCATCAATTTGGGGATAAGTTGAAAGGTTTGGATAATCGGTTGTTCCTGCTGCAACGATATTTGTGTAATTTTGAATTCCGTTTTCTTCAAAAACAGCCAATGAGCGAAATTCTGAATTGTTTGATTCTCCAATTTTGATAATATGTGAAATGAATGAAGTTTCTGGACTGATTTCCAAAAATGCAATAAAAGCACTATTTGTATCTTCCGAATCAGCTAAATTTGTGACACCATTCAATAAAGATGTAGAATTTGTTATTCCAGCAATAATTGGTCCAAAATTTCTTGAATATCCAAGTCCATAAATTTTGGTTGCTGAAGAATCATGATCACCGCCAAATAATGTAGAATACATAAGATGATTTCCGTGTTTACTTAATTGAAGAATAAATCCGCTAGTGATAGAATTGTGTGTTTTGTTTGAAAGAGAATTAATTGAAGTGGGAATATCAGAGATACTTGTCTAAAAAATGAGAAATAATTTTTAATTTAAATTTAAATTTAAATTTAATTTTAATTTTAATTTTAAAAACAATTCTTTACATAACCAGTAACCCAATGATTCCCATCTAAATCATGAAAAACACCAGTTGGAATAACATGTTGAGTTTCTGATTGGGAAAGAGGTCCAAAAAGAGTACTAAATGACATGATTCCTTTGTAATTCATATGAGTTATAAAAGCTACAGGTATTTCATTATGAGGTTCTGACATAGAATCTATGTTATTCTCAATTGGAAAATTCATGCTTTGTGTTACTCCAGCTATTAAAAATGAAAATTCGTTTAATTCTGGAGAAAGTTGAAAAGCAGTTACAACATCATCAGAATGACCACCAAAAAAAGAAGAATAAACTAAAGGATCAACAATAAGAGATTTTTTGGAAGAATTTTTTGAAAGTGAAAGAAATTGTATTTTATTTTTGATTGAAAAAGTATTATTCAAGTGAATTTCTTTATCAAAATTATTCAATTCAATTTCTTTATCTAAATTATTGTTGTCAATTTCTTTATCTAAATTATTGTTGTCAATTTCTTTATCAAAATTATTTAATTCAATTTCTTTATCAAAATTATTCAATTCAATTTCTTTATCTAAATTATTGTTTTCAATTTCTTTATCAAAATTATTGTTGTCAATTTCTTTATTCAAATTATTTAATTCAATCTCTTTATTCAAATTATTGTTGTCAATTTCTTTATCAAAATTATTGTTGTCAATTTCTTTATCAAAATTATTTAATTCAATTTCTTTATCAAAATTATTGTTGTCAATTTCTTTGTTTAAATTATTTAATTCAGTTTCTTTATCAAAATTATTCAATTCAATTTCTTTATCAAAATTATTGTTGTCAATCTTTTTATCAAAATTATTGTTGTCAATTTCTTTGTTAAAATTATTGTTGTCAATTTCTTTGTTAAAATTATTGTTGTCAATCTCTTTATTCAAATTATAAATAACTTCAACTTCTTCAAAATCATCTGTATAAGCAAAAGGTGCACTTGAAACATACATTTCTCTTGAAAATTTATTAATTCCTACTATTGCTCCATCTGCTCTTATTCTTAAATTAATTAAATCTCCAGAATCTAATTCAATTCTATCTAATAATTCTGTAGATGAAAGAAAAAAAGTTGATTTTGAAAAGAAAATGGGATGATCATTGTAAATTTCATTTGTTTTTTCATTTGTTTTTTCATTTGCAAATGTTGGATAAATCAATTTGTTTTCTGTTAATGTCAAAGTTTTTATTATTGAAAATAAAAAAAACAAAAGGAAAAAAGCAAAAATAAAATAATTTGAAATCATTTAAAGAAAAAAAAGAAAAATGAAAAAAATGAAAAAAAAAGAAGAAAAAAAAAATTAAAAAGGAGAAAAAAAATATTTTTTTTGAATTTTTTTTTCATTTTTCATTTTTCATTTTTCATTTTTTATTAAAATGACAGAGTGGTTATCATTTACTCATGAAATGGTTGAGAATGTTTTAGGAGAAAGTTTTATATCAAGACAAAACCAACTCAAACAAACAAAAATAGGTTTAGGATCACCAGATCTTTGTCATTTAATTAAAAGTAGTTCATCAAACCCAAAAAATGATCCAGCTTCACTTGTTGGTTTTTATCATCATGTAATTGGTGTTGATACTTCAAGTCTTGCTGGAATTGCTAGTTATTTTGGTCGATTGATTAATTCTCAAAAAAATAGCAAATTTTTTCAAAAAAATTGGACAATTTTATCAGGAACTTATTGTTCTTATAATGCTTTCTCAAAAATTGATTTCCATATACATTTTATTCTTCCAGGAAAATTCTATTTTGATTTTTTTGATTCTGATGGAAAGAAAATTAATTTGCAAAAAAATTTAGATTTCTTCTTTTTTGATAATCAAGCAAATTTATTTTTTAGAAAATATCCTTCTTTAAATCAAAATCAAAATCAAAATAAAAATCAAAATGAAAATCAAAATCAAAATCAAAATAAAAATCAAAATATAAACCAAAATCAAAATAAAAATCAAAATCAAAACCAAAAATCAAAATAATCAAAATCAAAATCAAAATAATCAAAATAATCAAAATCAAAATCAAAATAAAAATCAAAATATAAACCAAAATAAAAATCAAAATATAAACCAAAATCAAAATCAAAATCAAAATCAAAATGAAAATGAAAATCAAAATGAAAATGAAAATCAGAATATAAACCAAAATGAAAATGAAAATGAAAATAAAAAAGAAAATCAAAATAATCAAAATCAAAATGAAAATAAAAATGAAAATGAAAATAAAAATCAAAATGAAAATGAAAAAGAAAATCAAAATCAAAATCAAAATCAAAATCAAAATCAAAATCAAAATCAAAATCAAAATCAAAATCAAAATCAAAATCAAAATCAAAATCAAAATCAAAATGAAAATGAAAATCAAAATGAAAATGAAAATGAAAATAAATTCAAAATAACAAAACTTTAAAACTTGAAAAAATTAAATCAAAATTATGGGAAGAACTTTTCATTTCCTCTTTTCTAAGATGTGAATATTTCCACAAAATTAATATCTATGAACATTATCCAATATTAAAATTTGTTGAAGACTTTGAAAAAATTAACAACAAAACAAGAATTATAAACTTACTAAATAATTTAGTATGGAAAGGACAAAAATTAGGATGCGTGTATTCAACATTACTTCCTTCATATGGAAACAACTTCTTTATCAAAGCAATAAAGCATTATTTCTTCAATAATTTCCATTTCAATCAAGCAATCGAATTTTTCTCAAATTTCCTAAATCAAGAACCAGAATTAGCAATTATTGTTAGTAAATCATATTCTAAACTGAAAGAAATTCAAAAGCCTTTATCAATTTTGACAAAAGCATTTCAACAAAAGCCAAACTCAATTCCACTAATGGAGAAATTAATCAAATTATTAATCAAAAATAAAAAAATCAAAAAAGCTTTGATTTTAGCTCAACATTTAGTTTCTGTTGCTCCGTATCACCCAAATGGATATATTTTACTCTCAAAAGCATATTTTGCATCAGAAAATTACAAACAATTTTTTCTCACATTAAATCAAATCAATCCTGAAAAAATCAAGAAAATTACTAAAAATCCAGTTATGAATTTTAATACTCATTTCACAAAGCCAGCAAGAATAATGATTCCCGATACCACCCAATACAAAGTGAATATAGAATATCTTTGTTCTCTTGACAAATCCAAAAATACTCAAAGTGTTTTACAATCAAGATTGTTTCCTGGAACAACAATTTCAAATTTTTTGGAAAAGAAAATTTATTATTTATTGTTAAAATTTTCGAAATTATTTGGATGGAAAGGATTACAAAATTTCAAAAAAAGAGTTTTTGAAGAAAATAATAAAGAATTTATTAAAGAAAAATTCTATAGTGGAGAATATATTGATTATAGTTATAAAATAAATAAATTAAAAAATCAAAATGAAAATAAAAATCAAAATCAAAATCAAAATCAAAATCAAAATCAAAATCAAAATCAAAATCAAAATAAAAATCAAAATCAAAATCAAAATCAAAATGAAAATAATCAAAATGAAAATGAAAATCAAAATAATCAAAATGAAAATCAAAATCAAAATCAAAATCAAAATGAAAATAATCAAAATCAAAATCAAAATGAAAATGAAAATCAAAATCAAAATCAAAATCAAAATCAAAATCAAAATGAAAATGAAAATCAAAATCAAAATCAAAATCAAAATCAAAATCAAAATCAAAATCAAAATCAAAATCAAAATCAAAATCAAAATCAAAATGAAAATCAAAATGAAAATCAAAATGAAAATCAAAATCAAAATCAAAATCAAAATCAAAATCAAAATCAAAATCAAAATCAAAATCAAAATCAAAATCAAAATGAAAATCAAAATCAAAATCAAAATCAAAATCAAAATCAAAATCAAAATCAAAATCAAAATCAAAATCAAAATCAAAATCAAAATCAAAATCAAAATCAAAATCAAAATCAAAATCAAAATCAAAATCAAAATCAAAATCAAAATGAAAATCAAAATCAAAATCAAAATCAAAATCAAAATCAAAATCAAAAAATTCAAAATAAAAATCAAAATATAAATCAAAATCAAAATCAAAATCAAAATCAAAATCAAAATCAAAATCAAAATGAAAATCAAAATCAAAATCAAAATCAAAATCAAAATCAAAATCAAAATGAAAATCAAAATGAAATTGAAAATGAAAATCAAAATCAAAATCAAAATCAAAATCAAAATCAAAATGAAAATCAAAATGAAAATCAAAATGAAAATCAAAATGAAAATCAAATTGAAAATCAAAATCAAAATCAAAATGAAATTGAAAATATATATGAATTAACATCAAATTATTTTGCAGATAATTCTGAAAATGAAAATGATCTAAAATCAACAAAAAGAAATGAAAAAAATTTCAACAAAATAATTTATAAACAAAATGCTTTTCTTTCTGAAATAAAAACTCCACATAAAAAATCAATTTGTACAGAATGGTTTGGAAATTTAATTCGAGCTACTGAAATTGATAGCAAAAATTTAAATCATTTCCTAAATCATACAGAAGATTTAAATCCAAATATAATAGAATTAAAAGAAGAATATCCAGAAAAATATTATCAAACTGTTGGAGATTTTGCTTATATTCTTAAACATTATTCAGCTTCAAAAGAAGCTTATCAATTTTCAATAGAAGAAACTGGAGGTTATTTAAATGATAATAATTTTCGGATATTTAGAAAATTACTTATGATTTCTTTAAAAGAAAAAGATTTGAAAACAACATTATCATTCACTAATCAACTTATGATTTTCTTAGATAAAAAACCTTTACCTTTTATGGAAATGGTTAAATTTGAAGAAATTTTTCATTTCGCTATTTTTCAATCAATTTTTATATTTGGATTGAAATCTGTTGAGAAAATTATCTTAAAATCAAAAAAAGAACATGAACAAATTCATGATGAAATTATAAATTTAATTTTAAAAGCAAAAAATTTAAAAATAGATGGAACTCAAAGATAAAAACAAAAACAAAAACAAAAACAAATTTTAAATTCAATAAAAATAATAAAAATAAAAATAATAAATGAGTTTTTGTTTTGGAATTTTTTAAAGCAAATCAATTGATTAATTCAAAAAAGAAAAAAAGAAAAAAAAGAAAAAAAAAATAATTTTAAATTAAATTGAGTAAAGGATCTTTTGGAGGAAGAAGCCAAAAAGAAATTCCAGGAGGAGCTTTTGTTTCATTTTGTTGATCAATTGCGAAAATTTTGTCTAATTCTCGAGGAATAAGAAAGCTAATTGGTTTTGTAATATCAAGAGTATCTAATTTGAAGTAAGCTTCAATTTGAGTTCCATTCCAAAAAGTGATTGTACAATTTTGATTTAACTAAAATTACAAAAAATATTTTTAATTTTAATATTTTAATTTAATAATTTAATATTTTAATTTTTAATCACTTTTCCCATTTTCATTTGTGCTCGAATTTTTAGTTTGTTTCTAATTTCAATTGTAATATTATCTCCATCTGGGAATCCATTTTTGAAATTTCCCAAAACTTTTTGAATGTAAAAATCTTTTGATATATCAATTGGTGGTTTTTTATTTTTATTTTGATTTTCTTTTTGATTTTGATTATTTTCATTTTGATTTTCATTTTGATTTTGATTTTGATTTTCATTTTGATTTTCATTTTGATTATTTTCATTTTGATTTTCATTTTCATTTTCATTTTCATTTTCTTTTTCATTTTCTTTGGATTTTTCTTGTTTTGAATCAGGAAAAATTGTAAGAGTTCCAAAACCATTTGGAAGATCATCATCCCTTTAAAAAAAAAGAATAGAAAAAGATTTAAAAATTTAAAAATTTAAAATGGAAAATTTGGATATACCATTCCCCATTAAAATGAATGGTTCCATTATAAAGAATTCCTTTTCCAGATTTCAAATTTTCAACCCATTCACCTTCATAATATTTAGTTTCAGAATAATCAAGTCGACCAAAACCACTTTTTTGACCGAGATTCCAATGCCCAGCATATTTAGAACCAGTTTTAGAAATATAAATACCTTTGCCATGAGGCTTTGAAGAAAAAACAAATAAAGAATAAAATAATAAGAAGGATAAAAAAGGATAAAATGAATAAAAAGGAAGAAAGGATGTGAAAAATATGAAAAAAACAGACCAAATCCTTCCTCCATCCGCCATCATAAACATTGCCATTGGAATAAATCTGTTTTCCATTTCCTTCTCTCTTGTCATATGCCCAATCGCCATTATATATTTGGTTATCTCTCTCATGAAATTCACCTTGGCCATGACGGAAATTATTTTTGAATTCACCTTGATATTTATCACCATTTGAATAAATAAGAGTTCCTTTTCCATTCATTTTATTTTTGTCGAAATCACCTTCATAAACGGATCCATCACAAAAAAGAATTTTTCCAGGACCAGAAATGAACCCATCGGAATAATTACCAGATATAACAGTGCCGCTTTTGTAAGTGATTTTGGCTAAACCAGAAGGAAAATCATTTTCCCAATTTGCCGTTAAAATATCTCCAGTAGGAAAAGTCAATTTGGCAGGACCAGATTTGATATTCTCAACAAAATTCCCCTCAAAAACGGAACCGTTTGGATATATGATTTTCGCATCGCCATGAAACTTGCCGTCCTTAAGGGTTCCTATGTAGCGACTGCGATCTGGCTGATAAAAAGTGCCTTTTCTTTCCGGAGATGAAAAAACATCTCGAGAATCAAGTCCGCAACTTTTGGCCACAACGGCTGCGATTTCAGTAATCCATTCAGAGGTGCCAGGAATGGATACTGCAAGCTCAATTCCCGGAGAGGTTATTTGGAAGACCGACTCCCCAAGAAACTTCAATGATTCGATACCTTGCTTGATCCAAACAAGGTTGATTGGGAGGATCTCGTCAACAATAAACTTGATTTTCTTTGCTGTCTCTTGATCTTCTGTAGGGGTTGATTGATCGCGTGTTTCCGATACAGCCCAGCAAAGACAATCCTCGAAAAGAAGTAATTGAAAAGATACTCCGTTGAGTGAGGGATCTTGGGCGTATTTTATTATTTTTCCAATTCCTTCTTTTAAAAGTTTGCGATTTTTAAATAAATACAGATTGCTTTCCACAATCTTGCTTTGCAAAACCCTCTCTTGCGCTGAAAAAAGAACAAACTCGTGGAACTCTTGTGTGAATTGTTTGAGCTCGTGGATATCTGGATGGTCTTCAGATGTAGATTCAACTAGTTTGAAAAGAAGATTTTCAAATTTCATCAATTCGTCAATTGGAAGACTTAAAACGCACTTGATATCACACAAGTATTTCTTGGTAATTCTTTTGAACGCATTATTTGGATGCTTTTGATCAACAAGGGATTCAATATTTGGTTCGATTTGAGTGAATATTTTAAAATATTGACTATAAATTTTATAATATTGCTGAGAAGCGTTTTTAAAAACATCTGATAATATCTGTTCATAATTCCACTGTGTCTGCTTCTTCTGCAGATCCTTTGCTATTGCCATTTCAACATCTCGTATTTGCACGTAGATTCTTCGGATCTCTTTCATAACTGTATTTTCTTGTTGTGAATTTTCATTTGGATCAAGTGTTTCGAATTCTTGTGCATAATCATTGAGTTTAGAACTTAATTGTTGCTTCATTGTATATATTGAATTGAAGGCTTGGTCTCTCTGTGTTTCTGGGCCATGTGGTGTTTTGCCCGTTTGAATTAGTTCAAGATCCTTCAAAAGAAGTTCGTAGTGTTGTGATTGTTTGAATCGAGGAAATGAATGTGTTTCTAATATTCCCATAATATGATCCATTGATTCGTCAAATAGTGTTTTTGTATATCCCTCATTTTCAATTGTTTGATTGATTTTTTTTTTCATTTCAGAATTTATATTAATTTCTTGCATTGATTCTGTGGAAATATACTAGATTTTAAATTTTAGATTGAATTTTGAAATAAATATTAAATTTTAAAATAAATATTGAATTTTAAAATGAATATTAAATTGAATTGGATATTAAAATAAATATTGAATTTTAAATTGAATTAAATTAAATATTGAATTAAATTAAATATTGAATTGAATTGAATTGAATTGAATATTGAATTGAATATTGAATTGAATTGAATTGAATTGAATTAAATTGAATATTAAATTGAATTAAATATTGAATTGAATATTGAATTAAATTAAATATTGAATTAAATTAAATATTGAATTAAATTAAATATTAAATTGAATTAAATTGAATTAAATTGAATATTGAATTGAATTGAATTGGATATTGAATTAAATTAAATATTGAATTGAATTGAATTGAATTGAATTGAATTAAATTAAATATTGAATTAAATTGAATTGAATTGAATTAAATTGAATTGAATTGAATTGAATATTAAATTGAATATTAAATTGAATTGAATTAAATTGAATTGAATATTGAATTGAATTGAATATTAAATTGAATTGAATTGAATATTAAATTGAATTGAATTGAAATGAATTGAATTGAATTGAATATTGAATTAAATATTAAAATAAATATTGAATTAAATTAAATATTGAATTGAATTGAATTGAATATTGAATTGAATATTAAATTGAATATTGAATTGAATTGAATTAAATTGAATATTGAATTAAATTGAATTGAATTGAATTAAATTGAATATTAAATTGAATTGAATTGAATATTAAATTGAATTAAATTGAATTGAATTAAATTGAATTAAATTAAATTGAATTAAATTGAATTGAATTGAATTGAATTAAATTGAATTAAATTGTATTGAATTGAATTGAATTGAATTGAATTAAATATTAAATTAAATTGAATTGAATTGAATTGAAATAAATTTTGGAATGTTGAAAAATGAAAAAATTAGTTATAAATACAGTATCAAACATTTTTTTTCCAAAACTATTTCTCATTTCATCAGTTTCTAAATGTCTGTATTTTTGAACAGCATAATAAAATCCCATATTTTCATATGAGAATTGTTCTCGTAAATATTGTTGAAAATATGCCCGACAAAGTTTATCTTCGAGAACAAATCCAAGTGTTAGATTTACTGTTTCAGTTGGTGTAATTTCCTTATGAAAAATTTCAAGTTTAATTCATAAAAGTTTTTTTTTCTAAATTTTTTTTTTATTTACTTTTTCTTGAATTTTAGGTTCTTGACTTGTTTGAATTTTTGTTGTTTGTAATGAATCTTCAATTTTAGCTAAAGGATTTGTCATTCAAAAAAAAATTAATTGAAATGAAAAAAATGAAAATGAAAAAATGAAAAATGAAAAATTTTTGATTTTAATTTTAATTTTAATATTAATTTTGATTATTAAATTTGTTAATTAATAAATCAAATAAATTTGGATTTGTTTCATTTAATTGAAAATAATCAATTCCAATTTTAATTTCATTAATGATTTCTTGTGTAATTTCAATTTCATCTTTAATTTGATTTGAATAAATCCAATATTCAAATATTTGAAATGATTTATTACTTAATTCACTATAATCTGTAACTTTATTAGAAGTATCTTCAGTTACAGATAAAAACATTCCTCGATATAATTCACTTCTCATTATTAATATTAATTTTGGAAATTTATATTGTTTTTCTTTTCTTTCAATAATAAAATCTTTTTCATTTTCATTTTCATTTTCATTTAAATAAATTCTTTTAATTGTTTCTTCTATTTTTTCATTTGAATTTATAATTTCTTTAATTTCAGAATATAATTTTGGATTTACTTTGGAATTATTTGAATAAATCATTTCAAATATTTGATTTGATTCTTTAATTGATTTTTTTGAAATAATTTCTTGAAGTTTTTCAATTTCATTTTCATTTTGATTTAATCTATATTTCAATATTAATTTATGAGCTTCAATTATTTCTCCAGTTTTGGTTTTAAATGAAATATCACAAAATTCTTTTCTTCTAAATAGTTTTATCAAATCTTCTTCAAGATTGGAAAAAGAAGAAAGAAAAGGAGAATAATAAAGAAATGAATTATAAAATCCACAAGAAATATGATAATTGAAAATTTCTTCATTAAATCTTAATTTAGGAAGTTCAATTTGAATTGGAGTTGGTTGATTTTCATTTGTATTTCCAGTTCCTAATTGACCAAAAGAATTCTTTCCAAATCCTATTAATTTCGAATTTGAAGTTAAAATCAAAGTATGTTGTCTTCCAATAGAAAAATCAAGAATATTATCATTTTCAAATAAAGATGATTTGATTTCAGTAAATTCATAAGTATTTTCTCCATATTTTTTGCCAAGTCCATTACATTTAAATTCTCCACATGAATAAAGTTTTCTTTTTGGATTTTCATCTTCATTTTCAATCAACATTATTGAATGAGTATATCCAGATTGAATATCAATTATTTTGCCTTTTGGAATATTTTGGATTTTGGTTAATTTTTGGATTTTTATCTCATTTATTCCTAATCCAAGTCTACCAAATTCATTGTAACCGCATACAAATAATTCTTGATTTGAATTTAAAAGAAAAACACATGTTGAATTTCCTGAAAACATTTTAGAAACATTTTTCATCATTAAAATTGGTTTTTGTGTTGTTTTAAGCTTTTTAGAATCAAAACCAAGTTGATAGGAATAATTTGCACCAATTCCATAAGCATTTTGATTTGAAGTTAATAAATAAATTGAACTGTATCCAGAAACAATATCTTGAATTACTCTATCATTTTTATCTTCAATTAATGATGAAATATTGATAAATTCTTTTGGATTTTTTGTATTAATGTAATTTCCTTTGGCAAATACTTTTCCTTTTATTGTTAAAATAGCTTCATTCTCATAAGTAACAGTTACTTTTTGAATATTTTCTTCAATTTGGATTTTTTCAGGATTTTGTTTTGAATCTTTTTTATTTAAGTATTCTATTGATTTTCCATTTTCAAAAAGGAAAATTGTTGAAACATGACCTGTTGAAATTTGTTTAATTTGTTTTTCATTTTCATTTTCATTTTCATTTTCATTTTCAAAATTAAATTGAATTGGTTTTATTATTGCAACTGGTTCATTTTTGAAAAGAATTGGATCTTGATTTTTACCAAAAAATAAACAATCATTCATTTTGTTTTTTTATTTTTTAATTATTAATTTTTTTGAAAAGAAAAAAATGAAAAAAAAAATTTTTGGAATTTTGATTTTTTCACATTTGAAATGTTAAAACATTTTGTTGGTTTCCTCTGACAAATATTAAAGGAGGCATTTCTCTACTTAAAAAATTTAACCAACTCATAAACAATTTTGGATCCATTGATTTATCTGGAAAAGGCAAGGAAACGACAACAAAATCAGATTTTCCCGAATGTTTTTGAAGACTTTCTGAAAGTTTGATAAGTTTCAAAGTTTGATTCCCTCTTTTTCCTGAAGGAGCTTGAAACATTTTCCAATCATTCAAAGATTTCTGAGAAGGTTCTTCAAATAAATCTTCAACAATAATCACTTCAGCCTCAATTCGAAATTCTTCAAGAAGATTTTTCATTTGGAAATAAATTTTCATATAATCTCCAACTTTTTCAGGATGAGTATGTGAGAAAACTCTTAGTTTGCATTTCCTCCATCGTTTATGTCTTGATAGGAGATATGGAATTAATATCGTTAATCCTCCATCATCTGATAGCCACCATACATCGATATTTCCTGTGTATTCTGCTTCAAAATCAATTTTATCAATTCCTTTTGTGATAATCACCCCATAAGAAAGATCAAAAGCTAATGAAATGAGATTAATATATTCCCCAATCTTGATTTCTTTATGTTTCGATTCTTCTGATTCTTCCTTCTCTTCTATTTCCTCAAAATGTTTAGGAATTTCTAATTTTTTTGTTGAATACAAAAAGGATCTTTTTAGATTTCTTAAAGGAATTTCTTCATTATCTGATCTTTTTCTCAAATCCCTTTTTTTAGAACAACAACCACAACACAAATTCCTTTTCCTTATTATTTTCTCTTTCTCTTTCTCTTTCTTTTTCTTTTTCTTTTTCTTTTTCTTTTTCCTCTATTTTTTCTTCAAGATCTATTTCTTGCATTTGTAAACTTGATCTTTCTTTTTCATTTTCTGAAATTGCATTCGCTTCAAAAATATCAGAGAAACTGTTAGAAGTGTTCTTATTATTTTCTTTTTTTGGTATTTTTTCAAGATCCAAATTAACTTCTGAGATTTGATCTTTTTTTTTTGAATTTTCTTGACTACTAAAATCCCATTTTTCTGTTTTCTTTTGAGAGGAAGTATTCTCATTTGAAGAAATTTCTTCCTTCAATGATTTTTCATTTTCATTTTGATTTTGATTTTGATTTGGATTTTGATTTGATCTTGATTTCCAATTCTCAGGAAAATCTAAAACAACAACATTAGGCCGAAAACTCCCAATTCCTGATAGAAAAAGTAAATCCTTGGCTCCTTTGTGAAAAGATTTTGAGAGTGTAATATCATAAAACATCTTAATTGAATTTGTATGAGCCCAGTAAAGAAACTCGTTTCTTTGATGAATTGATTTTAAAAGATTCTGATCTTTCTCGTGATTTTTTGTCATCAGAACTTGACCAAAAATAAATAAACCTTTTCCTTTCTTTAAAGATTGAGAAAACAAGTTTGTTATTGGAAGATTTTTTGAAGAAAGAGGATGAGAAGTTGATAAATAAAGATAACCCGGTCTAAAAGTTTTTGCATGATGTTTCAAAGTGCCAAAACCGACAAGCGAATCTAAAAGCTTAATATATTGCTTGGCATCTCCACTTGGCCCCCAATTAACATCCAATTTCTTGAAATCCAAGTATTTATAGACAAGATAACTACAACCCAAAATAACTAAGGAAGAAATCCAATTGATCATAAACATAACAGCAATACTTAAAAGAGTTCCAAATAAGGCAAGATAAGGATTGTAATATTTAAAAGAAGGACGGAAACTTGGCAAACGAGCTATTGATGCTTGGAAACATGCCCAATTAATCATTGCAAATGTAATCAAAAAAAATGCTGTTGTAAAAGGAGCAATTTTATTCATCTCGCCAAGCAATAGTGTCAAAAACGCAAAAAAATAACTTAGTCCAAAAGCTCTAAAAGGCAGATTATCCTTTCCACTTCCTTTCCCAAAAAAATTAATCGCTTTTGGAAATATTTCATCTACACAAGCAGCTTGGAAAATATTGCAAGCTGACGATAAAGATGCAATAGAAGAACTAAAAGCAGCTGCAAACAACCCAATCCAAGCAACAGGTTTCCAAAAAGAAATGTTCCTTAACACAAAATAGTTGTTCTTCAATCCTGAACTTCCTGAACGAGGAACAATTGCTCCAAGCATAAGAGTTGTTAGAATATAAAGAATACTTGTCCCAAAAACAGAAGATAGAAGTCCCCTAGGTAGTGTTTTCTGCGGAGTTTTCAAATCACCTGAAATGTTAAACGGTGAAAGAATTCCTAGATAATTTGATTTTGATTTTGATTAATTTTTTTTTTCTTTTGGAAACAAAAAAAGTAAATATCTACCTATTACTGCTGGGAAAAATAAAGCAAAAATACTAAAGAAATTCTGTTTCTTCGAAAAAGATGATTTCCAATTTTCAGAAAAAACGTTTCTAGAATAAGTATCTTTAAAGCTTGAAAACAAGATGAATAAAATGGAAAGGATCAAAATAATACACAAAGTAACTTGTATTCTAATCACTACTCCAAGTCCTTTCACAATAGAAATAAGCATAATTGTCAAGTAAATCCATCCCCAAAGCAATCTTTCCGCATAAACAGAAGAAGTCATCAATAATCCAAATGATTCAACCATTGTTTCTGCAAGTCCCATCGCATAAAGAGCAACACTTACAGATAAAGCAAGAAAAGTGAACAAACCAATCACTCCACCAAAAGGATGACCCAATGACCGAGAAATTACATAATATGGACCTCCTCCTAAGATTCTTCCATTTGAAGAAATTGCTGATAGTGATAATGTCGTTATTACAGTTACTAATGTTGAAATCCCAATAATCAGAATAGATAACCCAATTCCTGCATATCCAACAATATATCCAAGACGAAGAAAGTAAATTACTCCAATTATACTCACAACAGATCTTACAATAACACCTGCTCCCATTCCAATATCAAAAGTTCTTCTTTTTGGAGGCATTTCAAACTAAAATTAAAATTAAATCAATCCCCAAAAGGGATTGTTGGGTTTGTGTTTGTGTTTGTTTTTTTTCTTTTTTTTTGATTAATTTTTCGATTTTACTACAGAGTCTCCTTTAAATTCATTTTCTTTTAAATTTTGTATTGAAGGTCTGTTTGGTCCTTGTTCTTCATAAAACATAGGTGATGGAAGTGAATCAATATTTCCAAGAATTGAAGGAATTCTATTATCCTTTTTTGCTGTTATATGAACTTTTGCCACATTTTGATTTTGATTTTGATTTTGATTTTGATTTTGATTTTGATTTTGATTTTGATTTTGATTTTGATTTTGATTTTGATTTTGATTTTGATTTTGATTTTGATTTTGATTTTGATTTTGATTTTGATTTTGATTTTTTTCTAAAGTGTTCATTATTGAATTTGAAATTATTTTTAAAGAGAGAAAAAAAAAATTATGATGAAGCAATAAAAATATAACAAAAGCTAATCAAATTTTTTTATTTTGAAATTACCAAAAAAAAAAAAAAAATGATTTTAAAATTTCTCAAAAAAAAACAATACATAATCATAACATTTTTCAACAATGAATCATCAAAAATTTTTATTTTTTTCAAAAAGAAAAAGAAAAAGAAAAAATTTTTCAAGATCATTCCAAAAAAAATTTTTCTCTTTTATTTAATATTTTTCATTTATTTTTTTTTTATTCAAATAAAATTTAAAAATAAATCTAAAATTGAATTTTGATTTAATTGAAAATAATCTTTAACATCTTCAAATTCTTGGAAAATTTTTTCATTCATTTCTTTTGTTTCATCAAATTCATCATTATAAATAAAATAAATTAATTGTTGAATTGTTTCATTTGATTTTCTTGAATAATCATGAACTTGATTTGATGAATCATTAACATTTAAAAACATTCCTTTAAATAAATCACTTCTTATTATTAATATTAATTTATGAGCTTTAATTTCTTTTTCTTCAACAATTATTGTAAAATCTTTTGTTTCATTTTGTTGATATAATTTTGATAAATCTTTTATTATTCCTTTTCTTCCTTTTTTACTTTCAATCCATTTTGAATCAAATCCCATTTCTTTAAAGAATTCTTCAACTTTGAGAGTTTGTTCAATTTCTTTTTTGAATGAATTTTCTTTTTCTTTTTGTCTTAAATAATTAATTGTATCTCTTTTTTCACAAAATTCTTCCCAAAGCAGATCTTTGAGTTGATAATCTCTTTCAATTTTTCTAATTTGATTTTTATATATAATAAAATTTTGGAAGTTTTGAATAAAATTATTAAAATCAGGAAATCCAGTATAAAGGAAATTGATTGCTAATTGAATAATTTCTTTTGGTTTTTGCAAACAAATATTAACAAATCTTTGAAATAATAAAATATTATTGTTGAATCTTGATAATAAAATCAATTTATGAACATCAATTTTTGAGCCATCATTACATTTTATTTGGAAATCAGAAAAATTCTCTTTTGAATGTAATAAATTATTCATATCTTCGTTGATTGAATAAACTTTTAGGGAAAATTTTGATAATTTGGTCTGTGATTTGGGATTCTTTTAAATGAAAAATATTTGCATCATTCATTAATAAAATCTCAATTGCCTCTTCATTATTTTTCCAAATTGCAAAATATAAACAGGTTTGCTGGTATTTATTTTTAGCATTTACATCAGCACCATTTTCAATCAGATATTCAATATATTCACCAGAATTATGTTCTTGATATTGACAAACAAGATGCAAAGGTGTTTCTTCTTCTTTATTTTTAGCATTTACATCAGCACCATTTTCAACAAGAAATTTGATAACATTTAGCGAATCATTTTTTATCGAAATGATATGCAAAGGTGTTTCATTGATATTATTCCTTGAATTGATATCAGCTCCATTTTCAATAAGGATTTTGATCATTTCAACTGGATTTTTGTAATGAAAATTACAAAAAAAATGTAGTAGTGTTTCTTGATTAGGACCTATTTTTATATTTGGATTCCCACCCTTTTTAACTAGTAATTTAATCATTTCCAATGAATTTTCTTGTTGAAAAGCAAGATACAAGGGTGTTTCTTGATTTTCATTTTGAATATTCAAATCAGCTCCCTTTTCAATCAAGTATTTAATAATTTCGATTGAATTCTTTCTTCTACAGCAATTATGCAGTGGAGTGTCTCCAAAATCATTTTGTATATTCAAATCAGCTCCTTTTTCAATCAGATATTTGATAATCTCAAACGAATTTTTGAAGCAAAAAACATGCAAAGCTGATTCTTTTGATTGCATTTTTGCATTGATATCTATTCCTTTTTCAATAAATAATTTGATCACTTCAAGTGCCTTATTTTGTTCACAAGCAATTTGAAATGGAGTTTCTTCATAATCCGTTTTTGCGTGAATATCCGCTCCTTTTTCAATCAGTAATTTGATAATCTCAAATGAATCATTATGGAAAGAAATTATATGCAATGGAGTTTCATGATAATTGTTTTTTGCATTGATATCTGCTCCTTTTTCAATTAAATATTTGATAATTTCAGTCGAATTTTTTTGGCAAGCAAAATGCAAAGGAGTTTCTTGGTATTTATTCCTTGAATTGATTTCAGCTCCTTTTTCAACAAGGATTTTGATAATTTCAACTGAATTTTTGTAATGAAAATTACAAACAAGATGTAAGACTGTTTCCTCCTTAGCTCCTGATCTTGCATTTAAATCGACTCCATTTTCAATGAATAATTGAATAACTTCAAATAAAATTTCCTTTTTTAAATAAATTATTGAATAATACATTATTGTTTTGTTATTTTTGTCTTTTGCATTGATAAGAACATGTGATTTTAATAATATCTTGATAACTTTAATGCTTGAGTTATTCATAATTGCAATATGTAATGAGTTTCTTCTTAATTTATCAACTGAATTTGGATTTGCTCCTTTCTTTATTAATTTTTCTATAATTTCAACTGAAACTTGTTTTTCAATCGCAAAATGTAAAATTGGTTTCCCTTCTTTTCTTAAATCTGTTTCTGAAATGGATTTTATTTCATTCAAACATTCAATATTATTTTGTTCAATAGCTTCCCAAATTTCCATTTTATTTTGATAAAGAAAAAAATGAAAAAAAAATTTATTTTATAACCAAAAAAAATTAACAAAATCAAAAGAAAGAAAAAAAAATTTTTTTTTTCAATTCAAATTATCATTCAAATCCCAATCCAAATCTAAATCTAAATCTAAAAATAAATCTAAAATTGAATTTGGATTTAATTGAAAATAATCTTTAACATCTTCAAATTCTTGGAAAATTTTTTCATTTATTTCTTTTGTTTCATCAAATTCATCATTATAAATAAAATAAATTAATTGTTGAATTGTTTCATTTGATTTTCTTGAATAATCATGAACTTGATTTGATGAATCATTAACATTTAAAAACATTCCTTTAAATAAATCACTTCGTATTATTAATATTAATTTATGAGCTTTAATTTCTTTTTCTTCAACAATTATTGTGAAATCTTTGTTTCATTTTGTTGATATAATTTTGATAAATCTTTTATTATTCCTTTTCTTCCTTTTTTACTTTCAATCCATTTTGAATCAAATCCCATTTCTTTAAAGAATTCTTCAACTTTGAGAGTTTGTTCAATTTCTTTTTTAAATGAATTTTCTTTTTTATTTTCATTTTCATTCCAATTTTGTTTTTGTTTTTGTTTTTGTTTTTGTTTTTTTCTATTTTCTTCCTCTTTTTTTCTTAAATAATTAATTGTATCTCTTTTTTGATAAAATTCATTGCGTGAGATTTTCTTGAGTTGATAATCTCTTTCAATTTTTCTAATTTGATTTTTATATATAATAAAATTTTGGAAGTTTTGAATAAAATTATTAAAATCAGGAAATCCAGTATAAAGAAAATTGATTGCTAATTGAATAATTTCTTTTGGTTTTTGCAAACAAATATTAACAAATCTTTGAAATAATAAAATATTATTGTTGAATCTTGATAATAAAATCAATTTATGAACATCAATTTTTGAGCCATCATTACATTTTATTTGGAAATCAGAAAAATTCTCTTTTGAATGTAATAAATTATTCATATCTTCGTTGATTGAATAAACTTTAGGGAAAATCTTGATAATTTGGTCTGTGATTTCCTTTTCTTCCAAATCGAAAATATTTGCATCATTCATTAATAAAATCTTGATTGAATTTTGGTTATTTTTTTGTATTGCAATTTGAATGGGTGTTTGTCGGTCTTTATTCTTAGCATTTACATCAGCACCATTTTGAACGAGAAATTTGATAATTTCAAAAGCGTTCTCTCTTTGGTATTGACATGATAAATGCAAAGAGGTTTGTTGGTATTTATTATTTGCATTTACATCAGCACCGTTTTGAACAAGAAATTTGATAATATCGAGCGAGCTTTGCTGCTGGCAAATGATATGCAAAGGTGTTTCATTGATATTATTCCTTGAATTGATATCAGCTCCATTTTCAACAAGTAGTTTGATCATTTCAAACGAATTATTAGAGCAGACAAAATGCAATGCGTTCTGGTTCATGCTTGTTTTTGCATTGATATTTGCGCCCTTTTGAATAAGAAATCTGATAATATCAAGCGATGTTTCCTGCTGTTGACATGCAATATGCAAAGGCAACTGTTTGATCTCGTCTTCTGAATTGATGTCAGCGCCGTTCTCAACAAGGAATCGAATAATTTCAAATGAATTTTTGGAGCATGCAATATGCAACGGGGTTTGTTGATCTTTGTTCTTGACATTCAGATCGGCTCCCTTTTCAACAAGAAATGTGATAATTTCAAGCGAATTTTTATAGCACGCAAAATGCAGTGGAGTTTCTTGGGTTTTGGTTTTGAAATTGAGATGAGCTCCCTTTTCAATCAAGTATTTGATGATCTCGAGTGAGTTTTGGTGTTGATATATGCAAACAAAATGCAAGGCTGTTTGATTTGAATTTGTTTTCGCGTTGATATCTACTCCTTCTGAAATTAGATATTTGATGATTTCAAGGGAACTGCTTTGATTGACTTGGGATTGGCACACTAAATGCAGGGCAGATTTGTGGTCTTTAGTTCGCGCATTGATATCCACTCCCTTTTCAATTAAATATTTGATAATTTCAGTCGAATTTTTTTGGCAAGCAAAATGCAAAGGAGTTTCTTCATAATATGTTTTTGCGTGAATATCCGCTCCTTTTTCAACAAGTAAGTTGATGATTTTCAACGAATTGTTTTCGCATGCAAAATGCAAGGGAGTTTTGTTGAAATTGTTTCTTGTATTGATGTGTGCTCCTTTATTGAGAAGCAAGATGATGATTTCTCCTAGATTCTTTCTGCACGCAATGTGCAAGGGAGTTTCTTGGAATGTTGCCTTGATGTTGATATTGGCTCCTTTTTTGACAAGAAACTTGGTCAATTCAATCGAGTTGTTTTGACAAGCGAAATGGAGAACTGTTTCCTGATTTTTATTTTTGGCATTCAAATCAGCGCCCTTTTCCACTAAATATTTAATCACCTTGAGCGAGTTTTCTTGTGTTTGAAACTGGCACGCAAGATACAATGGGGTTTGATTATATATATTTTTGGCGTTAATATCTGCGCCTTTTTCAATTAGTGATTTAATAATCTCAAACGAATTTTCCTGCTGTTGATATTGACAGGCAATGTGAAGAGGTGTTTGATGGTATTTATTCTTTGCATTAATATCCGAACTGTGTTCTATTAAAGGCTTGATGATTTCAAACGAATTTTTCTGCTGTTGATATTGACAGGCAAAATGCAAAGAGATCTGAGAATCGTTGTTCTTTGCATTGACATCTGCTCCATTTTCAATAAGTAACTTGACAATTTCAATTGAATTTTTGTTGTCTTTTTGGAAGCAAATCAAATGCAGTGGCGTTTGATGCTTTTCGTTGCGGGAATTGATATCTGCTCCATTTTGGATCAATAATTTAATCACTTGGATCGAATTCTGATGGTTTTGGAACTGGCACGCAATATGCAAAGGGGTTTCATAGTCATCTGTTCTTGCGTTCAGATCCGCTCCTTTGACGATCAGATATTTGATCACTTCAAAAGAGTTTTGTTGCTGGTATTGGCAAGCAAAATGCAGCGGGGTTTGATTGTTTTTTGTCTGAGAATTCACATCCGCTCCATTTTCAATCAACAATTTAATAATTTCGATCGAATTTTTGTGTTCTTTTTGGAAGCAAACCAAATGCAACGGCGTCTGATTTCTCTCGTTTTTTGCATTTACATCAGCACCGTTTTGGATCAATAACTCAAGAATCTTCAGCGAGTTCTGATGTTTTTGATAATGACAAGCATAATGAAGTGGGGTTTGGCTATAAAAATTTTTGGAGTTGATTTCTGCGCCCTTTTCAATGAATAATTTGATGATCTCAAGCGAACTTTCCTGCTGTTGATATTGACAAACAAAATGGAGTGGTGTTTGCTTATAATATTTTGTTGATGCGTTGATATCCACTCCTTTCCCAATAAGCAACTTAATCACTTCAAGTGAATTTTTCTGTTGCTGGAAACAAGCCAAATGCAGCGTTGTTTCGTCTTCGTTGTTTTTATCATTCACATCCGCTCCTTTTTCAATCAATAGTTTAATCACTTCGAGCGAATTTTGTTGCTGGTATATGCAAACAAAATGCAGTGCGAGCTGATTTTCATTTGTTTTAGCTCCCACATCGGTTCCCTTTTCTATTAAAAGATTGATAATCTCAAATGAATCCTTTTGTTGGTAATGCGATGCAATATGCAAAGCTGTTTCATTCTCGTTGTTTTTCGCTCGAACATCTGCTCCCTTTTCAATCAAATATTTAATCACTTCGAGCGAATTTTTTTGGCATGCAAAATGCAATGCTGTTTGGTTCTTGTTTGTTTTCGCTCGAACATCTGCTCCCTTTTCAATCAAATATTTAATTGTTTCGAGCGAATTATTTTGACATGCAAAATGCAAAACGTTTTGGTTCTTTTTTGTTTTCGCCCGAATATCAGCTCCCTTTTCAATCAAATATTTAATCACTTCAAGCGAATTGTTTTGACACGCAAAATGAAATGGTGTCTGATTTAAATATGTTCTTGCATTTACATAAAGTCCCTTCTCAATCAGATATTTGATCACTTCAAGCGAGTTACTTTCGCATGCAAAATGAAGCAGAGTCTCGTTCCAATAGGTTTTCGTATAAAAATCAACTTCTTTTGAAACTAAATATTTAATCACTTCAAGCGAATTTTTTTGGCATGCAAAATGCAAAATATTGAGGTTCTTTTTTGTTTTTGCGTTGATATCTGCTCCCTTTTCAATCAAATATTCAATAATTTCAAGAGAATTGCTTTGGCAAGCAAAATGCAAAGGTGTTTCATTTTCTTTCGTTTTTGCGTTGAGATACAACTTCTTTTCAACAAGATATTTAACCACTTCGATTGAATTATTTTGACATGCAAAATGCAACACAGTTTCATTTCTATTTGTCTTTGAATTGATATCAAGACCTTTTCCAATAAGATATTTAATCACTTCAACCGAATTATTTTGACATGCAAAATGCAAAGCAGTTTCATTTCTATTTGTCTTTGAATTGAGCTCAAGTCCTTTTCCAATCAAGTATTTGATGATCTCGATTCTGTCTTCTCTCTTCAAATAAATCATTGAATAATGAGTCGCTGTTTTGCCTTGTTCATCTTTTGCATTTATTGAAACACACTCTTGAATAAGGAAATTAATCATGTCAATTCCTAAGTTATTCATAATTGCAATATGTAATGAGTTTCTTCTTAATTTATCAACTGAATTTGGATTTGCTCCTTTCTTTATTAATTTTTCTATAATTTCAACTGAAACTTGTTTTTCAATCGCAAAATTTACAATTGGTTTCCCTTCTTTTCTTAAATCTGTTTCTGAAATGGATTTTATTTCATTCAAGCATTCAATATTATTTTGTTCAATAGCTTCCCAAATTTCCATTTTATTTTGATAAAGAAAAAAAAACAATAAAGAAAAAAAGAGGGAAAAAAAAAATTAAAAAAATAAAAATGAAAAAAAATTTTTAATTTTTAATTTAATGATTTTCTCACTAAAATTAATAAATCTTCTAAAATCTTTCGATCTCCACTTTCTTCATCCAAATTTGAGAAAAATTCATTGACTAAATTCACAATATAATTAAATTCAATTTTTTTCCGATTTAAAATTTCGAGAATTTTGATTTTGGAATTTTCACTGAAAACAAATAGTTTCAAAACAATAACCGAAATGGACTGCAAAATGAGCAGACCGAAATTGAGTTTCTGGGTGTATTTCTCGTATTCTTTTTCTTCTTCAGTAATCTCGTCAAGAAGATCCTTTTTGATTTTATTCTGATCTTCTTCGTTTTGAATTAAAATCATTCCTTTGATTAATTTTTTGTTCCATTTCTGAAAAATGTCGAGCATTTTTTCAGTTTTTTCGTGGTTTTTCTCGATAAACTTGTTGACCACTCTCGCATAGTTCAATTCCGCAGATTGGTTCATCAAACTCAATAATATCGAGAAAATAAATTCATCAAATTTTCTTTCATTTTCTTTCTTTTCTTTTGATTTTTTGGCATTTTTTTTGGATTTTAATTTCTGTCGCATTAGCAACGAGAAAATAATCTTCAACCCCAATGCCTTCTCGATAAAATACTTGCAAGATTCGGGGTTATTCATGATCGCAAAGTCGAGAGCTTTCAAAGAAGGAAATTGCTGTTTATTTTTTTTGATCATAATTAAAAGTAGTTCAATTCCTTCCAAATTTCGAAATTGGTCTTGGATTTTAGTATTCATTAAACAAGAACAGAGAGAGTCGAAGATGTTCTGAACAAATTCGTCTAGATCGCCTGTTGTTTTTATTGCTTTAAACGAGTTGATAATGTGCATCAATTTGTCTAAATTTTCTGCTTTTCCTAAAATTTCTTGATTTTTTTCATTGCTTTGAACTAAGATTGCTAATATTTCACTTGCGTATTCCATATTCGCATTAAAATTCTGTGCTGCATTTTGCGAAATATCCAAAATAAAAGTGAAAAATTCTGGTTTTTTATTGAAAAATTCTGTCACTTTTTCATCCATTTCAAGAAAATTTTCTATCATGTTAAAACTAACGAAAATGGATTTATTTTCTGAATCAAATGAAGAATCTACAAATAAAATAAAAATTAAAATTAAAATTAAAAATTAAAATTTAAAAAAAAAACAAACCATTATTTTGATTCTTCAATCTAAACATATTATCTACAACAATTTCAAGAATCCCATTTTGTAATAATGTAACAGCAAATTTTGTCGTATAATTCTCTTTATCTTCTTCTATATCAGCATCCTCTTCAATAAATTCATTTAGAGCTTCTAAAATACTTTGTGAAATATCGTTATTTTCGTGAGAAATCAAATTTTGAACTGTTTCTATAAAATTTGGGAAGCTAAGAATATCCTCATACATTGAGGGATTTGCTGCAAAAAGCTTGAGCTCGTGAATTGTTGTATTCAAATCGCTTTCACTTTCCATAAATTTTTCTGGATCTTCTACAAATTTTATTCTTTGTTGTTGGTTATATTCCCATTTTTTTTTCAAGTTAATTAATGTTTCTTTTAAGAATTTTGAATCTAAATTTGGAAGAAATTTTACTCGTGAAACTATTTGGTCTATATCTTGTTTTTGATTTTTTTCGATTGTTCTTTTTCTTGTATTTTGATTCATTTTTAGATTTAAAAAAATGAAAAAAATGAAAAAAATGAAAAAAATGAAAAAAAATTTTTTATTATTTTTTTTTGATTAATTTAAATCATTTCATTTTCTTTTAAATCATTTAAATCATTTAATTCATTTAAATCTTTTGAATCATTTAATTCATTTTCATTTAATTCATTTAAATCTTTTAATTCATTTTCTTTTAAATCTTTTATTTCATTTTCATTTAAATCATTTTCATTTAAATCATTTTCATTTATTTCATTTTCATTTAAATCATTTAATTCATTTTCATTTAATTCATTTAATTCATTTAATTCATTTTCATCTAAATACTTTGATTCATCTCCTTCTAAATATTTTAAAAAATATTCTAAATATTTTAACTCATCTTCTTTTAAATCTTTTAAATCTTTTGAATCATTTAATTTATTTAAATCATTTGATTCATTTGATTCATTTGATTCATTTGATTCATTTGATTCATTTTCATTTAAATCATTTATTTCATTTTCATTTAATTCATTTAATTCATTTAATTCATTTGAATCTTTTAAATCATTTGAATCATTTAATTCATTTGAATCTTTTAAATCTTTTATTTCATTTTCATTTAATTCATTTTTATTTAATTCATTTGATTCATTTGATTCATTTAAATCATTTTCATTTAAATCTTTTGAATCATTTAATTCATTTTCATTTAATTCATTTAAATCATTTTCATTTAAATCATTTTCATTTAAATCTTTTTCATTTATTTCATTTTCATTTAAATCATTTTCATTTAATTCATTTAAATCTTTTATTTCATTTTCATTTAAATCATTTTCATTTAATTCATTTAAATCTTTTATTTCATTTTCATTTAAATCATTTAATTCATTTATTTCATTTAATTCATTTTCATTTAATTCTTTTAAATCTTTTATTTCATTTTCATTTAAATCATTTAATTCATTTATTTCGTTTAAATCATTTATTTCATTTAATTCATTTTCATTTGATTCATTTTCATTTAATTCATTTAAATCTTTTATTTCATTTTCATTTAATTCATTTAAATCTTTTATTTCATTTTCATTTAAATCATTTAATTCATTTATTTCATTTAATTCATTTTCATTTAATTCATTTAAATCTTTTGAATCATTTAATTCATTTTCTTTTAAATCATTTAATCCATTTAAATCTTTTAAATCTTTTATTTCATTTTCGTTTAAATCATTTTCATTTAAATCATTTTCTTTTAAATCTTTTAATTCATTTTCATTTAAATCTTTTAATTCATTTGATTCATTTAATTCATTTAAATCATTTAATTCATTTTCATTTAATTCATTTAAATCATTTTCATTTAATTCATTTTCTTTTAAATCTTTTAATTCATTTTCTTTTAAATCATTTTCTTTTAATTCATTTAAATCATTTTCTTTTAAATCTTTTAATTCATTTTCGTTTACATCATTTCCATTTAAATCTTTTAATTCATTTTCGTTTACATCATTTCCATTTAAATCTTTTAATTCATTTTCGTTTACATCATTTCCAAAAAATTCATTGAAAAAATCATTTAAATATTTTAACTTATCTTCATTTAAATATTTTTCATTTAATTCATTTAATTCATTTAATTCATTTGATTCATTTTCATTTAATTCATTTTCATTTAATTCATTTAAATCTTTTGAATCATTTTCGTTTAATTCATTTAATTCATTTAATTCATTTAATTCATTTTCTTTTAAATCATTTATTTCATTTAACTCATTTTCATTTACATCATTTAATTCATTTAAAAAATATTCTAAATATTTTAACTCATCTTCTCTTAAATCTTTTTTTAAATAATTTGAATCTTTTTCATCTGAATCATTTGAAGTATCTGTTTCATTTGAATAATTTTCTTTTAAATCTTTTTCATCTGAATCATTTGAAGTATCTGTTTCATTTGAAGTATCTGAATCATTTGAAGTATCTGTTTCATTTGAATAATTTTCTTTTAAATCTTTTTCATTTGAACTATCTGAATTATCTGAACTATCTGAATTATCTGAAGTATTTGAATCTTTTTCATTATCATTTTCATTATCATTTTCATTATCACTTTCGTTTTCATTATCATTTTCATTATCATTTTCATTATCACTTTCGTTTTCATCATTCTCCAAATAATCTAAATATCTACTTCTCAACATTTCTAAGAATAAATTAGCAAGTGTATCATTTTCTTGATTATCTTTCATACGTTCTTGTCTCTCTCTTTCTTGTCTCTCTCTTTCTTCTTCTTGTCTTTTTCTCTCTTCTTCTTCTTTAATTCTCCTTATGTCTATTCTTTCTTGAATTCCTGTTTTCATTAAAAAAAATGATAATCTTTCATCTTCAGGAATTAAAGGCAATTGCTTTAATGCTATTTTTTCAGAGAATTCTGATATTTCAAGATAACAAGATCCTCTAAGTTGGAAATATTCTCCTGCATCATCTAATTCAATTAATACATCTTCTGTCATTTCTTCATCAAGTTCATCAAAATATAAATATCGAATAAATGCTTTAATAGATTCTTTTGATTTTTGTGATTGGTCATGAATAATATTTGCATTATCCGGCAAGCTTTGAAATAAAGCACTATATAATTCACTTCTAGCAATCAAAATTGATTTGTGGATTTTGATTTCTTCATTTTCAATAATTATTGTGAAATCTTTTAAACTATCATCATAATATAATTTAGAAATATCTTTCAAAAGTCCTGATCTTCCACTTTTTAATGCAAGATCAATCCCAAATTCTTTTGTAAGTGATTGAAGTTGTTTTAGTTTTGTGAAAGGGTTTATTGTTCTAACTTGTTTTTTATTGCAAATTGATTTAATTTTTGAGTCTACTGTTTTTTGATAAACTCCACCTTGATTTTCATTTTCATTTCCTTTTTCATTTTCATTTTCATTTTCATTTTCATTTTCTTTTTCTTTTTCATTTTCATTTTCATTTTGATTTTGATTTTCATTTTGATTTTGATTTTCATTTTGATTTTCATTTTGATTTTCATTTTGATTTTCATTTTGATTTTGATTTTCATTTTCATTTTCATTTTGAATTTCTTGGATATTTTCAATTTCATTTTCATTTTGATTTTGATTTTGATTTTGATTTTGATTTTCAATTTCATTTTCATTTTGATTTTCATTTTGATTTTCATTTTCAATTTCATTTTCATTTTGATTTTCATTTTGATTTTCATTTTCATTTTCATTTTCATTTTCATTTTCATTTTGAATTTCTTGGATATTTTCAATTTCATTTTCATTTTGATTTTGATTTTGATTTTGATTTTGATTTTCATTTTCATTTTGATTTTCATTTTGATTTTCATTTTCATTTTCATTTTCATTTTCATTTTGATTTTGATTTTGATTTTGAATTTGATTTTCAATTTGATTTTCATTTGTTTCAATTTCTTTTTCATTTTCATTTTGATTTTGATTTTCATTTTGATTTTGATTTTCATTTTGATTTTGATTTTCAATTTGATTTTCATTTTGATTTTCATTTTGATTTTGATTTTGATTTTGATTTTGATTTTCATTTTGATTTTCATTTTGATTTTCATTTTCATTTTCATTTTCATTTTCATTTTGATTTTGATTTTGATTTTGATTTTCATTTTGATTTTCATTTTGATTTTCAATTTCTTGAATATTTTCAATTTCATTTTCTTTTTGAATTTGATTTTCTTTTTGATTTTCAATTTCATTTTGATTTTGATTTTGATTTTGATTTTGATTTTCAATTTGATTTTCATTTTGATTTTGATTTTGATTTTGATTTTGATTTTCATTTTGATTTTCATTTTGATTTTCAATTTCAATTTCATTTTCATTTTCAATTTGATTTTCATTTTGATTTTGATTTTGATTTTGATTTTGATTTTTATTTTCTTTTTCATTTTCAATTTGATTTTCTTTTTCATTTACATTTTCATTTTCATTTTCATTTTCATTTTCATTTTCTTTTTCATTTTCATTTTCATTTTCATTTTCATTTTGATTTTCATTTTCATTTTCATTTTCATTTTCATTTTCATTTTCATTTTCTTCAACTTGGTTTGCATTATTACCATCAAAAAGAAAACTAGGATCTAAATTTTCAAGATCTAAATCATTATCACTGGATAAATTTTCAAGATCTAAAAGTGTATCTCTTGATAAATCAATATTTTGCTCATCATCCAAAACAAAATCCATCAAAAAACCAGAGTAAATCCATTTGAAAAATTTCAAAATAATACTTGGAGAATATTTTGGAATTATAAAAGGAATTTTTTGGAAATTTTCTTCTCCAAGTCTTGAAACTAAAATACATTTATGAGCTCCATATTGTTTAGTGCCAATATTAAAATAACAATCACAATTCATTTGCCCTTCAAACAAATCAAGCATATCTTGAGAAATCACAGATTGAGAAGAAATATCAACATAATCTTCGAGTATGTCTGATCTTAATTTCAAAAAATTTTCTTTCAATTCTTTGTTTCCATCATATGGTTGCATTTCACTTGCTTTTTCATACAAAACTAATATTCTTTGGCAAATATCAAACAAATACTTCAATGTTCTTCTAAGTTTTTGGACTTTTTCAAAATCTTGTGGATGCTTAACCAAATAATCATAGCTTAAAAAGGCCTGTTTAATAAACATTCCTTTTTTCTTCAAAATCTTATTAATTGCAGTTAAATCCATTTCAATTGCTGTTGTTCCAGCAAGTTTTGAATTATTTCTTTCAACAACTCTTAAAGAGTCGCGAATCAAATCTTCCATATCTACTTGTGCTTTCATTATTCCTGTGACATTTATAACCTCTTCTGCAACAACATACGCAAAATTCACATCCATTTTTTCGGTAAAAAAACATTTTTGAAGAAATTTTTTATTTAAATATTTGTTTGGTTCAACATTTGCATCAACATTTTCTTTTGGAAATCCAATTGGAAGATAATATCCTTCTTTTCCTTGATATTTTGTATTTAATAAATCGATTAAATTTCTTTCCAAAATATTTGGTCTTTCTCCAAATTTTCTCTAAAAAAATTTTTTAATTTTTAATTTTTAATTTTTAATTTTTAATTTTTAAAAGAAAAATTTTATTTAATATCAAATACATCGCGTAGTTTTTCTACTTGAATAACTGAAACTGTAAAATCATCGTTATTTGTTGTTGGATCTGGTATTTCTTCATAAAAATGAGTTGCTTGAGGAAAAGCTTGAGTTACTTTATGATAAAAAGTTGAAATGTGTTCTAAAACTGCACCTTGATAAATAAAATGTTGATAATCTTTTGGAAGATTTTTTCCACCAAAATAAACTAAAAAAAATGAAACCCATTTTACTCTTGCTAAAGTGAATGACATTTTTATTAAAAATAAGAAAGAAAAAATGAAAAAATGAAAAAAAAAAAATAAAAAAATTAAAAAAAATAAAAAAATTAAAAAATTCCACTTTTATATTTATTTTTTCCTCTTTACCCTTTTTTATTTTTTCAAGAGAACAAAAATCAATCAAAACAAAAAAAAAGCAAAAAATAATTAATAAAAAAGCAAAAAATAATTAATAAAAAAGGAAAAAAAAAGATAATTAAAAAAAAGGAAAAAAAAAAAGATATTATTTTTCATTTTTATTTTCCAAATGTTTAATTCATCTAATTTTGAAGATATTGAACAATTTGAAGTACGAGAAGATCTTCTTACAAGACGCACATCAATATTAGTAACAGCTCGAAAAAAAAGACAAATTGAAATCAAGAATATAATGAAGAGCTTTGATTTTCAAGATTCCCAGTTTGATATTGATAAAGAAATCAAAAAACCAGAAGAATTTTGCCCTTTTTGTCCTGGATATGAAAATCCTGAAGAGATTGAAAGATATAGATTTCCAGAAGACAAAACAAAACCTTGGATTATTAGATCAGTTGATAATAAATTCCCAAGTGTCAGAATTCCAAAAAATGAATCTGAAGAAAAACAAGTTAAAATTGAAGATCCTTTTTATTTTCGCAAATATCCATATGGACAACATGAAATTATTGTAGAAACCAATAAACATGATCAAAAACCTGCTCAATTTTCTTTGCAAAAAGTTACAAGAATTGTTCAAACTTATATAAATAGATATAATGAACTTATGAAACCTGAAAAAATTCAATATGTAGTTCTTTTTAAAAATCATGGACTTAATTCGGGGGCAAGTAAAAATCATCCACATTCTCAAATTATGTCACTTGATTTTGTTCCTTCAGATTTGAAACAAAAAGTAGAGATTTTCAAGAACAATCCAGATATTTTGTTGGAAATTATTAAGAAGGAAAGAGATTCTCCACGTTTTTGTTATGAAAATGATACTTTCATTGTTATTACTCCTTATGCTTCTTTTTATAATTATCATCTCAGTATTATTCCCAAAACAAAAAAACTATCAATTAGTGAATTAAATCAAAAAGAGCAAGAAGATCTCGCAGATATTTTAAGAAAAGCATGGAAATGTCTTGCTATAATGGATGCTCCTTGGAATCTTGTTTTTTCAAACGCACCAAAAAATGTTGAAAATTTCCATTTTATGATTGAAATTTTACCAAGAACTACCTTTTTTGCTGGTTTCGAACTTTTGACTGGAGATGGAATTTGCACAGTATCTCCTGAAAAAGCAGCAGCTTTTTATCAACAAAATTTCAAATGGTTTGGAAGACAAAGAACAATTATAACAAATCAAGAGAATAAAGAAAATAAAGATTAATTTATCAATTCAAATAATCAAAAACAAAAAAGTGGAACAAAATATTTTCTTTCTTTTTTCCATTTTTAATTTCCAATAAGAAAATCAAAAAAAACCAAAACAAAACCAAAACAAAACCAAAAATTTATTTTTATTTTTTCATTTTTTTCATTTTTTTCATTTTTTTCATTTTTAAATTTAAAAATTTAAAAATTTATGGGACAAAAAAATTCACGAGGAGATTATGAAACTTTTTTAGAAGAAGAATCACAAAAACAAACAAAGAAAAAAAAAGAAAAAGAAAAAGAAAAAGAAAAAGAAAAACAAAATGAAAAACAAAATGAAAAAGAAAAAGAAAAACAAAAAGAAAAAAACAAAAAAAATCAAGAAGCAAAAAATTTACAAGAAAAAAGCAAACAGATACCACGAGAAAGACGGACGAGCAAGGACAAAAACAAGAAGCCACAAACAACACCTGAAGTATTAGTTCCAACGGTTTTTAGATGGAAGGGAGGGGGAAATAATGTGAAAATCAAAGCAAGCTTTACGAACTGGGAACCTATCAAAATGAGTCAAAGCGAATCGGATTTCACACTCATACTCAACCTTCCTGTGGGGCAACACAAGTATGTGTATGTTGTGGATGGAGAAACAGCGATTTCTTATCATGAACCAATTACAATGGATGAAAATGGAGAAATGTTGAATATTACTGAGATAAAGACTATCGATGAAGAGATGCTCTCGCCTAATAACTCCCTCAAAAAATCTTCTCCAAGAGAATATTCTCAACATGTTCCTCCTATTCTTTCTTATCAAACTTATCCCCCAAAAATTCCTCCATTGTTGCATCATCCCCCAATTACTCTTGATACTGGTGATGATCCTTCTCATATGTCTATCCCTTCTCATGTTATTTTAAATCATTTGTACTCAATCACACGAGAAGATGTTGTCATTTATAGTTCTACAAACAGATATAAGTCAAAGTTTGTAACAACGGTCTTGTACAAACCAATTTAAAGAAATCAATTCAAATTTAAAGAAATTAATTTAAAGAAATTAAATTTAAAGAAATTAATTTAAAATCAAATTAATTCAAATTTAAAGAAATTAAATTCAAATTTAAAGAAATCAATTTAAAATCAAATTTAAAGAAATTAAATTAAATTAAAAGAAATTAAATTAAATTTAAAATTAAATTAAATTTAAAAGAAATTAATTTAAATTTAAAATTAAATTAAATTCAAATTTAAAGAAATTAAATCAAATTTAAATTTAAAATTTAAAGAAATTAATTTAAAGAAATTAAAAATTAAATTTAAATCAAATTCAAAGAAATTAATTTAAATTTAAAGAAATTAAATTTAAAGAAATCAAATTTAAAGAAATTAAATTCAAATTTAAAGAAATTAAATCAAATTTAAAGAAATTAAATTTAAAGAAATTAAAAGAAATTAAATCAAATTTAAAGAAATTAATTTAAATTTAAAGAAATTAAATTAAATTTAAAGAAATTAAATTTAAAGAAATTAAATTGAAATTTAAAGAAATTAAATTAAATTTAAAGAAATCAATTCAAATTAAAAGAAATCAATTTAAAAGAAATTAATTCGAAATTTAAAAATTAATTAAATTTAAATTTAAAAGAAATTAAAAATCAAATTTAAAGAAATCAATTTAAAAGAAATTAAATCAAATTAAAAGAAATTTAAAGAAATTAAATCAAATTTAAAGAAATCAATTTAAAGAAATTAAATTAAATTAAAACGAAATTAATTCGAAATTTAAAGAAATTAAATTAAATTTAAAGAAATAAAATTTAAAGAAATTAAATTTAAATAAATTAAATTTAAAGAAATTAAATTCAAATTTTAAAGAAATTAAATCAAATTCAAAGAAATAAAATCAATTTTAAAGAAATTAAATCAAATTTAAAGAAATCATTCTAATTTAAAATCAAATTAAAAAAATCGTTCTAAATTTAAAAAATAAAATCAAATGAAAGAAATGAAAGAAATTTCTAAATTTTATATAAAAAAAAAATTTTTTTTAATCCACTTTTGAAATGAGATCTAAAATTTTATCCATGGTTTTAGAATCTTGTATCTGAACTTGTATCTTACTTTCTTCATAAACAATAGCAAACAAATCATTTTCAACAAAATTTAAACTTGCTTTTTTCAAAGGAATAAAAAAACTTTTGATATTTTTCTGATCTTCAAAATCAGAAACATAAAGTAAAATGTTTTCAGAAAAAACTAAAGCTTTTTTCCCACTTTTAATGAACAAAATACAATTCTCCTTCTCAAATTGACCACCTTTTAGTTGCGAATACAAAAGAAATTGGCCAAGTGCTAAATCAGGATCATAAGGAATTACAACTTGATTTTGCCCAAAATTTCTTGGTAATCTTTTTTTCACTTTTTGTGTAATTGGAGAATCATCACCAAAAAAAGCAAATGAATAATTTGAAAAATTCAGTTTTGTAACTAGTTCGCGATTCAGAAAAGATATTAAGTATTCATTGAAATAATTCAAATAGTGGATCTTGATTTCGTCTAAAAAGGAATCTTCATCTAAATATCGGTCTCTAAAAGAAAAACTTCCGAAAACCCATTTTGCATCAATATTTCCAATTCCGTTGGTTAATATCGAAAGATAACGAAGTTCTTGTATTCGTGTTGATATAATTGCATAAATAGGATCAATAGAGAAATTTTTGAAACAAAAACGGAGACGTGAATAAGATCGGAAATCATCAATAATCTTCTTTGTTTTGGCTTTATGAGACTCGAAATTTTTCTGAGAAATAAACTTCCGCTCAAAATAGCCCATAAAGCCAGTTAATTGGCTCACTATTTCTTTATAGAACAAAAACAACGAGGTAAGCAAAACCTCATCAGCCATTATATAAATCGGTTGTATCTTCAAATCGAAATTAAGAAACAAATGGATGCTTTCCTCAAGCCGACTTTTGGTAATATCAAAGCTTAAAAAATGGTGATTGTTTTGCTTTTCTTCACTGATAAAAACAGGGAAATTTGAAGAATAAAGCTGGTTATCAACCTGGAAATCATGAATTTCCCAATGGAAAAGTATTTTTGAGCGAGATACATTGATTGTTCCTGTGATTCCTTCAAATAATCCAAAGAGTATTTCTTCGCGCTTGTTCGAAACAATCGAAATACCCAATCCTGGCAAAAAATCAAGAACAGCAGAATGACAAAGTTCTGATTGTAAAATTTGATCATCCAAGTTGCACATTTCCTGATTCTCTTTTGTTATCGTATCCAATTTCAATTCTGTGGTGTGATGAGAACGCACAACCTCAAAGTAATATTTTGTGCTGCTGTTCATGATTTGGAACGGTTCTGTTTTCATATTCTTTTTCAAGTTAAAACGAAAAGATAGGCTTGTTTGCATCAAATAAACATTGATTTGCTTCGCTTCCAGTGGATTTTCCCATGTGTAGTAAATAAAAGTGAACGGGTGAATAAACCTCTCTTGCTTGCAATTCCTCTGAGAAATCCGAAGCATCTGGGAAGTGTTATTTGTGATGATATAAGGGAAATCAAACTCGTGAATCATTTTCAAT
Organism: Anaeramoeba ignava; assembly: GCA_028826165.1. NCBI lineage: Eukaryota > Anaeramoebidae > Anaeramoeba > Anaeramoeba ignava. Next base: position 248,361 of record JAPDFW010000071.1, on the reverse strand, counting down.
ATCAAGTAAAATGTCGATTCCTTTTTCTTAATATCGACAGAAACGTGCACTTCTCTGTCCGAAATGGGCTCTGTTTTAATCCTCTTTTTTCTTGAGATGTCATTTTCTTTTTGGTTTTCTTTATAGACTTTGTATTCTTTAATAGAAACAATATGCGTTCCAATTTGGGTTGCAAAAAATCCTTGAGACCAAGAATAAGTAAACCAAGAACCGTCTCTATTTTCGTCATCCAATATGAGAGACAATGCCCTAAATCTTTTATTTGAGCTCCAGTAATTATAGGGTTTCCATTCCCTGCTGGGTATATTAAGGATGCATTTTTGTTGTTCATGTTCTAAAAATTGCGAAACTCTTATGGAAGTTTTCAAGTGATTGTAAATAATGATTCTCGGCGTAAAAACAAATAGTTGTGTGCGATGCAGTTCTTGCTTTCTTCGATGCACAGAGAACCCGAACTCATAAAATGTTTTGCCTTCAAAAGGAACCAAAGTGGATCTTTTGGCTATTGGATTTGCTGTGCTAATCTTTATTGATGGCAAAAACATCGCTTTTCTTTTCTTTCTTGGATCATCTTCCATCATTTGGATCGTGAAGAATTTCTGTTCGCAAATGATCGGGATCATCTCGTTTTGTCTCACATCCTGTTCTATTCTTGCTCTCTCAATTTCTTTCACTTGATTTTGGCCTGGAAGCACTTTCCCATCGACTGTGAAAAAAATATCTTTTCCTGTATCATTTATCAATAAATTGCTTGTGAAAATGACAATTTCGCAGATGAGATTGCTTGTGAATGAAATTTCCATATTCAATTCTGTTGTGTTTTCCCATTTGTCTATAATTTGTAATTTTTGAACAAAACTTTTCTGTGTTTTTGGGCTTAAATCAAGAAGTATTTCAGATTTTGTTGTGTATTTTTTCCTACTTTTGTAGAATAATGATAGCATCATTTTTTCTTGTAGTGAATTAAATATTTGGATTTCTTTCTTCTCATAACTTGAGACTGGCAGAATTTCTTTTGATGATGAAAAAGTCGCTTTTAATGTGAAAGGAAGTAAATTGTGGATAAAAGCCAAAGGAATAATTGTAAATGTATAGCAGGATTCCTTGAGTCTGTTTCCTTTTTTGACTTCCTCAATAATGAAACGAACAGAAAATGTCTTTTTGCTCTTTGGAAATGAAAAAATAAGTGGCACATTTTGTGTTTTTATGTGTGCAAAAGAAAACCATAACTCTTCGCTTTTTCTTTTTGACACAACCGACAGAGAGAAGTCATTTTGCTCATCAATTAGTTCTTGTGGGATTGGCAGATCTTCGTTATTCTTAACAGTGCCTATCACAACACACAACCCTGATTTATTTCTTGTTCCAACTGAAAATTCCAAAGATGCTTTGTTTGATATCATCACATTTGAACGCAACTTTAAAATATTAATTTCTCCCTTCTCATTAAAGACTTGATAAAAGAATCCCTTTTCCTTTTCCTTTTCCTTTTCGTTTTTATTCAGTAATAAATCATAAAATCCTGCGTTATTTAGCGATATTTTTTGTTTGCTTCCCCCATCATTTTGGAAAGATATATAAGCAACACTTGGAATTGCATTTCCTTCCTTTTTGTATTTTAGATTTCTTTCATCTTTGCTTAATTTGTTTTCATATTTCTCAGAAATTGGTTGTCTATTTCTCGAAAGAATAACAAAAGGGTTTTTGAAATCTGGATATAAAGAAAAGTAAAGTGTTTTTCCTGTTTGATTCTCAATCCAATAAGGATTGAAATGATAATATTTTGCTCTTGCTTTTCGTTTAGATTTTGAATCTGTTTTTAATTTTGAGTTTGTTTGTAATTTGGAATCTGATTTCGATAATATGTTTGATTTTGGATTTGGCTTTGATCTTGCTCTTGATCTTCGAATTGAAATGAGTTCATCTGCTGTAAATGTAATTGAATTGAAAAACGCTTCTGTAATATTAATATTCAATCTATCAAGAAGATTAAATTCAAAATTAAATATGGTTTCTGTTTGAAGAAAATATTCATATCCTTTCATCTCAAAATTCCATTTTTCAATAAATGGTTCCCAATGAACCTTATGATAATTGAAATAATTCATAAGCAATATATAATCCAATGAGATTTGAATAGGCTCAAATAATGATTTTGTTAATAATTGGTTGAATGTAATTTTTCTATTTTGTTTGTTTTCTATATCTATATTTATATCTATATCTTTTTCTTTTGGAATTTGATCATAATCTTCCAAAAAATTCTTCTTTTGGTTTAAAATATTGGAAATCAATCCAGAAGCATTTAAAACGAATTTTGAAATATCAAGATTTAAGATTGGACGAATTGTTTTTTCCCAATCATCTTTAAGTGTTAAATTTACTTGATTAAATTTGAGAATAAGTTTTTCTTCTGCAAAGGAAGTAATGTTGAAATTATTTTTGAACTTTGCAATATCACTTCTTGAATCAGTAAATTTATTAATCTGTTTATTTTTATTTTCTATTCTTTGTTGTAGTTGTGAATCTTTCTTTTCGATTTTTGGGATTCCTAAAGCATCAAAATCAATTAAAAGAAATCCATCATCTTCTTTTTTATTTTTATTTTTATTTTGATTTTGATTTTGATTTTGATTTTCAATTTGATTTTGATTTTGATTTTGATTTTGATTTTGATTTTGATTTTGAATTTGATTTTGATTTTGATTTTGATTTTGATTTTGATTTTGATTTTGATTTTGATTTTGATTTTGAGTTTTTGGTTTTGATTTTGATTTTGATTTTGATTTTCAATTTGAATTTGAATTTTGATTTGAAATTTCTATTGCTTTTTTTGGAAGTTTTTTTATTAAAGAGTTAATTTCAGAAATAATATTTTTGATAAAAGCATTTAATTTGAGAATTTGGATATAAGAAAACAAATAATCGATTTTTTGAACTGAAATAACATTTGTTCTAAAATTAAATTAAAATTAAAATTAAAATTAAAAATTAAAATTAAATTTGTTGCTTTTGTTTTTTTTTTACAATGAAGGTGAATCGATATCAAGATTAATATCACTTTTCAATTGTATGTCATTTAAATCAACTAAATAATCTTCTTCGGACAAATTTTCTATTAATAAATTCTTTTTTTTCAATGATATTGTTATTCTTGAAATATTCATATCAATAATTTTCTTGATTCTCAAATCATTATAAATCATAAATAAAGTATCAATTTTTGCAGTTACTAAATCAAGCAAATCCTTTTCTTTTTTTCTTTTTCCAAGAAGAACAAATTCAACTCCCATAACTTGAACCATAATTTTCAATTCAGGTAAATATCCAATAGTTTGTTGCGGTTGAAAAATATCTGGAATAATAAATTTGTAAATTTCAAAGAAAAAATCCCAAATTAACAATATTTTTGAAGATTGAATAATGATCTGAAGTTCTTGATTTTTTTCTTCATCTATTAAGTAATGAATAATGAAATGATTTGAATTCAATGAAGAAGGAGAAAATATTTTGTGCATATTTGAAGTTGAGGAAGTTGTTCTTGCATCAACAAAAGAAATATCCTTTGTTATTATTTCTATTTTTTTTTCATTAGTTTTGTTTAAAGAGAATATAATTTTTGCTTCTTCTCCTTCGATACCAAGAAGGAATTTATTTCCTGATCTTTTTTTTTCTTTATGTGTATTAAGTAATTGTATTTCAATTCTTTTAATTTCAATATCGAAAAAAACCAAGAGTAATCGGGATGGAAAATATGTTGGATTCTTTACATTTTGATTATTTTCATTATTTTCATTATTTTCAATATTTTCATTATTTTTAATATTTTCAATATTTTTATTATTTTGAATATTTTCAATATTTTCATTGTTTTTATTATTTTCAATATTTTCATTATTTTCATTATTTTGATTATTTTGAATATTTTCATTATTTTCATTATTTTCATTATTCTTAATATTTTCATTATTTTCATTATTTTCATTATTTTGATTATTTTTAATATTTTGATTATTTTTAATATTTTCAATATTTTTAATATTTTTAATATTTTCAATATTTTCATTATTTTGATTGTTTTCAATATCTTTAATATTTTCATTATTTTTAATATTTTCAATATTTTCATTATTTTCATTATTCTTAATATTTTCATTATTTTTAATATTTTCATTGTTTTCAATATTTTCAATATTTTTAATATTTTCATTATTTTTAATATTTTCATTATTTTTAATATTTTCATTATTTTTAATATTTTCAATATTTTCATTATTTTCATTATTTTCATTATTCTTAATATTTTCATTGTTTTCAATATTTTCAATATCTTTAATATTTTCATTATTTTGAATATTTTCAATATTTTTATTATTTTCAATATTTTCATTATTCTTATTATTCTTTAAATTCTTATTATTCTTTAAATTTTCTTCATTCTTTAAATTTTCTTCATTCTTTAAATTTTCTTTCAAAATGGTAATTAAATTAGATAAATTAACCAAAGTTGTTTTAAAAAATCCAATCTGTTTTTGATTTGATGTTACAACAATATCAGATACTTTGCAAGAAATTTCAACCAAAGGAGAACAAGGAATTTCATGATTAATAACTCTATTAACAATAATTTTTGTTGTTACTGGATGAAGTAATGTTCCCTCTTTATCAGAGAATAAATTTAACACTCCTTTTTGTAAACATTCTGTTCCAATTTTCAAAGATTCTGAAAAAATGGAAATCTCATCCATTAAAATAGAATCTTCTTCTCCAAAATAAGAAAATCCTGCCTTTTGCTTTTCAGAAATAGAAACTCTTTTAATATTATTAAAAAGTCTCAAACGATCCAACGATAACGCTATTACTTCATTCCCAGAATCTGATTGAGGAATTAATATTCTTGGGTTATTAAAAGTAAAATTGAGATTGATAACTTTTTTTTCTTTTACAAAATCTTCAATTTTTTGCTTGGATTTTTTGATTGTATCATGAATGATTTGCTTAAAAATTGCAATTTCTTTGATTAAACGTAAAATTTCAGAAACAAATTGATGAGAGAATATAAACAAACTATTGTTGATATTGAGAAATAGTTTCAGTGGGATTTGATTTTTCTTCTGGATTGTAAATTGAGAAGGTTCGTTTTCCAATAAGAAAATGAGCTGCGAATTCCCATTAATTAATTCAAAAATCTCTGCATTTTTTGTTTGTATATGAAACATTTTATCAAGGTTTTCATAATTAATAAGTTGGAAAACAGTGTGGTTCATTGATAAACGAGAAAGATTTTTTTTTTCGTTAACAAGAGTAAGTTCAGTTTTTTCCACACGAATTTGCAATTTTAGGAGGACTTCCATTAATGAATACTCTGGATTTTTTTCTGATTCTCTTTTGAGAATATGTATTTTCTTTTTCAATTTTTTTTCTTGTGGTTTGTTTGTTGCTTTTAAATTGTTGTTGTTGTTTTTTTCAATTTTTTGGATATTATCATTTTCAGAATTTACTCCTAATTTAAAAAAATTGATAAATGAAGCAATTAAATTAGGTTGAATTATTCCACCAAGTTCACTGAAAAATATTCTAATTTGTGATTTTTTTCCTTTATAAAATGGAGATTTGGGGTTATGATGAGCTCCACTAAGTTTGATAACGGATTTTTGTATATTCTTTTTTTGGTTTCTTTTATCATTTAGCTTTGTGAAAAGAAAAGGCTCTTCTTTTTGTTTTTCTGAAGAGCATTCATGAGCAAAAATTGATTCAATTAGTAATGTATATTGCGAATCATAGGGTCTTTTTGTGAAATGAAAGGAAGATTGGTTGAATTGAATATTTGCAATTTGATTTTCTTCTGAATCTTTAATTGTGAGTTTTGCAATTTGAAGTAAAAATTCCAAACTTAAAATTTCGATGTATGATCCTATTTCATCCAATTTCTTTTTGTCGATATTTAATTTTTTTTGGAAATTAATCTTGTTTGAATGCGTGATTTGTCGAATTTTAGTTGTTTTTGATTGGATGATTGATTGAATTGATTTTGAAATGTGCCCAATTAAATGAATAAAAATAGGATATTGCAAGGTTGATAAATGCAAATCTAAAACTGGAATTTTACCAAATAATCTTCGTATAATTGAAAAAAAAATTTATAAATGAATAAATATGTTGTTGTTGTTTTTTTTTTTAAACAAAATCAATTCATTTACTTTGTTTGGGTTTCTTCATCTTCTGGTATATTTATTATTAGATCTATGCTAAATTTATTCAAAATATAGTTTGAAGGATTTTGTTTTTCTTCAAAGTTTATTTTTTGTTCTTGATTTTCAAAAATGAGAGCATGAGCATTTTTTAAGTTGAGGAAAATTTGTGATGATGATTTTGTTGGTTTTGATTCAAAAGAATTTGTGGAATCCAAGGAATTATCTTTTGAATTATTTCGAAGATATAATTGTCCAAAATTAAGAATAAGAGAATTTCCTGGTTTGTGGAAAAATTCTGGAACTTGAATAATTGGAGCCTTCGGTTATTTTTTTTTTTTAAAAGTAGTTTTAATTAAATTAAATAATTAATCTTTTTCTTTTTCTTTTTTTGTATTTACTTGGATTTTCATATCTAAAGTTAATGGATTTTGTTTTTGAAATTTAAATTTCATTTTTTTTTGAGTTGATTTTTTAATTTTATGGATTTTTTCTAAGGCTTTGCTTTTGCAAACTTCTTAAAATTACAGATTCATCAATAAATGTGAAAAAGTTTACTAATTAAAGAATTTTTTATTTGTTATTGTTATTGTTATTTATTATTTATTATTTTGAAATGAAATTGATCTTGATTTACAAATTTGTGAAAACAAAAGTGGATTATAAATTGCTACTAAAGGATTAGAATCAATCGAAATTGAATAAAAAGGTTCAGCTTCTGGTATGTATGTTTTGAACACCAAAGTGATTAATTTATCTGTTGAATTATTCATTTTGGGATAAATGATTTCTTTATATAAGGTATTTTTAGTGAAAAGGTCAAGAATTCTTATTGATTGAATCATTAAAGTGGAAGTATTTGATCTTGATCGAAACAGAATTTCAGATGAAAAGGATTGAATTTGAAGAGAAATTAAATTTTGAACTTTTTTTGAGTTGGTTTCTTGATTTATCAAGAGAATTTGAAGATTTCCTAAACTGATTTTACTAATTGAATATTCATACTTTAAAAATAAACAATAGGTTAAAAATTTATGGATTTAATAAATATATAAATAAAATATATAATATCAAACATCTTCCGGTAATTCTTTTTGTTGAATTTTCATTGTTTTTCGATAATCTTGAATAGATTCAACTAAAGAATAATCTTTTAAGTTTGATTCGGAATTTGAATCTGAATTTGAATCTGAATTTGAATTTGAATTTGACTGAAAATAAATAAAAATAAATAAAAATAAATAAATAAAGATTATTTTCAAAAGAATTCCAAAATGAAAGAATACTTCAGCAAGAAATCGAAACCTTTTAAAATTAGATTAAATTAAATTAGATTAAATTAAATGAAATTAGATTAAATTAGATTAAATTTACAATATAATCAATTCATAACTTAATTTTTCTTCTAAAATTCGGATTTTTTTTGAGCTTTCACTTTTTCTCCATTTTTTCTTTGAAAGTTTAAGCTTTTCCTTATATAAACTTATGTATTCTCTTTGGTCCTTTAATTTCTGGAAAAATTGATGAGCATTTCCACCTGTTTTATATTGGGGTAAGTTTCTTTTTGCACAATCGAAAATATATTTCCACCAATTTTTGGAAATATCATTATTTGAAGCAATGGGTTTTTTTGAAGGGATAGGAATATCTTTGTATTTTTCTTTTTTCCACAAACGTAATGTCAAATCGTAAATTTGGAGAAAGAGATTCAATTGTATTTTGTTGATATTTATTATCAAATCTGCGAGATCAACATTAAATGTATATTTGGGTTGTTTCTTTGTTAATAAAACGGGATATTCATCTAATTTGTAATGCAACTTAACAGAAAGATCCATTTTTTTGATGATGTATTGATGATTTCTTTTTTTACGTTCTTCTATTGATTGAAGAAAATTTTGGGAATTGAATAAATGGGTTTGTTGATTTTGAGGCAATAAATCACAAAAAATGGAGAATTGCTTGAAATGAATGATTTTGTTAATAAATTCTGTTTCTTTAGTAATTAATTGAGGATTCCAATCTAAATCTGCAGATTCTGCAGTAAGTTCATCAAATTGCATTCCAAATGAAAAGTTTATTCCATTCAATTCACCTTCATAACCGAGATAGAAATCAACAATGGAAACTCTGATATTCCGATTTACTTTTGCAAGTGCACTTAATTTTTCTTTTCGGTTATTTTTATTTTTATTTTTATTTTTGTTATTTTTATTTTTATTTTGTTTTCTTTTTTCTTTTTCTTCCAATTTCTGATTTTTTTTTTCTTGTTTAATTTTTGTTTCTTTTTCCTTGTCCCAATTTGCCAGTTTTTGATTCTTTTTCATTTGAATTTTTTTTGGATCTTTTAGCTTTATTTGGAAATTTTGTTTTGGTTTTCCAATAATATAAACTTTTTTAAGTTCTATTATTGTTTGTTCTGAATTGAGATTATTCCAAGGAAAGCAAGCATGCAGAGAGCCAACAAACCCATTTTTAATTTCCAAAGGTAAGCTTAAAAAATCCAAAGCATTTTTTTTAATTTCTATATTTTGTAAAGAGACATCTCCTTGCAGATATTTAATTTTAAGTTGATCACGATTTAATCGAATGTATTGTTTTAAGTATTTATTTAAAATGGAAGTGATTATTAATTTGAGCATTTAAAATTAAAAAATTTTCAAAAAAAAAAAATGAATTTTAATTTTTGATTTTAATTTTCTAAAATAATAACAAAAAAAAAAAGTAAATCTTTCTTTTGTTTTCTTTTAAAATGATTTTTATTCTGATTATATCCAAAATTTTTAAAGAAGAAGAAGAAGAAGAAGAAGAATAGAAAAGATTATCTCTTAACTTTTCAGTTCTGATCGTGTAAATTTCTTTTTCGTGATTTCTTTGGTTTAATTTCTTTTTCATCTTCTGGAATTTTTTTTCTTTGTTGAGGATGAGGAGGACCTTCTTGAGTAATTTTTGTTTTTGCTTTAAGTAAATAAGGTGCTTTTGATTTAACTTTTTCTTTCAAATTAAGCTTTTTTTTGTTAAGATAATAATATGCAACTACATCTTTTGATGTTTTTTCTGGAAGAAATGATGCAATTTTTGAAAAATTTTTATAATAGATCAAAATTCTTTTTATTTAAAAGGAAAAGGATTTTAATTTATATTTTGAATTATTTATTTTCGAATTAATTTTACTTTTCCATAAATATGTCTTCTTCTTCTTTTGTCCAATTCATTAATTTTTGAAATAACAAAAATGGAAAAATGAGAAAAAATAAATTTTTCATTTTTTTCATTTTCATTTTTTTTTACAAAATAAATTTAACAATTTCAAAATGAATTTAAAGAAAATTTAAATAAATTAAAGAATAGATTTATATTTAAATTGAAAGAATATTTAAATAAATTGAAAGAAAAGATTTATATTTAAATTGAAGAAAAAGATTTATAAATAAATTAAAGAATAGATTTATATTTAAATTGAAGGAAAGATTTATATTTAAATTTAAAGGAAAGATTTATATTTAAATTTAAAGGAAAATATTTATATATAAATTGAAGAGAAGATTTATATCTAAATTAAAAGAATATTTAAATAAATTGAAAGAAAAGATTTATATTTAAATTAAATGAAAGAAAATTTAAATAAATTGAAAGAAAAGATTTATATCTAAATTAAAGGAAAAGATTTATATTTAAATTAAAGGAAAAGATTTATATCTAAATTGAAAGAATATTTATATTTAAATTGAAAGGAAAAGATTTATATTTAAATTGAAAGGAAAAGATTTATATCTAAATTGAAAGAATATTTAAATAAATTGAAAGAAAAGATTTATATCTAAATTGAAGGAAAATTTAAATAAATTGAAGGAATAGATTTATATCTAAATTGAAGAAAAAGATTTAAATTTAAATAAATTAAAGAAAAGATTTATATCTAAATTGAAAGAATATTTAAATAAATTGAAGAAAAAGATTTATATCTAAATTGAAGGAAAAAATTTATATTTAAATTAAAAGAAAAGATTTATATCTAAATTGAAGGAAAAAATTTATAAATAAATTAAAAGAAAAGATTTATATCTAAATTGAAGGAAAAGATTTATATTTAAATTAAAAGAAAAAGATTTATATTTAAATTGAAAGAAAAAGATTTATATCTAAATTGAAAGAATATTTAAATAAATTAAAAGAAAAGATTTATATTTAAATTAAAGAAAAAGATTTATATTTAAATTGAAAGAAAAAGATTTATATCTAAATTGAAAGAATATTTAAATAAAATGAAAGAATATTTATATTTAAATTGAAGAAAAAGATTTATATTTAAATTAAAAGAAAAAGATTTATATCTAAATTGAAAGAAAAAGATTTATATTTAAATTGAAAGAAAATTTAAATAAATTAAAAGAAAAGATTTATATCTAAATTGAAGAAAAGATTTATATTTAAATTAAAAGAAAAGATTTATATTTAAATTGAAGAAAAAGATTTATAAATAAATTAAAGAAAAAGATTTATAAATAAATTGAAAGAAAAGATTTATATTTAAATTGAAAGAAAAGATTTATATTTAAATTGAAAGGAAAAGATTTATATTTAAATTGAAAGAAAAGATTTATATTTAAATTGAAGGAAAAGATTTATATTTAAATTGAAGGAAAAGATTTATAAATAAATTAAAAGAAAAGATTTATAAATAAATTGAAAGAAAAAGATTTATATTTAAATTAAAAGAAAAGATTTATATTTAAATTAAAAGAAAAGATTTATATTTAAATTGAAAGAAAAGATTTATATTTAAATTGAAAGAAAAGATTTATATCTAAATTGAAAGAAAAGATTTATATTTAAATTAAAAGAAAATTTAAATAAATTGAAGGAAAAGATTTATATCTAAATTGAAGAAAAAGATTTATATCTAAATTGAAAGAAAAGATTTATAAATAAATTGAAGGAAAATATTTATAAATAAATTGAAGGAAAAGATTTATATTTAAATTGAAAGAAAAGATTTAGATTTGGATTTAGATTTAGATTTAGATTTAGATTTAGATTTAGATTTAGATTCAAATTTAGATTTAGATTTAGATTTAGATTTAGATTTAAATTTAAATTTAATGTTTTTTAATATTTGGAAAAGAAAAAATTAATAAAAAAATTATCTTTTTTTTTCTTTCATTTTTTTTTTCTTTTTAAAATGACGAATACATATTCAACATTTACAAAACAAACAAATTATTCTTTTTCGATTGAATTAGATATCTTTAAAAACAAAGGAGTTGTATTATTTCCTGAAGAAAGTTACGAATTATTAAAAAGAGGGAATTTCATTAAACCTTCAAATAATTTAATCCGAACACCAAAAACCAAATTTAATTTTAAACAAACTTCCTCAAGAAAGTAAAATAAAATCAAATTAAAAATCAAATTAAAAATCAAATTAAAAATCAAATTAAAAAATATAAATAATAAATAGTTTTGTTAGAAATTTGTCAATATTTATCTCCTGGTGATTTTATTAGATTGGGGTCAACTTGTTATAGTTTCAAACAACTTTCAGAAGATCAACAAACTTGGAGAAAAATTGCCCAAAACCATCAAAAATATTTCATTTCTGATCATTTTGAAACAATGTTTAACCACCAAACACAACAAAATGAAGTGGTTGGATTCCAAACATTAATCAAACAAGAGATCCAAAAACTTTTAATGCAAAAACAAGACCCAAATTTCCCGAATTTGAGTCACAAATATTTCAAGAAACAAAAAGAAAAAAAGGAAAAAATTATGAAAAAACACTTCAATAACAACCAATGGGATGAATCAATAACTCGAGATGAAAACGAAATTATAATTCCAGTCAAAATATCAACAAACAAGCAAAGAATCCAATATATTCATTTGTTGGAAAACCCCAAAGAAGAAATGATTGACAAAGCAAGAAAAATTCGTGAATTGATAAAAAAGAACAAAAAATCAATGCAAGAAAGAATTCGAAAGAGAAACCAAAAAGAAAAAGAAATTATGGAATTCAAATCAGAGAAATATCTATTTGCTCAAAATGAACGATATAGTAATCAAAACAACCACTATTGGTATGCAATATCGGGATTGTTTATTGCACTTGGATTAACGATTCATTTCATTCTCCTTTCAATCAAAGTTGAATGCAAAACAGATACCAAAGTCACATTGCTGAGCATACCGCTTCTTCTCCCCTTGTTTGGATTGATGATTTTGTTCATATTCGAGTTCTTCACCCAAAGAAAAGAATTTGAGCGACTGATTTCTTATTCTGGGAAAAGAAGTGAATCCAACCCAAGAATAGTGATTTCACTGATAGTTTTAGTTTGGATTCAGATTTTGCTGATAGGATTGAGAGTAGATGGGTTTATTGATTGGTCTTGGATTGCTGTGCTTGTTCCTTCATTAATAATGTGCATTCCTTTGTATCTAGCAAGTGTTTTTCTTCATTATTATCGAAATCCAATTCTCTCATTTGTTTCTCACTGTTTTCTATTTGCTTCTGTTTGTTGGGCTTTGTTTGTTATTTTTCTTTCTTTGAGAATTGAAGGAACAACTAATTGGCATTATTTTGTTGTTTTTATTCCGTTGATTTTGTTGAACTTTGTTTCTTTCTGGAGTTTATCTTTGAAAAACAGACAAATTACTTATGCTTCTTTTGTAATTTCAGGAATATTGCTTGCTCAAGAAATTCTATTCATTATTTTTTCTGAGATTAAAACTCATTTTATTGTCTCATTTAGTTTGATTTATCTGTTGATTATCATTGGTGATTATTTAATGTTTATTGAAATAGTGAGGATGTTTAAATAAAGAAATGATTTTCTTTTTGTTTTCCATTTTTTTATTATGTTTTTTTGCTTAAATTTAAAATCAAAATCAAAACTAAAGTTAAACTTAAAGTTTTTGTAAAATTTGAAGTAAATCAAAATCAGCAATAAATTGAATTGCAGAAATCCAATCCTCTCTTTCTTTTTCAGAAGAAACAAAGAAAATATATTTTGAATGATTTCCTGAAATAATTTTTCCTTTTGAATTGATTTTAGCTCCATTAATTTTTTTTCCTTGTTTTGGAGTAAGTTGGATACTAAATTTAACATTTTTTTTACGTTTATTTTCTTCGAGACGAGAAACATGAACATTTTCCATATTGATAAAACCACAAGGAGTATCGCTCTTTAAATAAAAGAAGGAAAATTTGAATATTTTTTATTTGATTTGATTTGATTTTTTTTTTTAATTTAAACAAGAAATACTTTATCATTTTTAAAATAAGAGAGAGTTTGATAACTAAGAACAATCCACCTTTTCTTCCAATTTTTAATTCTTCCTCCCTTTTATCAATTATAGTATCCAAAAAAAAAAAAAAGTTAAGATTAAATATTATTATTAATATTTTTGTTTTGGATAATAAGAAATCATATAAAGTGAATAAAGTTACTTGTTTTGTCATATTTCCTTTTTTTAGACAAGGAAATAAATCGAGTTTCATCATTTTTTTACTTGTGTTTTGGATTTGTAATCCCTTCTGTGAAACTCGATCATACATTTCAGAAAGAAAACGTTCTGAAAAAGAAAAGTTGTGATTAGCTTCTTGAAAAGATTTAATGAAACTTGCACGAGTTGGTTTTGAATTATATTGCTTAATATGTAATTCAATATGAAGTTCCAAAATTTTTATCAATAGAAAATGATTTTCTGTTTTAATAAGAAGGAAAAATGTTTTAAATAGAAATTGTTTTTAAATGATTATATAAGTTTGAAAATAATTGTTTTATAACCTTGAGGAGTAAATTGAGAAGTATATCTTTGTAAAAATTCTTGTAGTAAGAATTTAATACTTTCTTGTTCTTTTGGAAATCCCATTTTAGAAAAAAAGATACTAATTGAATATATTTAATTTATAGATATAAACAAATTTGTATTTAATTTATAGATATAAACAAATTTGTATTTAATTTATAGATATAAATCAAATTTGTATTTAATTTATAGATATAAATAAATTTGTATTTAATTTATAGATATAAACAAATTTGTATAAAATGTTTAATTGTGTATTTTTTTTTACGTGAATGCTTCGTCAATAGGTTTTTCTGTGAAATTAAAAAGACGAGTAAATGCTTTGAAAACTTGTTGATTAAATTCCGAACTTTTTTTTATGAAAATAAATTTATAAATTTATAAATAAATCTTTAAATAATTTTATAAATAAATCTTTAAATAAATTTATAAATAAATTTATAAATAAATTTATAAATAAATTTTAAATAAATTTATAAATAAATTTTTAAATAAATTTATAAATAAATTTTAAATAAATTTATAAATAAATTTTTAAATAATTTTATAAATAAATTTTTAAATAATTTTATAAATAAATTTGTAAATAAATTTATAAATAAATCTTTAAATAAATCTTTAAATAAATTTTTAAATAAATTTTTAAATAAATCTTTTAAATAAATCTTTAAATAAATCTTTAAATAAATCTTTAAAATAAATCTTTAAATAAAATAAATTTATAAATAAATTTGTAAATAAATTTATAAATAATTTTATAAATAAATCTTTAAATAAATTTATAAATAAATCTTTAAATAAATTTATAAATAAATCTATAAATAATTTGTAAATAAATTTGTAAATAAATTTATAAATAAATCTATAAATAAATTTATAAATAATTTATAAATAAATTTATATAAATAAATTTATAAATAAATTTTAAATAAATTTATAAATTTGTTAAATAAATCTATAAATAAATCTTTTTAAATAAATTTATAAATAAATAAATCTTAAATAAATTTATAAATAAATTTATAAATAATTTTATAAATAAATTTGTAAATAAATCTATAAATAAATTTGTAAATAATTTATAAATAAATCTTTAAATAAATTTATAAATAAATTTATAAATAAATTTATAAATAATTTTATAAATAAATCTATAAATAAATCTATAAATAAATTTTATAAATAAATTTTTAAATAAATCTATAAATAAATCTATAAATAAATCTATAAATAAATTTTATAAATAAATTTGTAAATAAATTTTTAAATAAATTTGTAAATAAATTTGTAAATAAATCTTTAAATAAATCTATAAATAAATCTTTAAATAAATTTATAAATAAATTTGTAAATAAATTTATAAATAAATCTTTAAATAAATCTTTAAATAAATCTATAAATAAATCTTTAAATAAATTTATAAATAAATCTTTAAATAAATTTATAAATAAATTTGTAAATAAATTTATAAATAAATTTATAAATAATTTTGTAAATAATTTTATAAATAAATTTGTAAATAAATTTTTAAATAAATTTATAAATAAATCTTTAAATAAATCTATAAATAAATTTATAAATAAATCTATAAATAAATTTTTAAATAAATCTGTAAATAAATTTATAAATAAATTTATAATAAATTTATAAATAAATCTTTAAATAAATTTTATAAATAATTTTATAAATAAATCTATAAATAAATTTGTAAATAAATTTGTAAATAAATCTTTAAATAAATCTTTAAAAAATATGTTTACATCGACATAAAATATTGGAGTAATTGATCATGATTTAAATTATTTAAATTAAATAATAATTCAGCAACAGCACTTGGATAATTTGGAATTTGATGATTTATAATCATTTCGTGAATTGCTTCGTTAAAGTTTTTGTTAAATTTGTTGATAAATTCATATGAATTTGTTGTTTGAGATTCTAAAAAATTTTGAATTTTAAATTTTGAATTTTAAGTTTTGAGTTTTGAATTTTGAATTTTACTGTCAATTTTGTTAAATTTATCTTCAAGAGGATCAGGCTCATTTTGATTTTGATTTTCAATTTGATTTTCAATTTGATTTTCATTTTGATTTTGATTTTGATTTTGATTTTGATTTTGATTTTGATTCTGATTTTGAATTTGATTTTGATTTTGATTCTGATTTTCATTTTGATTTTGATTTTGATTTTGATTTTGATTTTGAATTTGATTTTGATTCTGATTTTCATTTTGATTTTCATTTTGATTCTTTAAATTTGAAAAGTCAGGAACTGAAATTTTTTCAGCAACATTCGAAGAACTTCTTTTAGTATCTGAATCATAATTAGAATTGTCATCATGAAGAGGCGAAAAAGACTCATCAAATTTAGGAAAACTTGGTTCCTGATTAATTTCTTTTGGGGTTAAAAGTTCGTTCTGAATTTCTGAGGTGTCTTTATCTAAAGATTGGTTATCATTTTCAATAGAAGGAAAATTTAAAGAAGAATCAGTTTTGAAATGAAGAGGTTGGTTTTTGTTCAACGAATCAATAGATTCTATTATAAAATCAAGATTATCTGTTGGTTGATTTGGAGTAGTTGATGATGTTGTTTTTTTTGATGATTCTGTTTTTGTTGAAAGAATTGGAATTTGTGATAAAAATCGAGGTTCAAGTGAATCTAATAATTCAGTAAAAATTGAGCTATATTTATCTTCATTTTGAAGTAAAATCATCCTTTCTTTTGAGTTATTTTCTTGCACTTTTTCTTGATATTTTTTGGGGAAATCAATCACAAATCTTTGTGTGTCTTTATTTGTTTGTATTCGTGATTGTTCTGTGTTTTGAGTTTGTGTTTGTTGTCCTAATTGTGATGATTCTGATTTGTTAAAGGGATTTTTTAATTTGAATTTTTTTTTTATTGGATCATCTAATGGAATTGTTTCCCATTGTTCAATTTGAGTCATTTTTTTTATTTAAGATTGAATAAAGAAAAAAAGAAAAAATGAAAAAATGAAAAAATGAAAATAAAAAAATAAAAAAATATTTTTGGAAAATTCTTTCACTTAATCAATTTAATTTTTTTATTTGAATATTTAATTTTTGATTAAAGGATAATAAATAGAAATTATTTTTACAAATTATTATTTCAAAAAGATCAAAATTAATTCAAAAAAGATCAAATTAAATTAAATTAAATTAAATTTTTGTTTTTTGTTTTTTGTTTTTGTAAATGTCAAAAATTTAAATGAAAAAAAAAAGATAGAAATTTGGTTTGTTTTTGTTTTTGTTTTTATTTTTATTTTTATTTTTCTTTTGGTTAATTTTCAAAAGAAAAAAAGTAAAAAGAAAACATAAAGAAAAAGAAAAAGAAAAAGAAAAAGAAAATTTTAAGATCACAAAAAGAACACTTATGAAGTTGTTCTTTTGTTGAAAAACCAAAAAAAAAAAAAGAAGAAAAAAAATAAAGGAATAAAAAAATAACAGAATAAAATCAAAAAAAAAAATAGTTTAAAAAATAAAAAAAAAAGAAAAAAGAAAAAGAAAGAAAATATAAAAACCATTCTTTTAAACCCATTGAGAAAAAATAATCCATGATCCAGTTTCATTTTTTGAATAAGAAAATCCTTTGTTTTCAAAAAACTTGATCAAACCTCTTTGCAAATTTGATCTAAATTTGGTTTGACTTGGATTTTGTGGGTATTGATCAAGTAAATCTTTATTGACAGCAATTTTGAACATTCGTGATCTACGAGGATTACCAGTTGGATCATTAATTGCTGATTTTGCTTTCATACAAGCATCAAATTCTTCCGGCCATCCTGCAAGAAAGTTGGGATGTAATTTTTGAAATGCATCTAAACGGAATTGCCAACGTGGAGCGGGTTTTTGCAGCAGAAATTCGTGAAGAAGTTCTTCTGTAATTGGTCGTCCATGTAACACTTCTGACAACTGTTTGGCTGGCGGCGGAGTTGATGTTTTTGTGCGTTTGCCATTTTGTGAGAGTTGAGAGTCAAGAGCATCTTCTGTTTGCAAAATATCTTCATCTGGAGATGGAGAAGTTTTTCTTTTACTTCGCATTTTTGTTGTTTCTTGGTTGTTTGGATTTTCTATGGATTCTGAAATGGTTATGTGTTCTGGGGTTTGTTTTTTATATTCTTCTGTTTCGATTAGTGAATTGGGGAGAAATTGTTCATTTGAATTTGATTGAAGAAAACAAAGACTTCTTAGACAGATAGCAAACTAATAAAAAATAGAAAAGAAAAAAGTTTTGTTGTTTTTTTAATTGGTTTGTTAGTTTGTTAGTTTGATTGATTGATTGGTTTTTTTTTTTTTTGAAAGAATGAATAATCCAATTTAAAAAAAAGAAAAAAAAAAATAAAAATAGATAAAAAAAGGAAAAAAAAAGCAAAAGCAAAAGCAATTAAAAAAAATTTTTTTTAATTAAAAATTTAGAAATAATAAAAATTTTGTTTTACATTTAGATCCCAACCAGACCAAACAAGAAATCGCATACTTTCCTCAAAATTTTCACAGTTCGTTTGTTTCATGAATTGGATAATCATTGGATAATTAAAAGTTTGTCTAAAAGGAGGATACATTATAGAAAAAGAAAATAAGTAAAAGAAAGTAAAAAAAAAGAGAAAGAATAAAAATAGATAAAAGTTTGAAAAAAAAAAATAGAGAGAAAGAAAAATGAAGATCAAAAAAAGCTGAGAAAAAGTTTTTTTTTCTTTTTCTTTTTTCTTTTCTTTTCTTTTTCTCTTTTTCTTTTAAAAAAAAAAAATAATTAAAAAAAAAATATTTTTTTAAATAAATTAAAAATAAACTAAAAATAAACTTAATTTTATTTTATAAATTTAGATAAAATTCAATCAAAATTGCTTTTTCTTTTTTAATTTAAAATAATAAAAAGGAAAAAAAAAAAATTTACATTGATCAAAAACTTATTGGAAAAAAATTTAAAATTAAAAAATTAAAAATTAAAATTAAAAAATTAAAATTAAATTAAAAATTTCAATTCAAGTCCAAATTTAATATTTTTGTTTAAAATTTTAATTAAAATAAAAACTGAAATAAATAAAAAAAAATTTTTTCATTAATTAATAAAATTAATTTTTTTTTTTTTATCTAAATGGAATTTTTTTATTTTAAATTAAGATGACTTCATTTTTTGTTTTATTTTAATTTATATTAATTTCAATTTAAAAGTTGAAAGGAAATTATTGGAAATTTCAATTTAAATTTATTTAAATAATTTATTTAAATAAACAATTCAAAAAAAATTTTTTTTTAATCAAAAAAATTTTTTCTTTTTTTTTTTAAATAAAGATAATTTTAAAATTAATTAGATCCAAATTAAAAAAAAATTAAATAAAAGAAATTAAAAATAAATAAAAGAAATTAAAATTAAAAAATTAAATAAAAAGTTATTCCCTTTTGCTATTTTTTTATTTTATTAAATTTTCTTTTTATTTTGCCTTCAATTTTTCTTTTAGAGTACACGTAAGAATTTTTTATTTTTTTTCCTTTTAAAAAGAAGAAAAAGAAAAGAAAAAGAAAAAAACTAAAAGAAAAATTTTTAAAAAGCAAAAAAAAAAGCAAAAAAAGAAAAATTAACTATTAAAAAATTAATTATGTTCTGGTTTGTGTTCAATTTGAGAATCAACATGAACAAATGCTCTTTCAACTTCAGGAATTTCTTCTACTTTATCTTGTAAAGATTCACCGATTCTATGACATTGTTCTAAAAGCTAGAAAAAATTTTTCCAAAAAGAAAAAAAAAAAAAAATTTTAAAATGTTTTAAATAATAAATTTAAATTATAAAATTACCATATCATAAGGAAGAACAATATCAATTTCAACAAAATATTTTGAACCAAATTTAAGTGTTTGAACTCTTTCTACTGCTAATATTGCTTGATGATGTTTTAATGCAAGAAATGTTAATCTATTGAAGAGTTCTGGAGGTGCACTTACTCCAATTAAATTGAAAATGTTTTTATAAATTAAAGTAATCCAAGTTAAAAGGATCATAAAAGCAATAGTCATTTCTCCAATAAAATCCATTCTAAATTTTAGTTTAATTTTAAATTTAATTTATTTAAAAATCTATTCCACTTTTTTTAATTAATTTTTATAATCAATTTTATAATCAATTTTATAATCAATTTAATAATCAATTTAATAATCAATTTATAATCAATTTTATAATTAATTTAATAATAAATTTAATAATAAATTTTATAATTAATTTAATAATCAATTTAATAATCAATTTAATAATCAATTTTATAATTAATTTTATAATTTTTATAATTAAATTTTTTTTATAAATTTTATAATTAATTTTATAATTAATTTTATAATTAATTTTATAATTAATTTTATAATTAATTTTATAAATTTTATAATTAATAATTTTAATTTTATAATTAATTTTATAATCAATTTTATTCCAATTTTTAATCCATTTAATTTTTTTTATAATTTTTATAATTTTATAATTAATTTTATAATCAATTTTATAATCAATTTTATAATTAATTTTATAATTAATTTTATAATTAATTTTATAAATAATTTTATAATTAATTTTATAATCAATTTTATAATTAATTTTATAATTAATTTATAATTAATTTTATAATCAATTTTATAATTAATTTTATAATCAATTTTATAATTAATTTTATAATCAATTTAATTTTATAATCAATTTTTAATTAATTTTATAATTAATTTTTAATAATCAATTTTATAATTAATTTTATAATCAATTTTATAATTAATTTTATAATCAATTTTATAATTAATTTTATAATTAATTTTATAATCAATTTTATAATTAATTTTATAATCAATTTTATAATCAATTTTATAATCAATTTTATAATCAATTTTATAATCAATTTTATAATCAATTTAATAATCAATTTTATAATTAATTTTATAATTAATTTTAATAATTAAATTAATTTTATATTTTTATTTTTTATTTAAAAATTTATTCCAATTTTTATAATTAATTTAATTTTATAAATTTTATAATTTTATAATTAATTTTATAATTAATTTTATAATTAATTTTATAATCAATTTTATAATTAATTTTATAATCAATTTAACTTTTATAATTAATTTTATAATAATTAATTTTATATTTTATTTTTATAATTAATTTTATAATCAATTTTATAATTAATTTTATAATTAAACAATTTTTATAATCAATTTTATAATCAATTTTATAATCAATTTAATAATTAATTTTATAATTAATTTTATAATAAATTTAATAATTAATTTTATAATCAATTTTATAATAAATTTAATAATTAATTTTATAATCAATTTTATAATCAATTTTATAATAAATTTTATAATAAATTTTATAAATAAATCAATTTATAAATAATTTTATAAATAATTTTATAAATAATTTTATAATTAATTTTATAATCAATTTTATAAATAATTTTATAATTAATTTTATAATTAATTTTATAAATAATTTTATAATTAATTTTATAATTAATTTTATAATCAATTTTATAAATTTTATAATTAATTTTATAAATTTTATAATTTTTTTATAATTAATTTTATAATCAATTTTATAATCAATTTTATAATCAATTTTATAATTAATTTTATAATTAATTTTATAATCAATTTTATAATTAATTTTATAATTAATTTTATAATTAATTTTATAATTAATTTTATAATTAATTTTTATAATTAATTTTAATCAATTTTTTTATAATTTTTTATAATCAATTTTATAATTAATTTAATAATTAATTTTATAATTAATTTAATAATCAATTTAATAATTTTATAATTAATTTTAATAATTAATTTTTTAATTAATTTAATAATCAATTTTATAATCAATTTTATAATCAATTTAATAATCAATTTAATAATCAATTTTAAATCAATTTAATAATAATCAATTTAATAATCAATTTTATAATTAATTTTATAATCAATTTTATAATCAATTTTATTCCACTTTTTTAATTAATTTAATAATAAATTTTATAATCAATTTTATAAATAATTTTATAATCAATTTAATAATCAATTTAATAATTAATTTTATAATTAATTTTATAATTAATTTTATAATCAATTTTATAATCAATTTAATAATCAATTTAATAATCAATTTAATAATAAATTTAATAATCAATTTAATAATCAATTTAATAATAAATTTAATAATCAATTTAATAATCAATTTAATAATCAATTTTATAATAAATTTAATAATCAATTTAATAATAAATTTTATAATCAATTTTATAATCAATTTTATAATCAATTTTATAATCAATTTTATTTCAAAATTTGAAAATTTATTTAAAAATTTAATATTAATTACCTCCAATAATATTTTGTGGCCATTTCAGCCATTATAACACCAACCAAATTACTAAAAACATCATTTCGATGATCTTTAGAAAGAATACGAATGACAGATCTCTTTGAAAAACGACACCAAATATACAAAATCAATTTAACACCAACAGTAAACAGCAAAACAACGAAAGGATAAACACCAAACTCGACTTTAGTTTTCTTGCCAATCAAATGCTGGATGGACTGAATAAACAATTGGATTCCCATTGTTGAAGTAACTGAACTAAAAACGAGAATTAAAATGGGTTCCATTCTTGATTTGCCAACTGGATATCGATAAAGATCATTAAAAGACTTCTTGCGCGAAAATCTTTCAGTGAAAATGACTGTGAAACAAGAAAGGATATCAAGAATAGAATCCATTAGCGAGGCAACAACCGTTGCAGAAGAAGAAACAGAAACAGCAATTGATTTGAGAATAACAAGGACAAAATTCGTAATAAAAGAAATCCAAAGTTGCAAGTCCGTTATTTTTTGCTCTTTTTCTTTGGCTTTTGTTTGGATCGTTTTCCGACGTTGCTCCTTCATTTTGAGAAGAACTTCTTGGCTCTTTTCTGTTGGTTCTGTTGGGTCTGTAAGTTCGGTTTCTTGGACAACTTGCGAAATTGTTGAATTTTCTATTTGCGAATCTATTTGGGGCATAAAATTCGCAGGATCATGTTTTGTAATATAGTTTCTTTTTACGGGAACATTTTGCAGATCGCTTCCGTATTTCTGCAGTAATCTTTGCTGGTTCAGATAGTATTCATGAACGCCTGATTTTCTGTTCCGAATTGTTGGATCTTCTCCCATTTCTTTTATTTTTCCTGAGATGTTTTCTGAGTAAAGTTGAGGGCATTTTAAGTGTTTTTTTTGGATAACCGAAAGTGGTGATTGATCGTTCTGGCAAATAGGACATTTTTTTGATATTAATTGCTCATCGTCTAATTGCTCAATTAGTACTTGATGTCCGCATGAATAATGAATGTGTGATGTAAATGGACTCCGATATTCTTCGTAATTCCATGGTAATGGTGGTTCTTCGTCTGGATCGTTTAATTGAATTGTTTCAAATGTTTCTAATTCCAAATCACTATCTGACATTTTAGAAAAAAAGAATGAAAAGGAAAAAAATGAAATTAAAAAAATTTTTTTTTTCAAATCAAAAAAAGAATGAAAAGGAAAAAAATGAAATTAAAAAAATTTTTTTTTTCAAATCAAAATTAAAATCATAATTAAAATTAAAATCTAAATTAAAATTAAAATTAAAATTAAAATTAAAATTAAAATTAAAATTAAAATCAAAAATTAAAATTAAAATTAAAAATTAAAATTTAAAATTAAAATTAAAATCAAAATTAAAATCAAAATTAAAATTAAAATCAAAATTTAAAATTAAAATCAAAATTAAAATTAAAATTAAAATTAAAATTAAAATTAAAATCAAAATTAAAATTAAAATTAAAATTAAAATCAAAATTAAAATCAAAAATCAAATCAAAATTAAAATTAAAATCAAATCCAAAAATTAAAATCAAAAAAATCTTTTTCATTTTTCTTTTTTTTCAAAATGAAAACCTCACAATTACCAGCATTCTACAAAAATCCCTTACAAAAAAGACAAGAAATTTTACTTGAAAACTCCACTCTGGACAAAAACGATATAGAAACAATTTCAAACACAAAAAACAAAACAGAAATATTCGACAAAATGATCGAGAATATGATTGGAATATTCCCAATTCCATTAGGAATAGCAACAAACTTTATTGTGAACAAAAAAGAATATATAATCCCAATGGCAACTGAAGAATCAAGCGTGATAGCAGCAGTATCCTTTGCAGCAAAACTAGCAAGAAATTCAGGAGGATTTTTTGTAACTTCGACAGGAATTGATGTTGTTATTGGGCAAATCCAAGCAATAGAAATGAAAATAAGCGCAGAAGAAGCGAAAAAAAATGTGGATTCATATCAAGAAAAACTGTGTTTAATGATCAACACAAAGTTTCCAAAAATGTATGAAAGAAACGGAGGAGCAAAATATATGACAAGCAGAATACTCACAATTTCGGATGATTTCCAAAAATCACAAACAAGAAAAGAAATGCTTATCATTTATTTCATGATTGATGTCAAAGACGCAATGGGCGCAAATATAGTCAATAGCATGATGGAATTCATTGCGCCAACAATAGAAACACTTGTTCAAGGGAATGTTCTTCTCAAAATCATCTCGAATCTTCCAATTCATCGCACATTCACTGCAAAAGCAGTTTGGACAAAACAGGTTCTTCAAGAAAGCTCCAAAAACAAGTACAGTGGCGATGAAATTGCGCAAAGAATCATACAAGCATGGCAATTCGCAGAAAATGATCCCTTCAGAGCAGCTACTCATCTCAAAGGAATGATGAACGGCATTGATTCAGTCTGCATTGCGACAGGAAATGATTTCCGTTCAATTGAATCTGCTATTCATTCCTTTCGCAAATATTCTTTGGAAATCCCCCGTTTTTCCGGTTTAGAACAGATGATTCTTGATGATATTCTATTCACAGACCTGCAAAAACAGGAGATACTGAATAGCCGCACAAATACTTTAACTAAATACTACCAAAATAACAACGGTGATTTAGTTGGTGAACTTTTTGTTCCTCTTTCAATAGGTGTTGTTGGCGGAGCTACCAAAGTTAATCCTGTTGCTCAAACTTGTCTTAAACTTTTGGATTGCAAAAATTCACAAGAACTCGCTTCTGTTTTTGCTGCTGTTGGTTTGGCTCAAAATTTTGCTGCTTTGAGAGCTTTAGTTACTGAAGGCATCCAGAAAGGTCACATGAAACTTCATGCAAGTAACCTTGCAATTATGGCTGGCGCTCAAAATAATCAGGAGATTGAACAAGTTACACAATTGTTGTATCAGAAAAACCCTTCTGAAATCTCACTTTCAACAGCAACTCTAATTTTAAATCAAATTCGTGAATCTTTTGAAAAATAATTTTTTATTTTAAATCTTGATTTTTATTAATTAATTAATTGATTTAAAATTGAAAATTGATTTAAAATTGAAAATTGATTGAAAAATTGAAAATTAATTTGATGATTTTGAAGATGAAATAATATTTTGAACAAATTCATCAATTGCATTTCTTGCATCAATAACATCTTGTTGCATTTCTGAATTAAAAAAATGAAATGGAGCACAATGACCTGCAGATGTATAAACATAAGAAGTAACTGTATCTGAAATATTTCTTAAAACTGATAAACTTGACCTTTTTATTTTATTTTAAATTAATTAAATTAATTTAAATTTGAATTTAAAAAATAATAAATAAAAATTAAAAGATTGAAATTTACCCTAAAAGATTTAAAGATAAAAAAAGATTAAAAATTAATTATTTTGTTGTTGATAAAATAAATTAAAAATTAAAAATTATTTATTTCTTACATGGATCATATTTCGAATTTGTAAAAATAATATTAGTAACATCTTTTGGATCAGTAGAACCAAAAAATTGGTTAATAAAATCAGCATCAGGATCCATTGTAATTCCGAAAACAATGTTGTTAATTTCTTGATAATATTCAACATTAATATCAGGAAATCCAAAAGATTCATTAGCAAGAAAAGTTTGATAGAATCCAAATTCAGTTAAACATTGCCACCACCAAGAATTACCACCACTTGCAACAGATTTCAAACCGTTTGAAGATAAATCAATGCAATTACCATTACTATCGGAAACGACTAATTCAGCATAAGCTTGAAGTGGATCAGGAGCTGAAGTTAAGATCTGGCACATTGTTTCTTTAGGATAATTAGGTGGATTATTATATTGAATTACACCTTGGAAATAATCCACAATTGAATACTCAAAACTGACAATTTGAAAATTATCGGTAAAAGGAGTGCAAACATTGAACATTTGTTGTAATTGAAGTTGACCATCTGGTGTTTGAAGCAAAGTTTTAACATCTGTTAAAGCTTGATTTAAAGATGCTAAACAAGATGGATCAAGTGCTTCTTGGCAAACAAGATTGTATTCAAAGAAATCAATTTTGGCATGAACAGGTGAACTTCCACTATATGAACCTGCAATCATATGTGGATATTTCATTCTGAACCATGCTGATAACATTCCTGCATATGAACATCCAAATGCTATCCATGTTGTATTTTCAGGTAAATTAAATTGATCCATTATTAGATCGTGGAATGCTGCGAGATCCGCCAGTTGTTGTTGTGATGATAAATAAGTCATTTGTTCATTTGTTGGATTGTTTGGAAATGGATGACTTGTACCATAATATCTATGTTCAAGTGAAACAAAAAGTGCATTATATTTTGATGCTAATTCTATTGGGAATCCATACTTTTTATTTAAGAAAATTTAATATAAATTAAAATTCATTTACAAAATTAAAATTCATTTATAAAAATAAAATTCATTTACAAAATTAAAATTCATTTACAAAATTAAAATTAAAATTCATTTATAAAATTAAAATAAAATTAAAATTAAAATTAAAATTAAAATTAAAATTAAAATACAGTTTTAATAAAATATTCTAGTGGTGCTTCACCAGTTATATCTAAAAAAACAGGACCACCAGGTTGATAATAATCAGCATTAACAACATAATGTTGTTTGAATGTTCTATCATCAAGATAATTAAAATGATCTAATTTTTGATTCATAGTTAAATTGACATAACCAGCTGAAACATAAAAAACAAATAAAACAAAGAAAAAAGCGAAAAATAATTTCATTTTAATAAATTTTTTAATTGAAAAAAAAATGAAAAAATGAAAAAATGAAAAAAAAAATTTTTTTATTTAAATCATTTCATTTTTTTATTTCTAATTTCTTTTCTTCTTTTTTAATTTCTTTTCTGTTTGTTTTGTTTTTAATCAATTTTTATTTAAAAAAATTTTTTTTTATTCAAAGGGGCAAAAAGGTGCATAAATATTTGTTTAAAAATTTAAATGACAAAAAACTTTTTTCAAGTAAATTTTTCAAATGCTTGTGATTTGCAATTTATAGTTGGATTCCCAAAAGAGAAATCACTTGAAGAATTTAACAAAATTTTACAAAATAAACCAGAAAAAAAAAGAAAAGAAACAACTGATTTAATTGAAGAAAATATAAAACAAAAAAGAGACTTTCAATCAAATCAAAATACAATCCAAATGGAAACTGAAACTGAAAGTGAATTTGCGAACCAAATTCAATCAACTCAAAATGATGAAATAAATAAACAAACAGAAAAGAAAAATCCAACAAAAAAATATAAATCAAAATCAAAATCAAAACCAAAATCAAAAAAAAAATCAAAATCAAAACCAAAATCAAAATCTAAATCAAAATCTAAATCAAAATCTAAAATCAAAATCAAGTCATAAAAGAAATAAAAAGAATGATTAGAAAATTTTTTTTTTTTTTTTGAAAAGAATAGACAGAAATCATTCATATTTTTCAATAAAATAAAATAAAATTTAACAAATTGTCAAATCAATTTTTAATTTTATTTAATTTAATCCAAAAAAATTTTTCCGAATTCGAAAAACAAAAAGAAAAACAAAACAAAACAAAAACAAAAAAAAACAAAAAGAAAAAACAAAAAGAAAAGAAAAAACAAAACAAAACAAAACAAAACAAAAAGAAGACAAAAAGAAAAAAGAAAACAAAAAACAAAAAACAAAAAGAAATTGAAATTGAAATTGAAATTAAAAAATTTTTTGCTTTTTCATTTTTTTCATTTTTTTCATTTTTCTTTTTTCATTTTAAAAAAAAAATGACAAACTTAAATGATAGAAATAATGATGGTTGGGTTGAAGCAAAAGAAATATTAAATACTCCAAAAAACCAACAAAAAGAAGAGGATACAAATTTATTAAATCGTTCTTCTGAAAATAAAAAAATTGATACAAAACCAAGAAAACTTCAAAAAAAAACCAATTTAAATCAAAACACTGAATTTAGTTTAAATTCTTTAAATTTTTCAACTCGGAACCAAGGTATTGGTCTTGATTCTTCTGTAAAAAATCAATCAACAAGAATTCAAGATTCTTTAAAGCCTCTTTCTCCAACTGTAATTGATTTTAAAATCAGAATCTAAATTCAAATTCAAATTCATTTATAAAATTCAAATTCATTTATAAAATTAAAATTCAAAATTAAAATTCAAATTTAAAATTAAAATTAAAATTCAAATTAAAATTCAAATTCAAATTCAAATTAAAATTAAAATTAAAATCTAAATTTAAATTCATTTATAAAATTCAAAATTAAAATTCATTTATAAAATTCAAATTAAATTAAAATTCAAAATTCAAATTCAAATTCAAATTAAAATTAAAATTAAAATTAAAATTAAAATTAAAATTCAAATTCAAATTCAAATTTAAATTAAAATTAAAATTCATTTATAAAAATAAAATTAAAATTAAAATTCATTTATAAAATTAAAATTAAAATTAAAATTAAAATTCATTTATAAAATTAAAATTAAAATTCATTTATAAATTAAAATTAAAATTAAAATTAAAATTAAAATTAAAATTCATTTATAAAATTCAAATAAAATTAAAATTAAAATTCATTTAAAAATTTAAAATTAAAATTAAAATTAAAATATAAATCAAAAGACAAGCCAAAATATAGAAAAAGATAAACCATTCCCTGAAAACCAAATCAAAACATATAAAGACGAAATATCAAGATGGAAAAGTGTTTGTGAAAAAATGAGAGCAAAATTCACTCAAGAAAACGAAAAGAAAAATGATCAATTAAAAAAACAACACGAAGAAGTAAAGAAATTAAGAATAGTATCAAATGGATTGCTTGAAGAAACACAATTATTAGAACAAAAAACTCAACAAATATTAAAAGAGAATTTTGGGTTAATTTTCATTTTTCATTTTTCAATTTTCAATTTTCAAAAAAAAATTAATGAATTAATCCAAATTGAAAAATTATTCATTTTAAATTTATAGACAAGTAAACGATCAAGAAAAACTCCAAAAAATTCAGGAACAAAACCAAAAACTCGAGCAGAAAATTTTGGAATATGAAAAATTAATTGAAGACGAAAAAAAATCACAAGTTGAATTTGAAGAAAAAATAAAAGAAATTATTGAAGAAAAAATGAAAACATCAAAAACAAATGATGAAAAAATTCCTGATGAAGAAAAGTTTCAAAAGAACTTAAACAGAAAAAAAGAAGAATCGGAAATTATATATTGGAAAGATCGGGCAAAACAAGTTGAGAGCGTTATTCAAGATAAAGAAAAAGAGGCAAAAAGTCTTGCGAATTACAAAATGGAAGTTGAAAACTACCGGAAATTGTCTGAAAATCTTCAGCAGAAATTCTTCGAAGAAAGAAGAAAAAGAAACGAGGAAACATTGCATAACATGGCACAAGTGATTGAGCTAAAAATGGAAACAAGCGAAATGTCAAAGAAAATTATCCAACTCAGTGAAATTTCACAAGTGCGAACAGAATTGGAAAAAGAAAACGGCGAGATTGAAAAGCAAGTCTCCATCATCACACAGCAACTGAACAATGAAAAAAGAACACAAGAGGCATTGGAAGTTAAAAAGAACATTCTTCTCGATTCAATCAAAATGAAATCGGATCAAATTTCGAAGCTTAATCGAGAAAAAACACAAATTAATCAAGACACCAGCGCCAAAGCGCCGAAGATCAGCCAAGACGACACACCCCCAAAGGACGAAATCTTCTCGAGCATCGACGATGACATCGATGATTTTCTCAGCGACTCTGAGTTCGATGATGTTGAGGAACAGGTTCTGCAGTTTGACACAGAAAAACAAACCTCGCTCATCTTCGATCAGGAATACAACCAAATCATGCACAATCTCTTGAACGAAACACAGCCCTTGTCCCAAATGCAAAAGGATCTAACAAAAGAATCCAAAATTGAAGATTCAAAAGCCTTGCAAAATTTCCAACAAAAAATCCAAAATCAAATGGAAAATTTGGAAAAAATCAAAAATCAACTGCAAAAAAATATTGTGCAAGCAGCGCAAATTTCACAAGCACAAACAGAGAACATAGACTCAGTCTCATCGAAACTACAGAATCTCAGAAATGAGAAACAAAAGCTACAGAAACAATTCGAAGAGTATGGAGTCGACATAGAAAAAATGACAAGCAAAATCAACCCCGAAACACTTGAAACAGTCAAAAAAATATCAGGATTAGAAAAAAAACTTGTTGATTTACAAGCCAAAGAATCCCAGAACCGTTTGGAGCGCAACAAGACAACATCCCAAATTGAGGAACAAATTCTGAACGAAAAACAATTGATTGAAGATCTCAAAATCAAAAGAGAAAATATTTTCCAACAACTTGAACAGTCCAAAAAAGCCCACTTAATCAAACAATCTGACACAGCAAACCAGAAAGAGGAGAATGCGAACGTGATCTTAAAATTCAGCGACTTTGTCAGAAACTTTCTTGGACAGGCAAGAACAATCAATTCAATCAGCGAACTTGAAGAGATCCTGCAGCTTGTCGCCACCCAATTTGAATCAAAGGAAAGAGAAATCCAGCAAGTTACTCAGACACTTGCTGAACAGATGCAGTCTTCAAAAACTTTGAGCGAGAAATGCGAGAGTTTGTCCGACGCGCTGAAGAGAAAAAAAAAGAAAAAAAAAGAAGGTCGAAGTATCAGCTTTTTTTGGAAAAGAAAACAAAAGAAGGATTTCGATGACAAATCAATCGAAATACCCAAACTCCCAGACAACCTACAAGGCATTTATCCAAGCCAAAAGAGCGATAAGGACAAACAGGCCAAAAGCGACAATGAGAAGGAAAGAATGAAGCAAAAAAGTTTGGAATTGATTCCTTTTGATTTACTACTTAATGAAGAAAAATACTGTAAATTTTTCATGGATTTCTTGGTTGAAAATTTTAGTGAAGAAAATTTGTTGTTTTGGAAAGCAATCGAAGAATATAAAAAAATTGATGAGGATGAATTAGTCGAAGCCGCAAATAATATTTATGAAAAATTTATTAAGGAAGGAAGTGATAACCAAATCAACATTAATTCTTTTATTCTTGGAGATTGCAAAGAAAGGCTTTCATGGAGAGTTCCAAATCCTGAAGCTTTTTCTGATGCTCAAAGCGCTGTTTTTTCTTTAATGAAAACTGATAGTTATCCTCGTTTTATTCAATCTAAATTTTATCAAGATTTATTGAAGAATTTTCCTCAACAAGAATGGAAGAAATGATGAAAAAAAAAAAACAAAATTATTTGATGTTTTCTTTTTTTTTCTTTTTATAATTTCAAATAAAAAAATTAAATTAAAATCATTTTTTTTCTTTTTCTTTTTCTTTAATTTAAAAAATGCAAAATCCTAAAAGTCCTAAAAGTCCTAAAAAATTTAAACCTAAATCTTCAAATTTAAATTCTAAAATTGAAAAAAATAAAATTAATTCAGAAAATAAAAAACACAATTACACATCAAAAATAACAAACGAAAAATCTTTATCGAAAATAAAAAAAAATTGGATCAAATCTGTCCAAATGAATTTTGCTTGCATGAATTCTAGTCATAATATTGCAGTGAATTTAGAAGGAAATATAAGTTTTGGAACGATGAATTTATTTGCGAATAATTTCAATATAACCGTATTCGGAACATTAACGGTCGATGAAAAATACACAACAAACAAGATAGAAATGATTATTGACGAAGATAACTTTTGCGAGCTTTTGCTAAGAACAAGAAATAATAATTGGATTGAGATCAAAACAAAAACGGAAAAGAAAGGATATGTTTTATGGAAAACATTTAAAATGAATCAAAAATTTCCAACGATTTTTTCGGAAACTTATGTTTCCAACGGGGATATTCTTGGGGAAGAGCCAGAACTAACAGCGCTTGCAATGCGGTGCTATTCAAGAGGAGATGCACTTTTTTTTGTGAGCGTAATTTCAAACACAGTCGATCCTGTTCCAATAACTCTTCAAATAGATCGGGAAGGTTTCAAGCTCTCCTCAAAAACAGAAAGTCCTGTGTGCGTCCCCTGGAATAATGGCTGCATGGAATTCTATTCCCCTAAAAAACAGAAAAATATCCTTAAAATTTCAATAGAAAATGTTGATTCAGGAAACGCCATTTTTTTGGTGTCGAATTTACAAAGGAATTTAATTCATTTGACTTTATTGATTTTCTACCAAATGAATTTGTCGAATATTCAGCGCAATTTCCCGCAAAGTCTCGCTGTTGTTGATTGCTCTGAGTTTGCGGAAAAACAATTACCTGTGAAATCTGGTGTTTCTAATTCAAAATTGGCTTTATATTCTGATGTTATAATGAATTATGACACACGAAAAAAGAAAATATTTCAACGACATGATACTTTCCAATCATCTTTACTCTCTCCGTTGTTTTCCTTTGACAGTCCTCTCCACGATTCTATGTCTGCAAATAGAAAATTTGTTCTAGATAAGTGCATTTTGACGCCAACAATTTATTTATATATTCCCTATTATAATGATTCAGAAAATAATAATTTAAAAAATCAAGACATAATTTGGAGTGACTACTTTTATATTCTCGACAATATCCAGAATAAAATTGCAGTTGCGAATATTAGAGTATTCGAGAATCACTTTGTTGTCGAATTTCCTCACTTCCAAATCTCAAGATCCTTTTCCCAATTTTCACAAGCGGAAATTTCACAAGTTCATCCGCTTAGATGCATTTTAAATCTTGATGAGATTGAGTTTATAACAATTGAATTTGTGTCAAAAAAACTTGCTTTGAATTTCGCAGGTAATTTCAATAAAACTTGCGGAGAATATCTTTCAAGAAAAAACAAAAACAAATCGTTCAAATATAAATGCTTCATATACACATCAATTGGGAAAATCCCAGCAAACATCAATCTCGAGAACTCTTGCTTCAAAATTGATTCAATGATCGATAAATTCTCATCAAAATACAAATCTTCCCAAGTCATTGCAAATCATCCAAATTTTTCGGGAATCAAAATCATTTTGTTGGATCATAAAAACACAATCCAAATTGAATTTCCATCAAATCAAATTGCAGATAGTTTTGCAAGCGTTTTTGATCATCTCAGAACAAAATATCTCACGCATTCAATAAGCAAGCATTTATCAATCTTCACAATTTTTGTTGAAGAACTCCCGTTATCACAAATTCTTAAAAAATCACAGTTATTTTTGACTGAAGACTGTCTTACACTTTGGAATGAAAACAACACATTGCAATCATATCGATTAAGTGAATGCATCATTTTCGATCAAAAGGAAAATCAATGCAAATTGCAACTTGGTCATTCCTTCTTTATTCTTGCAATGTTCACCAATTCAACAATCAAAGCAAGTTTTGTTTCTCTCGCGAATGAGCTCAAAATTGGGCAATATTTCCCGAAAGACTCTTGGCATTTTCGCGTCAAACTTGCTCTTTCTTCTTCAAATTTTATCGATGGAACACTTAGTTTTGATCAAGACAAAATCATCTTGGTTTTTGGAACTGATAAGTTCTCAAACAATGTTCTTGAAACTGAACTGTTTGTCCACAAAGCAAATCCAAAAATTCTTCAAGTTCATTTTATTGGTCAACAGAGCTTTATTATTCTTTTCGAAAAAAAAGAAAATAAACTTGTTATGATTGGCAATTTTAATAAAATTAAATTGGGTTTGCTTTCTCGTTTTCAAATAAAAGAAAATTATGAATCCGATGTTCAAGAATCAGATTTTGCACAAGAAGAAGATGATCCAATAAAGAAAGAAATTAATTTCAAATAAAATTGAAAATCCAAAAAAAAATCTTCTTTTTAATTTAATTCAAATTCAAATTCAAAAAAAAAAAATTCAAAAAAAAAGAAATTTCTCTTTTGTTTTTGTTTTTGTTTTTGTTTCAAATTAAATTTTTGTTTGAATTAAATTTTTAATCTTAATTGATGATGTAGTAAAAAATTTCCAATATGAATCTTCCAAATTCTCCAAAGAAAAATCATGAGTTTCTTGAATTTTATAACGTTGATTAATTTTTTCCCAAATATCATTATTAATAAAAGTGGAACGTAAACGATTAAAAAGAAAAATTTTTCCTTTTTGGGTTTTTTCCTGATGAAGAATTTTCATCAGAATTGAAACAATAAGTTCTTGAACTTCTTGACAACATTCTTGAGCAAAATAAAGATGTAAAAGTAGCTCAATACATTCAAATTTTTCTTTTTTCGAAGATGAAAGTTTCCAAAATTTCAAGACCAACTTTGAATAACTACGAATTTCGATATTTTCAGTTTCGCAAAAAGATAAATAAGAAATACTTCGAATAAATTCAATTCGCTCTTGAATTGATTTTTGTTGGAAAAATAATAAATAGAAGGCCTTTTTTCCTGTTCGTTTGGTTAATTTTTTCTGAATCAAATTCTTGATCTCATTTGAAACACTTAAATTTTCAAGAATTTCTTTTGATTGAATTTGATTTTTTTGATTCATTTTGGAAATCATCCCAAGAATAGAAATTATTATTATCAATTTATCGTGTTCAGTCACATTTTTGTTTTCCAAAAGCAACTGAGATTTGGAAAGATATTGATCTACGATTTGCGAAGAGAATTGAGAATCCAATCGAGGATAGAATCTCACAAAAAAACTTGCAAAACCAAAAAGAAAATCAGGAGCGTGTTTCGGGTTTTCAGCGAAACTAAGCATTTTTTCGAGTGTTTGCTCAAAAAATTTGATAACTTGGTCTGTCTGCATCTGTGAAAATTTTGCGTAACAAGTTTCCATTGTTCGGATGCAATTGTTGTTTAAATTTTCTGATCGACTCCAAATTTTCAAGCAAAATGCAAACAATTTCTCAATTGAATCAACAGAGAAAATATCCATCGAAAAAAATATTTTTTGTGCTGAATATAAAAGAATTATGCCAAAAAAATCTGAAGTTGAAAATTTTGTGTTTTCTGTTTGGAATTTCTCAAGAAACTCAAAGGAAAGCCTTTGCGGACTCAAATTAGCAAGTGAAATGATATAAAATCCGATTGCCTGGATTGATGGTGATTCTTTTGCTTTTTCATTCTCGAGAAAGCTTATTAAATAG
The DNA here is from genome assembly GCA_028826165.1 of Anaeramoeba ignava. Classification (NCBI taxonomy): domain Eukaryota; family Anaeramoebidae; genus Anaeramoeba; species Anaeramoeba ignava. The sequence continues at coordinate 212,858 of JAPDFW010000071.1, read as the reverse complement.
TTGGAAATTTTCTCTTGTGTTTCTGGCATACAATTATCTTTCCACTTGAAAATTAAATTGCAAAGTAAAACATTCAACTCGCTATTTTCTGATGGTCCGATTTCAAGAAACTTTGAAATAATGCTTTCCTGTTCATAAATGCCAACAAAGCTAGGCTCAAAAATATTCAAAGTTGATAAAAGAATTGTTTTCAAATTTAGATTTTCTGTTTTGCCAAGAATTTGAATCAGTTTCATAAAAATCCCATTTTGAGGAATATTTGTATCTTGTCTTTGAGTGTAAATAAAATAATTCAGCACTTCATAAATTGATTGATCCACAACGTCTCTTTCGAGAATATTACGATAAATCACGTCCAATGATTTGCAGATCGTTGCTGCTGTGAATCCCTTTGATTTTGGTTCAATTTCGATCAGCAATTTGACCGCATTCGATAGTTTTTTCGGTTTTTCTTCAATGTTTTCTGAGTATTTCTCAATTTCCGAAAGAATCACTTTCTCGCAAATAAAAGAATATAATTGCTCATCAGCAAGCGTTTTGAAGTTGATATATTTTTTCAGTCCAATAAAATCTCTGATTGTCTCGAAAAAATTCTGGTCCGAAATGAGCTCAGGATTTTGTTCTGTCTGGGAAACTAATTTTCTCCAAAGAAAACTTGATTCCTCTCCGCACTCCAGGAAAATTGATTGTGGTCGAGAACTCTGTGATCTTCTTAAATTTTTGAAGCGCAAGATCCATTTTGTTTGTGTAAATATCGCAACAAGCACCAAAGAAAAACAGCGAGATTATAATTTCGCTGACATCAAATTTCCCGATTAAAGACATGAGAATATCGTGAGCTTTTTCGAAATTGTTGTTCAAGAACTCCAGCATCGCTTGTGATCCTGTTCGATATTTTTCATTACTTTTCTCGGATTTGGAAATTTTCAGGAAAGCAATCTTGGCTTGCTCGGCAATTTCTGTGTTGCTTTGTTGTGTTTTCCAGAAGTGCATTTGATATTGGTAAAGATGAACCATGCCGAGGAAGAAGTGTGGCTCACTTGGATCTTCTGCGAATTCGATGGCCTTCTTTTCATCTTCAATGGCGCTTTTATATTGCTTTTTGAGAAGATAGCAGAACCCGCGATATTGGTAGCCAAAAGACAAATCGGATTTGTTTTGGATCGTGATTGAGAAGTCCATGATTGCTTTTTGGATATTCCCCATCAAAAGAAACACTTTGGCTCTTTGGTATGTTGCGAAAGAGGGTTCTTTCTTCAGCTTGATTGCCTTATCGAGGTCGTGCATTGCCTCGTAATACCTGCCAATTTTGGCATATGCTTGTCCGCGCTTCAACCATATCGAATGCATTGTTTTGGTTTTTTCTATAATTGATGTGTATATCTGGATTGCTTCCAAAAATTTGTTCTCGTCAAAATAGCATCCTGCCAAATCCTTCTGGTAATTTTGGTTATTTGGCTGGATTTTGCAAGCGATAAGAAGATCGCTTTCAGTTTCTTTGTATCTCTCCATTTCCCAATAAGAGCATGCTCTTTTATAATATGCAGAGTCGCATTGCGGTGCAATTTCCGTTGCCTTTTGTGAAGCTTTCGATCGCCTTTTCGTATTCCTTAATTTTGTAATAGCAGTTCCCAAGCTCAATATACCATTTCTCGTTTTTTGGTTCAAGATTAATAACAACTTTCCAATCTTCAATTGCTTCTTGGTAATGGTGGTCGCTCATATAGATCATTGCGCGTCCAATAAACAGCGATGGATGCTGCAGCTTGAGCTCGATTCCCTTCGAGTAGTCCTCAAATGCCTTGGGGAAGTCCTTCTTCATAAAATACACCAATCCACGTTTGTAGTAATATAGCCCGAAATTTGGGTTTTTCTCAATGGCTTGATCAAGATCCTCCATCGATTTTTTGATGTCTCCCATCTTGTAAATCACCATGCTGCGCTGATAGTAGTACAAACTCATTTGTGGGTTTTGATTGATTGCCTGTGTGTAATCCTCAATTGCCTCTTTCAATTTCATTTGTTTGTAATAAGCCGTTCCTCGATTGCTGTAATAGATGTGATTGATTGGTTCAAATCCGATTGCTTTTGTATAGCATTTTATTGCTTCATCAAACATCCCCAATTTGAAATACGCAAGTCCTTGGCTATGGTGATATCCTGAATTATTTGGGTCTTTTTGAATCGCCGTATTTAAATCCTCGACACAGTTCTTGTATTCTTTCTTTTTGTAATACACAAAACTACGGTTGTTGTAATAAACACCTTTTGCAAGATCTAAATTGATTGCCTCATTAAATTTCTTTAATGCCTCTTCGTATTTGCCCTTTCTTGTGTAGCACAATCCAAGAGTGTTGATATATTCATCGTTATTTGGCTCGTTTTTGATGCATTTCTCCAAGTCTTGGATTGATTTTTCATATCTCTGCATTTGCAAATAGCATTGCGCTCTGTTAAAGAGATACTGGTTGTTTTCAGGCTCAATTCCAATTGCCTTATTGAAATCTGCTTTGGCTTCTTTCAGCTTGTGGAGTTGAAATTGGACCACTCCTCTATTGTTATAGACAAGCCCATTTTTCGGAGACACAAAAAGTTCAATATCAAAATGTTTGAGAGCTTTATGAGGCAAATTTTTGGAAAATGCTTTTTTGCCAAGTTTTGTGTGATCTTTATACAATTCTTCTGTGTTCATTGATTGGAAAGATACTAATAGCTGATTCAAGACGTATTCCTTATTCTGGGTGTTTTCGGTGTCATCATAAAAGGGGCGAGTTTTTATTTTATTCTTTTCAAGCTGAGAGTAATCGAAATAGTCTTTTATGGCCTGCTCCCAATTGTTCTCTTCAAAATACAACAATCCGCGTTTGTAGTAATAAAGACCAAAAGCTGGGTTTTTCTCAATGGCTCTATTCAAGTCTTTAATTGCTTTAGAGATGTCTCCCATCTTGTAAATCACCATGCTGCGCTGATAGTAGTACAAACTCATTTGTGGGTTTTGATTGATTGCCTGTGTGTAATCCTCAATCGCTTCTTTCAGCTTTGCTTTTTGGTAATAAGCCGTTCCTCGATTGCTGTAATAGATGTGATTTTTTGGTTCAAATCCGATTGCTTTTTTATAGCATTTTATTGCTTCATCAAACATCCCCAATTTGAAATACGCAAGTCCTTGGCTATGGTAATATCCTGCATTGATTGGGTCTTTTTGAAGCGCATCAGACAAACTTTCGATGCATTTCTTGTATTCCTTCTTTTTGTAATACACAAAACTACGGTTGTTATAATAGGCGCCTTTTCCAGGATTAAGACTCAATGCCTCATTAAATTTCTTTAATGCCTCTTCATAATCACCCTTTCTTGTGTAGCACAACCCAAGAATGTTGATATACTCATCGTTATTTGGCTTGTGTTTGATGCATTTTTCCAGGTCTTGGATTGATTCTTCATATCTCTGCATTTGCAAATAGCATTGCGCTCTGTTAAAGAGATAGCGGTTGTTTTCAGGCTCTTTTTCAACTGCCTTCATAAAATCTGCAAGCGCATTTTCGCACTCGTTCTGTAAGTAATGCAAATAACCTCTTTGCGCAGTATATTTTGGCTGTTGAGGATCTATTTCAACAGCTTGATTAAGGTCTTTCATTGCATTATCATAACGCTTAATTTTGATGTAAAATTGGCCTCTTTTATAGAAAGTGAACGAAGAGGATTCATCAATCCTCAATGCTTTGCTAAAGAAGGTGATGGTTTCTCTGACTTTGTTCATTTTGAAATACAGACTAGCCACTTTTGTTAAGACAAATGCGTTTTGTGGATCTAGTTTTATTGCCTCTTGAAGATCACGCATTGCTGATAAGTTTTCTTGTTGTAAATAAAAGGTTTTGGCTCTTACTATATAATTAATTGCGTTTTTTGGTTGGAGGCTAATTGCCGCTTTGTGATCTTCATGAGCTAAATCAAAATTATTTTGCAGTGTATGTATTTTGGCTCTAAAATTCAAATAGGTATTGTTTTCCTTATCCATTTTGATTGCTTTTTCAATGTTTTTCATTGCAAGTTTTAGATTTGATCTTTTTAGATTGAGTCTTGCAGTTTGGTAATAATCTTCTGGTTTTAGGAGTTCCATAAAATATTTTTGAAAGAAAAAAATGAAAAAAAAATGAAAAGAAAAAAAAGCAAAAAACAATTTTTTCAACTTTTTTCTTTTTTACCTTCTTATTAATTTTTGTTTAAAATCTGATTATTAATTTGTTGAATAATTTCTTCATTTTCTGAATAAAATCCTGTTTGAAGAAGTTCTATTTTTAGATTTTGCAAATTATTGATTTTTTCCTTATCCAAAATTAGGGAATTGTCTAATAAAAAGATTTGATTTTGATTAAAATTATTTAAATTCTTAAATTTGTTATTTTCAATTTGATTTAAATTATTTTCTAAATTTAATTGATTTGAATTAAAATTATTTAAATTCTTAAATTTGTTTTCAATTTGATTTAAATTATTTTCTAAATTTAATTGATTTGGATTAAAATTATTTAAATTCCCAAATTTGTTGTTTTCAATTTGATTTAAATTATTTTCTGAATTAAAATTATTTAAATTCTTAAATTTGTTATTTTCAATTTGATTTAAATTATTTTCTAAATTTAATTGATTTTGATTAAAATTATTTAAATTCTTAAATTTGTTATTTTCAATTTGATTTAAATTATTTTTTAAATTTAATTGATTTGAATTAAAATTATTTAAATTCTTAAATTTTTTGTTTTCAATTTGATTTAAATTATTTTCTAAATTTAATTGATTTAGATTAAAATTATTTAAATTCTTAAATTTGTTATTTTCAATTTGATTTAAATTATTTTCTAAATTTAATTGATTTGAATTAAAATTATTTAAATTCTTAAATTTATTTTCAATTTGATTTAAATTATTTTCTAAATTTAATTGATTTGAATTAAAATTATTTAAATTCTTAAATTTGTTTTCAATTTGATTTAAATTATTTTCTAAATTTAATTGATTTGGATTAAAATTATTTAAATTCTTAAATTTGTTTTTTTCAATTTGATTTAAATTATTTTTTAAATTTAATTGATTTGGATTAAAATTATTTAAATTCTTAAATTTGTTATTTTCAATTTGATTTAAATTATTTTCTAAATTTAATTGATTTTGATTAAAATTATTTAAATTCTTAAATTTGTTTTTTTCAATTTGATTTAAATTATTTTTTAAATTTGATTGATTTGGATTAAAATTATTTAAATTTTTAAATTTGTTATTTTCAATTTGATTTAAATTATTTTCTAAATTTAATTGATTTGAATTAAAATTATTTAAATTCTTAAATTTGTTTTTTTCAATTTGATTTAAATTATTTTTTAAATTTAATTGATTTGAATTAAAATTATTTAAATTCTTAAATTTGTTATTTTCAATTTGATTTAAATTATTTTCTAAATTTAATTGATTTTGATTAAAATTATTTAAATTCTTAAATTTTTTGTTTTCAATTTGATTTAGATTATTTTCTAAATTTGATTGATTTGGATTAAAATTATTTAAATTCTTAAATTTGTTATTTTCAATTTGATTTAAATTATTTTCTAAATTTAATTGATTTTGATTAAAATTATTTAAATTCTTAAATTTTTTGTTTTCAATTTGATTTAAATTATTTTTTAAATTTAATTGATTTTGATTAAAATTATTTAAATTCTTAAATTTGTTATTTTCAATTTGATTTAAATTATTTTCTAAATTTAATTGATTTGGATTAAAATTATTTAAATTCTTAAATTTGTTATTTTCAATTTGATTTAAATTGATTTGGATTAAAATTATTTAAATTCTTAAATTTGTTATTTTCAATTTGATTTAAATTATTTTCTAAATTTAATTGATTTGGATTAAAATTATTTAAATTCTTAAATTTGTTATTTTCAATTTGATTTAAATTATTTTCTAAATTTAATTGATTTGGATTAAAATTATTTAAATTCTTAAATTTGTTATTTTCAATTTGATTTAAATTATTTTCTAAATTTAATTGATTTGGATTAAAATTATTTAAATTCTTAAATTTGTTATTTTCAATTTGATTTAAATTATTTTCTAAATTTGATTGATTTGGATTAAAATTATTTAAATTCTTAAATTTGTTATTTTCAATTTGATTTAAATTATTTTCTAAATTTAATTGATTTGGATTAAAATTATTTAAATTCTTAAATTTGTTATTTTCAATTTGATTTAAATTATTTTCTAAATTTAATTGATTTTGATTAAAATTATTTAAATTCTTAAATTTTTTGTTTTCAATTTGATTTAAATTATTTTCTAAATTTGATTGATTTAGATTAAAATTATTTAAATTCTTAAATTTGTTATTTTCAATTTGATTTAGATTATTTTCTAAATTTGATTGATTTGGATTAAAATTATTTAAATTCTTAAATTTGTTATTTTCAATTTGATTTAAATTATTTTTTAAATTTAATTGATTTGGATTAAAATTATTTAAATTCTTAAATTTGTTATTTTCAATTTGATTTAAATTATTTTTTAAATTTAATTGATTTGAATTAAAATTATTTAAATTCTTAAATTTGTTTTCAATTTGATTTAAATTATTTTCTAAATTTAATTGATTTGGATTAAAATTATTTAAATTCCCAAATTTGTTGTTTTCAATTTGATTTAAATTATTTTCTAAATTTAATTGATTTGGATTAAAATTATTTAAATTTTTAAATTTGTTATTTTCAATTTGATTTAAATTATTTTCTAAATTTAATTGATTTGGATTAAAATTATTTAAATTCTTAAATTTTTGTTTTCAATTTGATTTAAATTATTTTCTAAATTTGATTGATTTGGATTAAAATTATTTAAATTATTTTCTAAATTTAATTGATTTGGATTAAAATTATTTAAATTTTTAAATTTGTTATTTTCAATTTGATTTAAATTATTTTCTAAATTTAATTGATTTGATTAAAATTATTTAAATTCTTAAATTTGTTTTCAATTTGATTTAAATTATTTTCTAAATTTTTCCTTCTTAAATCAATTAAATCTAATTTATTTGAATAATTCTTTTTCTCTTCATTTTCAATTCCAATTTTTTCTTTTAGAGAAATTATTTTTTGTTTCAAATTTTCTGTTTCAAGATTTAATTTTAATTGTTTTTCTTTTGAAATTCCCAGATCTTGTTTTAATTGATCAACTAAATTGGATTTTTCTTTGATCAATTTTTTGGATTGTTTCCAATTTTGGAAAGATGTTTTAATTCTAAAAATTTCCCTTGATTTTTCTTCTTGATAATTTTCTTTACTTTTTTCATATTGAGAAATGAGATCATTTTCCTTCATTTCAAGTTCTTTTCCAATTTCAATTTTGGAAATATTCAAAGAATGAATCAAATTTGTAAATTCATTGAATTTTGATTCTAATAAGGAATGAAGACTTTCGATTTCATTAATTAGATTTTTCTGTTTAGTTTTAACTGGATTGATTTTTGTTCTAAATTGAACGACTTTTTTGAGTAAGAAATTTTTGGATTTGATTTTCAATTCTTTTTCTAAAATTTCATTTTCTCTTTCTTTCCATAAATTAATTTCCCAATAAATCATATTTTGAACTTTTTCCAAATTATAATTTCCAATATTTTTATGCAAATAATCAAAATTTTTGGAGATCATTTGAAAAGGAGAAGAGTTTTGTTGATTTGTTTGATTTGGTTGATTTGTTGAATGAATTGGAGAGATTAATTTTTGATCCTTTTTGGGAGAATTATTGTATGAAATTTTTGTTGAATTGTCATGGATCATTTTCTCTTGAAATTGGAAAGAAATTTGAAGAAGGGAGGTCCTATTTATTGAAGGATTCTGTTTCTCAATTAAACAACAAGCAATCCACTTGGAATAAGAATAAGAAATTGGATTAGAATTGTTTCTATTGGATAAAGATTTGAAACTTTCTTCAAACATAATTGATCCTATTCCAAGAAGCTTTTCTTGATGAAAAATTTGAAGAAAAAGATGGGATTGCGAAATTTCTTTGAGAACTTCTGTTTCACTTGATTTGAGATCGAATTCTGCTCTTCCAGTTTGAATTTGAGTTTCTTTCTCAATATCTATGTTTAAAGGACCAAGAACAATAGGTAAAATTTTTCTAAAAAGTCTTAAATTATATTTGATAAAAATTGGATTTTGGAAAATTGATTTGTTTAAAATACGAATTCTATCTATTGAGATTGAGAGTGTAAATTGCTTGATAATCTCTTCTTGCTTTTCTGGGAAAGGATTATTTTTGATTTGGTTATGAATTTTTCGATCATTTTGGGATTGATTTCTGTTTTGATTTTGAATTGGAATTTTTTGATAAGAAAAAGGAAAAGAGGGAATTCTATCTTTTCTTTGGGTTTGAGGTTTTGAAATTTTGAAAGAAACATGAGCTAAGGCTCTTTGTTGGATTTGGATCTGGGTTTGATTTTTTAAAGCAAGAGTAAATTTGGAATGTTGATATTGGAGATTTTGCAATTTTTTTTTGAGATTAAAAACAGCTGAAGCCAGAATATGTTTTGTATCAGCAGATTCGCAAAGTTTAAAAAGAAGAGATAAATCCTGATTAGGGTTTTCAAGTCCAATTTCAATTGGTTTTGTTGTTTTGATTGATTTTGTTGATTCTTCCAAAATTGTTGATTCAAAAATGGTTTTTTTATCAAGAAAAACTGCAAATTTGATTTCTTGGGGAAAAGAATCTTTTAAGGAAAGAGAAAGGATAGAAAGAAAACATTTTTGGATTTGTAGATTTTGCGGTTTTTTTTCTGGAGAAATTGATCTTAATGAATGAATAAGAAGATGAATAGAATTTGGAATTTCTTGATTTGCAACCAAGAAATTATTAAAGAGAATTCTTGGTTGAAAAGAATACCATATCTTTTTGTTATTGTCTTTATAATTAAAGAGAATTTCCAAGTTTCCAATTTTGGAACATTTTTGATCAAATTGAGATCTAATTAAAAAAGTGAAAATGACTGGATTTCTTTTAATTTCATTCATTTTCCCAAAGAAATTAAAGGAAATGTTAATTTCTTGTTCTTTTGATGATATTTCAATTGGAATTGTTTCAGATTCTTTTGTTTGTGATTTAAATTTTGCTTGAATTGCTAAAAAACAATTTGGATCTTTGATTTGAGAAATTAGGAAAGTATTTATTCCTTTAATAACTTTTAAATTTAGAGTTAATTGATAATTTTTTTCCATTTTTTGAAAAATGAAAAGAAAAAAAGCAGAAAAAAGATCAAAATTGTTTTTTTTTTTTTTTGACTTTGATTTTAAAACAAAAACAAAAATTTTTTTTTTAATTTTTTTTTTTCATTTTTTTCTTTTCAAATTTTTTCAATAAATGTTGAAAATTTTTGCATTAACATTTACTTTTTGTCTTTTATTTTCTACAACATTTGGAATTAATCCACCAGTTTATCCAACAAAGGTTTTTAAAAATAAAATAAAAATAATAAAAATTTTTTAAATTAAAATAATATTTTAAATTCAAATAGTACCGAGTTACAGGAATTTGGCAAATACCAAATGGAAACGTAACAGAACCAATTCTTGTTAATTTTGATGGAGATTCAGATCATGAACGAGTTGATTACTATTCAATGAATATTACAACAGCTTTAGGAACAGATATAATTCGGGATGATTTGAACAAAACGTACGAATTACGAATTCAGCAAGACCATCAAGGTTGCACAATATTTCAGAATGCAGGACCGTCATCTACTGCTGTTGACTCAAATCTCCCAAATGTTTTGCCTAATCTTACTGATTCTGCTTGGGTTTATATGGGTGAAAGTGTTGTTCGTGGAATTCATTGTTATTATTGGCAAATGAATATTACTGAATATAATAAGTCAAATTCTTATACTTTTTATACTGATGCTGATGGAAATCCTGTTAGATATTTACTTCATGGTTATAATATTGTGTTCCATAGTCATTATGACATTTATATTTTAGATTATTATTCTTATGAGGTAATTTTATTTATAATTTTATTTATATTTTTATTTGTAATTTTATTTATAATTTAATTTATAATTTTATTTATAATTTAATTTATAATTTAATTTATAATTTTAATTTATAATTTTATTTATAATTTAATTTATAATTTAATTTATATTTTTATTTATAATTTTATTTATAATTTTATTTATAATTTAATTTATATTTTTATTTATAATTTTATTTATAATTTAATTTATAATTTAATTTATAATTTTATTTATAATTTAATTTATAATTTATTTATAATTTTAATTTATAATTTTATTTATAATTTAATTTATAATTTTTATTTATAATTTAATTTATATTTTTATTTATAATTTTATTTATAATTTAATTTATAATTTTAATTTATAATTTTATTTTATAATTTAATTTATAATTTTAATTTATAATTTTATTTATAATTTTATTTATAATTTTATTTATAATTTAATTTATAATTTTATTTTATAATTTTATTTATAATTTTATTTATAATTTTATTTATAATTTTATTTATAATTTAATTTATAATTTTATTTATAATTTTTATTTATAATTTTATTTATAATTTAATTTATAATTTTATTTATAATTTTATTTATAATTTTATTTATAATTTTATTTATAATTTAATTTATAATTTTAATTTATAATTTAATTTATAATTTAATTTATAATTTTATTTATAATTTTTATAATTTTATTTATAATTTAATTTATAATTTTTTTTTTTATATTTTATATTTAATTTTAATTTATAATTTAATTTATAATTTAATTTATAATTTTATTTATAATTTTATTTATAATTTAATTTATAATTTTATTTATAATTTAATTTATAATTTTAATTTATAATTTAATTTATAATTTAATTTATAATTTAATTTATAATTTTATTTATAATTTTAATTTATAATTTTATTTATAATTTTAATTTATAATTTTATTTATTTATAATTTTATTTATTTTTAATTTATAATTTTATTTATAATTTTATTTATAATTTTTATTTATAATTTTATTTATAATTTTATTTATATTTTTAATTTATAATTTTTATTTATAATTTAATTTTTATAATTTTATTTTATAATTTTATTTATAATTTTATTTATAATTTAATTTATAATTTTATTTATAATTTAATTTATAATTTTATTTATAATTTAATTTATAATTTTAATTTATAATTTAATTTATAATTTTATTTATAATTTTAATTTATATAATTTTATTTATAATTTTATTTATAATTTTATTTATAAATTTTATTTTATTTATAATTTTATTTATAATTTTATTTATAATTTTATTTATAATTTAATTTATAATTTTAATTTATAATTTTATTTATTATTTTAATTTATAATTTTAATTTTTATTTATAATTTTAATTTATAATTTTATTTATAATTTTATTTATAATTTTTATTTATAATTTTAATTTATAATTTTATTTATAATTTTATTTATATATTTTATTTATAATTTTATTTATAATTTTATTTATAATTTTATTTATAATTTTTATTTATAATTTAGAATTTTTATTTTATTTATAATTTTATTTATAATTTTATTTATAATTTTTATTTATAATTTTAATTTTATAATTTTTATTTATAATTTTATTTATAATTTTATTTATAATTTTATTTATAAATTTTATTTATAATTTTATTTTATAATTTTATTTATAATTTTTGTTTATAATTTTATTTATAATTTTATTTATAATTTTATTTATAATTTTATTTATAATTTTATTTTATAATTTAATTTATAATTTTATTTATAATTTATTTTTTTATAATTTTATTTTTATAAATTTAATTTATAATTTAATTTATATTTTTATTTATAATTTTATTTATAATTTTATTTTTATAATTTTATTTATATTTTTATTTATAATTTTATTTATAATTTATTTATAATTTTATTTATAATTTTATTTATAATTTTATTTATAATTTTATTTATAATTTAATTTTTTATAATTTTATTTATAATTTTATTTATAATTTTATTTATAATTTTTATTTATAATTTTATTTATAATTTTATTTTTTTTTATTTATAATTTTATTTATAATTTTATTTATATTTTTTTTTTATTATTTTATTTATAATTTTATTTATAATTTTTATTTATAATTTAATTTATAATTTTTATTTATAATTTTATTTATAATTTTATTTTATTATTTTAATTTATAATTTTTATTTTATAATTTTATTTATAATTTTATTTATAATTTAATTTATAATTTTATTTATAATTTTATTTATAATTTAATTTATAATTTAATTTATAATTTTAATTTATAATTTAATTTATAATTTTATTTATAATTTTATTTATAATTTAATTTATAATTTTATTTATAATTTTATTTATAATTTTATTTATAATTTAATTTTATAATTTAATTTTATAATTTTATTTTATAATTTTTTTTTTATTTATTATTTTATTTATAATTTTATTTATAATTTTATTTATAATTTTATTTATAATTTTATTTATAATTTTATTTATAATTTTATTTTATAATTTTATTTATAATTTTTATTTATAATTTTAATTTATAATTTAATTTATAATTTTATTTATTTTTTTTTTATAATTTTAATTTATTTATAATTTTATTTATAATTTTATTTATAATTTAATTTATTTATAATTTAATTTATAATTTTATTTATAATTTAATTTATAATTTAATTTATAATTTTATTTATAATTTTATTTATAATTTAATTTATTTATAATTTAATTTATAATTTTATTTATAATTTAATTTATAATTTAATTTATAATTTTATTTATAATTTTATTTATAATTTTAATTTATAATTTTATTTATAATTTTATTTATAATTTTATTTTAATTTATAATTTTATTTATAATTTTATTTATAATTTTAATTTATAATTTTATTTATAATTTAATTTATAATTTAATTTATAATTTTAATTTATAATTTTATTTATAATTTTATTTATATTTTAATTTATAATTTTAATTTATAATTTTAATTTATAATTTAATTTATAATTTAATTTATAATTTTATTTATATTTTATTTATAATTTTATTTATAATTTAATTTATAATTTAATTTATAATTTTATTTATAATTTTATTTATAATTTTATTTATAATTTAATTTATAATTTTATTTATAATTTTATTTATAATTTTATTTATAATTTTATTTATAATTTTATTTATAATTTTATTTATAATTTAATTTATAATTTTTATTTATTTTATTTTTAAATTTTATAATTTTATTTATAATTTAATTTATAATTTAATTTATAATTTTATTTATAATTTTTTTTATAATTTTATTTATAATTTAATTTATAATTTTTTTTATATTTTAATTTATATTTAATTTATAATTTAATTTATAATTTTATTTATAATTTAATTTATAATTTAATTTATAATTTAATTTATAATTTTATTTATAATTTTTTAGCCAAATGTTAATGATGCCAACTGTTATGATATTCCTCCTATTTGTAATTCTACTGAAACTGTTTATTCTGATAAAGTTGCACCTGTTCCTCTTCGTGCTCTTGTTTCAGGTTTAAGAAATTCACGTTCATTTAATTCTTATGTTAATGAATATAATAAAGATTACACAGGAAACGAATATGAGAAAAGAAAACTAATCTATGAAGAAAATTTACGTAGAATTGATGAATTAAATTCTCAACGTTCTTTTAAATGTTTGTTATTTTTCTTTTAAATTTAATTATTTATTGAATTTAAAATTTAATTTAATTTATTTTATTTTAGTGGCTCCAAATCATTTTGCAGATTTAACTTTAGAAGAATTTAAATCTTTAATGCTTCCTAAAAAGTATTCAGAAATTAATGTTCAACTTAAGAATGCTGTTCCTTATCAAAGACAAAACTTAGATTTACCTGATTCATTTAGTTGGTTGGATTATGGTGCAGTTTCTTTAGTTAAAGATCAAGGTGTTTGTGGTTCTTGTTGGTCTTTTGCAACAACAGGAGCAACAGAAGGTAAAAAAAAACTCAATTTTATTTTCTAAATTTTTAATTCAAATTTTTTTAATTTTTGGAAAAAAAAATAGGTGCTTATTTCTTAGCAACAGGAAAAATGGAAACATTTTCAGAACAAGCTTTAATGGCATGTAGTTGGGCAGAAGGTAATTCTGCATGTGAAGGAGGAATGGTAATTTTTTAAATTCAAAAATTAAATTCAAAAATTAAAAATTAAATTTAAATAATAATAAAAATTTAAAAGATGTATGGAGCTTATGATTGGATGACTCAAAATGGATTAACAACTGAAGAATTATATCCATATCTTTGTATGGATAGTTATTGTGGATATGATAAATCAATGCAAAAAATTGGAGTTTCACACTATCTTAATGTTTCAGTTTCAGGAGATATTGAATTAACAAAAGAAATGTTATATGCAAATGGACCACTTGCTATTGCAATTGATGCTGGACATTTTGACTTTGTTTATTATCAAAGTGGAATTTATTCAAGTAAAGATTGTCACAGTGATTTTGATGGACTTGATCATGGTGTTTTGCTTGTTGGTTGGGGCGAAGAAGATGGAACTCCATTTTGGATTATTAAAAATTCTTGGAGTGAATTATGGGGTGATAAAGGATATTGCAAAATGGCTCAAGCAAATAATATGTGTGGTGTTTGCACTGTTCCTTCAGTTCCTGTCATCACAACACACTTTTAAATCTTTCCTAAAAATCTTTCTTAAAAATCTCTCTTAAAAATCTTTCTTTTTCACTTTTTTCTGATTCTTTCTAATTGAATCAGTTTAACTCATTTTTTTTTTACTTAAAAATTAAAAACAAAATCAAGATTTCAAATAATAAAAGAATAAGAATAAGAATTCAAATCAAAACAAATTGATTTTGAAGAAAATTTTGATTTATTCATCAAAAGTTAAAAAAAAATAAAATTATTAAATTTTCTCAAAAAAACTATTTGGAAATACTCCAGTTACTCCATTAAGCATACCCTTCCACCAACCACTATCATCTTTTTCAATAACTTCAACAATATCACCAACTTCAAAACTTAATTCTCCATTTTCACCTTTAAAATCAAGAATCGCTCTCATTTTTAATTTAGGAGGTCTATAAAGAACTTTAGCTGGAAAAATTTTTGGTGGAATTTTTACTTGAACAGGTTTTGGTCCTGATCTTGGTTTCCAATTTTTTTGATCAATTTCTTCTTCTATAATTTCAAGAAAATTTAATGGAATCAATCCTACTTTCCCATCTAATAACCCTTCTCCCCATCCATCTTGGAGAATCTTTAGAATTTCAATCTTTTCTCCAATTGAAAATGTTAAATGTGTTTGATTCGGTGATTGAAAATCTAATTTTGCAAATCCAAAAATTTTCTTGGATTTTTTGGAATGTTTTTTCTTTATTCATTTAAATAAATAAATTAAATTTAAATTTAAATTAAATTTAAATTATGATTCTTACTTCTTTTCGTCTAAGTGATTCAGGTTTTTTTTCATCTCTTTCAAATTCTATTATACTTCCAAAAAATTCTTGATAATTTGATTAATTTTTGATTTGTTAATTTCTTTTTTTTTTTTGTTTGTTAAGAAAAATTTATACCTCCAGTTTGGGATTTAGATTTTTTTTCATCTTCAATGTTTTCTATTTAATAATTTTTTTTTTTGAAATCATTTTTTAAGTTTTCTTTTGTAATAAAATATTAAATTTACTTTGATTTAATAAAGATCTCATTTCTTCTAAACATTTCAAAAAATCATTTAAAGAACACCGATTTTTTGGATCATTACTCCAACCTTTCTGAATTAATTGAGCCAAATCACGTGGAAAATTGTTTGAGATTATTGGCTTTTTTTGCTCACTTATAAATTTTTCAGCATCAAGTTTTTCTTTACTAAAAATTTGGTATAAAATGAATGACAAACTATAAATATCACAAGAAGTATCAAACGAGTATTTGTGTTGTAAAATTTCTGGAGCGATATAAACATTTGAAAAAGTAAGAGATTTTTTATCAGATTCTTGTTGATACAATTTGGAAAGTCCAAAATCAGTTATTCTGGGTTGATTTTTAAGAATCAAGATATTTTCTGGCTTTAAAAACCTATGAATGATTGCATTTCGATGCAAAAAGGCCAATCCTTGAACAATCCCTATTGAAAAATTAACAGAATCCTCAAAGGACAAATTTGCAATTTTATCTTTTAAATTTCCTTCTTCTGACAAATCCATTAAAATCCCAATTGAATTTTCAAATTCAAATATTCCATGAACTTGGACCAAGTTTGGATGATTTAGTCCAAAAATCAAATTAAGTTCGTTTTTGAATTTGTCTTTTTTTTCAATATCGAAAGTTCGTAATTTTTTAAGAGCAAAAAAAGAGTTTCTCCATTTGGCTTTGTAAATATAAGATAAATCACTAATTTGGAAAGGTTGAGACTCAATTTCCAATTCCTCTAACGGAATCACTGGGATAGTCTTAATAGATATCTTCTGCATCTCTTCGATTATTGATAACAAAGGTCTGTTGATAATTAATTTAGAGTTTTCAAAAGAACTTCTACAAAATGGACAACTATCCATTTCTTTTAAGCAAATTTGACAAATTGTATGTCCTTGTTCACATATTATTATTGGTTTTTTTTCGTTTGAAAATGTTTCAAAACAAATTGGACAAACAATTGATTCCATATTAAATTAATTTGAGAGAAAGGAAAAGAGAAAAAAAATGAAAAAAATTTTTGCTTTTCATTTTTTTTCTTTTAGAATATTTTTATTATTTATTTTATAAAAAAAAAAAAATGGATCAATCCGAATTAAGTTTAAGTTTGATTAGAATTGCAAAAGAACCAAGTGAAAATTCAATCGAAATTATGAAAGCTCTTCTTGAATCAGGAGCTGATATAAACGCGCAAACAAAAGGATATTTAGTAACAGCATTACATTTTGCCTGTAATTACCAGAATCAATATTCGATGGGGATCATCAAGTTTCTCATTTCGAAAGGAGCAAATATCAATGCAAGAGATACTAGCGGTTTATCTCCTTTGATTGCCGCTTGTGAAAACGAAAAGGAAAGTGGATTCACACTTGATATTCTTAAATATCTTATTGAAAACGGAGCGGATATTCTTGCCAAAACTAATAATGGATCGAATATCTTGAATTATGTGTGCCAAAAGAATTACTCCGTTGAAATCATCAAGTTTTTGGTTGAAAAAGGTGCTGATGTTAATGGAAAAACATACGAAAAAGATGCTGCTCTTTTGCATATTCTTTGCGAAACTCAAAATGAAAAATCTCTTGAAATCATCCAAATTTTTGTGGAAAATGGAGCTGATGTAAATACTAAAACAAAGGGGCAATTGGCAACTCCTTTGCATTATCTTTGTCAATTCCAAACTGAATATTCAGCTGATATCATCAAGTATTTAGTTTCGAAAGGAGCTGATCTCGATGCAAAACTTGATACTGGCTCAACACCTTTGCAAATTATTTGTCAAACTGAAAGTGAGAATTCCCCAAAATCATTGAGACTCTGGTTGAATTGGGAGCTGATTTTAATTTGCTGCATAAAAAGGGATTCTATCCTTTCCATTCTGTTTGCCATTTTCAAATCCAAAATGGAATTCAAATTATGAGATTTTTAATTTCGAAAGGAGTTGATATCAATACCAAAAATAAGAGAAACAACACAGTTTTGCATATTGCTTGTCTCAAGGAAAACGAAGATCCGCTGCAAAAAGTCCAGTTTCTTTGTGAATCTGGTGCGGATATCAATTCTCCAAATATTGATCATTCAACTCCTTTACATTTTGCTTGTCAAAATGAAAATCCAAACATAATTGAAACTATCAAATATCTCATTTCCAAAAAAGCGCAAATTAATGCAAAAACAAAAGATAAAGAAGAAACTCCTTTGCATATTATTTGCCAGAATAAAAATCCAAATTCACTTGAAATCATCAAATATCTCATTTCTAAAAAAGCAAAAGTAAATGCAAAAACAAAAGATAAAGAAGAAACTCCTTTGCATATTATTTGCCAAAACAATCATCCAAATTCACTTGAAATCACCAAATATCTCATTTCCAAAAAGGCCAAAGTAAATGCGAAAACAAAAGATAAAGAAGAAACTCCTTTACACTTGATTTGTGAGAGTCATAACCCAAATTCTATTGAGATTACTAAGTACTTAATTTCAAAAGGAGCCAAAATCAATGCAAAAACAAAAATAGAAGAAAAAACTCCTTTGCATTATGCAACTATCAATATCAATCCAAATTCATTTGAAATCATCAAATATCTCATTTCTAAAAAGGCTAAAATCAACGAGAAAACAAAAGTGCAAAACCAAACAGCTTTGCATTTTGCGAGCGTAATCCATAATCCAAATGCACTTGAAATTATCAAATTTCTTGTTTCAAAAAGAGGCGATATTAATGCAAAAACAACATACAATCAAACGGTTTTGCATTTTGTCTCTTTAAATAAGAACTCTGATTCATTGGAAATCATCAAGTTTCTTGTTACATCAGGAGCAGATATCAATGCCCGAGACACTAATAACGAAAGTTTCATTTTTTATATCTGTAGGAACAAACATCCAAATCCAAATTCATTTGATATTATAAGTTACGTTATTGAAAAGGGTTTCGATATCAACACCAAATCATCCGACAATCAAACCATTTTACATTATTTTTGTAAAAACAAATACAACGATCCGAATTCTTTTCAAATTGTCAAATATCTTGTTGAAAAAGGAGCTGATGTTAATTCACAAGTAAATCAGTCACCAACACCTTTACATTGCGCATGCCAAAATAGTAATGCAGATGCATTTGAAATTATTAAGATTCTTGTTGAAAAAGGGGCTTATGTTAATTTGCAAACAAAAAAATTATCAACAGCTTTACATTTTCTTTGTGAAAAAAAGAAAAATCAAAATGAAAATGAAAATGAAAATCAAAATCAAAATCAAAATCAAAATCAAAATCAAAATACACTTGGAATGATTAAATTTCTCATCTCAAAAGGCGCTTTTACAAATACCCAAGATTCTCAAAAAAAAACTCCTCTTTCACTTTCAATTAAACAACAAAATGAAGAGATTTCCAATTTTTTCTTAATGAATGATGAAATTCTTTTAGATTTGCAATATTATTCCAAATTCGCAAATAAATTAAGACCAATTTTATCTCAAATCTATTCTTTTAACCAAGATTTGAATAATTTCTTTAAATCAAAAGAAAATTTTCCTGATTTCCAAATTGAATCCAAAGATTTTTGCAAATTTAATGTTCATAAATTGATTCTTTTGGCAAGATTTGATCAAAACAATCTCCTTTTTCAACAATTTATCAACTTTTGCAAACAAAAACCAAAAGAAGATGTTGAGATTGTTTTGAATTTTCTTTACACTGGATTTCCTGATTTTGATCGTTTTAGTGAGCAATTTCTATTGATAAATCCAAATGATCCAAAAAATTCCAAAGAAGAAATTTCCATTTTAACTGAAAAAGAAGTGAAAATGGAAGAATTTTGCAAAGAAATTGGTATCGAACCAAAAAGAGGAAGAAAAGGAATAATAAAAGATTTATCAAAACTATATGAACAAGAATCAACAAAAGATTTTACAATAATTTGTGAAGAAAAAGAAATCAAAGTTCATAAATTGATTTTAATGATAAGGAGTGAATTATTCAAAGGAATGTTTCAATTAAATGTGAACGATTCATCAAATCAAGTTCATGATTATTCAAAGAAATCATTTGAAACGATAACTCAATTAATTTATTTTCTTTATCATGATAAATTTTCAAAAGAATTTTCAAAAGGAATTCCAAAAGAAATTAGAGAAGAAATGAAAGGAGAATTCGAAGATGTTAAAGATTATTATCAATTAAATCAAAATTCAATAATTGATTTAATTTTAAAAAAGATGAAATAGAAATTAAAAATAAAAATAAAAATAAAAGTAAAAATAAAAATAAAAATAAAAGATGTTTTGTTTTTGGGAGATTTTTGAGTAAAGAAAAGAAAAGAAAAAAAAAGAAAAAAAGATTAAAAATTTTGATTTGTTTTATAAACGTATTTTCCTTAACAAGAAACCTGAAGCTGTTTCTGTGACGATTTTCTCTAAAATTGTTTTTTAATAAATAAAAATTCAAATTAAAAAAAAGTGGAACAAAAAAAAAATATTTTTTTATTTGTTTGAAAAATTTTTTACTTGTTAATTCAGATGGTTTTGGAGGAAGTTTAAGAGAACTAAAAGAATCAGTTGGTTTTGGAGGGAGATTAATAGAATCAGTTGGTTTTGGAGGAAGATTAATAGAATCAGTTGGTTTTGGAGGAAGTTTAAAAGGATTAAAAGAATCACTAGGTTTTGGAAGAAATTTAAAAGAACTAAAAGAATCAGTTGGTTTTGGAGGGAGATTAATAGAATCAGTTGGTTTTGGAGGGAGATTAATAGAATCAGTTGGTTTTGGAGGAAGATTGAAATTTGCAGTTGGTTTTTGTGGGAGATCTAATTGATCAGTTGGTTTTGGAGGGAGATTCAATGTTTGATTTGGTTTTTGTGGGAGATCTAATTGATCAGTTGGTTTTGGAGGAAGATTCAATGTTTGATTTGGTTTTTGTGGAAGATCTAATTGACCAGTTGGTTTTGGAGGGAGATTCAATGTTTGATTTGGTTTTTGTGGAAGATCTAAATTCTTGTTTAGATTTTGAGGGAAAGATGGTGATTTGCTTGGTTTTGGAGGAAGATCTAAGTTCTTATTTAGATTTTGAGGGAAAGTTGGTGATTTGCTTGGTTTTGGTGGAAGATTCAATTGTTGATTTGGTTTTTGAGGGAAAGTTGGTGATTTGCTTGGTTTTGGTGGAAGATTCAATTGTTGATTTGGTTTTTGAGGGAGATTAAATAGCGCACTTGATTTGGGCGATAATTGGAATTGATCGCTTGATCTTGGTGAAACGTGAAAGGAATCGCTTGTTTTGGGTGAAGCTTGGAAAGAATCGCTTGTTTTGGATGAAAATTGAAACGGATCACTTATTTTGTTTGAATATTGTTTTTCATTTGGTTTTGGAGGTAAACTGAATCGCTCATTTTTTTGGGGCGAAAATGAAAAAGAATCGGTTGGTTTTGGTGGGAGATTAAATGTGTCGTTGGATTTCTGAGGAAGATTCAGGTTTTCAATTGGTTTTCTTGGGAGATGAAGTGTGTGATGTTGTTTGCGATAAAATTGAGTAGGATAATTAGGTTTTCGAGGAAGATTTAATCCATCAGTTGGTTTTGGAGGAAGTGAAAGATTTTCAATTGGTTTTTGTGGGAGATTTATTTCTTCAAATGGTTTTTTTGGTAAGTTCATTGAATTTATCGGTTTTGTTGGAAGTTGGAATGCTGTGTTTGGTCTTTCGGGAAGTGTTAATCCTTGGTTTGGTTTTGGTGGAAGAAATAGTGAATCACTTGATTGAGATTTTGTTTTGAATGATTCGTTGGGTTTCGCTGGTAACTGAAATTCTTTATTTGGTTTTGCTGGTAATGTTAATCCTTGATTTTGAGGACTTCCGAATTGGTTTGGTTTCGGTGGTAAATCAAATCCCATCATTGGTTTTCTTGGAAGTGCGAATGCTTATTTTTATTTTTATAAAGAAATTTTAAATATTTTTAATTTTATTTTTAAATTTTAATTTGAAATTCACTTTGGCTTATCGAATTCTTCATTTCTTCTAAACAACTTAAAAAATCATTCAAAGAACATCGATCTTTTGGATCATTATTCCAACCTTTCTGAATCAACTGACCCAATTCCCTTGGAAATTGATGAGACAAAGTGGGTCTTTTTTGATTAGTAACAACCATTTCAAGATTCAAAGAATACTCATTTTGGAAGGGTTTTTCTTTGCTAAAAATTTCATACAAAATCATCGACAAACTATAAATATCACAAGAAGTATTAAAAGATTTCTGTTGGAAAATTTCTGGAGCCAAATAAACATCCAAAACGGGGAATGAATTCTTATTGAATTCTTCTTGATATAACTTAGAAAATCCAAAATCAGAAATTTTTGGCTCGTTTTCAAATATCAATATATTTTCTGGTTTTAAATGGCGATGAATAATCGAGTTCTGATGCAAAAACATCAATCCTTTTGTGATTCCAATCGAATAGTTAATTGATTCTTGGAAAGTCAAGTTTTGAATTTTTGTATTTAAATTCCCGTCTTGGGCCAATTCCATAAGAGCTCCCATCACATTTTCATATTCTATCATCCCATAGACTTTGATGATATTGGGATGATCGAGTCCGTAGATCATGTTGAGCTCGTTTTTAAAGAGCGCGACTTTTGAATCGCTTGAAATACTGAAATTTTTAAGTGCAAAATAATTATTTCTCCATTTGGCCGCGTAAATGTAGGAAATAGTTCCGGACTCAAATGGTTGTGGCTGTATATCTAATTCAGAAAAAGGAATCACGGGCATCGTCTTGATTGAAGGGCTCTGTTTATCTTCTGAAAGTGACATCAATAATCCGTTAAGCATAAAATTAAAGTTATTGAATGAACGTCGACAAAATGGACAATTTTCATGATCTTTGAGACAGTCTTCGCAGATTGTATGTTCTTCTTCACATATTATTACTGGGCGTTTATTGACTGAAAATGTCTCAAAACAGATTGGACATGTGATAGAATCCATTTAAAGCAAAAAGAATAAAAAAAATGAAAAAAAAATTGAAAAAAAATGAAAATTAAAAAATTAAAAAATTAAAATTTTTTTAATTGAAATGTTATTGAGAATTTATTCTCATGAATTGCGTAAAAAGAAAATCAAATTGAAAATTGAAAATTGAAAACTGAAAAAAAAAAAATTTCCTAATCAAAAAAAAAATCCAAAAAAAAAAAATTTTTTTCCTTAGAAAGAAGAATTAAAAGGAAGGCAAAAAAATTTTTTGAGTTACGAAATTATTTTTTCTTTTTTACTATTTGGGAAACAACTTTTCTTAAACGTCCTCTTTGGGAAAGAGCTAATTGAGCGAAGTTCATTCCACCGCCACCTCCACCTGTTGTTGGTGTTGGAGATGGATTTGAGTCATTATCTTTTTTTGTTATTGGACTACTTGTATCTTTTGTTACTGTTTTCTTGAGTTTATTCTTACTAAATGAAGTAATTGATGAAAGAAGGGCTGAA
The DNA here is from genome assembly GCA_028826165.1 of Anaeramoeba ignava. Classification (NCBI taxonomy): domain Eukaryota; family Anaeramoebidae; genus Anaeramoeba; species Anaeramoeba ignava. The sequence continues at coordinate 189,543 of JAPDFW010000071.1, read as the reverse complement.
GACATTGGACCTATTTATAATTTAAATATTTATTTATAATTAATAATTTAAATAATTAATAATTTAAATATTTTATAATAATTTATAATAATTTAAATAATTTAAATAATTTATAATTTAAATAATTTAAATAAATATTTTATAATAATTAATAATTTAAATAATTTATTTATAATAATTAATAATTTAAATAATTTATTTATATAATTTATAATAATTAATAATTTAAATAATTTATAATTTATAATAAAGTATTTTGTGAACCTGCTCCTCCGCCTGTTGGTGGTGGTAGTCCACCTTTTGGTGGTGGTGGTCCTCCCATTGGTGGTGGTGGTCCTCCTGTTGGTGGTGGTGGCCCGCCTGTTGGTGGTGGTGGTCCGCCTGTTGGTGGTGGTGGTCCTCCTGTTGGTGGTGGTGGTCCGCCTGTTGGTGGTGGTGGTCCTCCCATTGGTGGTGGTGGTCCTCCACTTGTTATATTCGATATTACAACAGGTTTTGCTGTTCTTAAATTTTCAACTTCTTTCTGAAATTGTTTTGCTTTTCTTTCCCATTCATTCTTTTCTGATTCGTAACCCTTGATTTTCTTCTGTAAAGTTTCGTTTTCGTTTGTTAATGATTCGACTTTACGATAACTTCCATTTAATTTTTTCTGGAGTGATTGGATTTGAGTTTGTTCTGTTGGGCTTATTGGTTTATTTTGCTCAGTGTTTGATTCATTCTTTTTTAATGCAATAATTTTTTGTAATTGAGATTGAATTTTTTTTGATTGTTCTTCATTTTTCTGTTTCAATTCGAATAATTGTTTGTCTATTTGTTCTTTTTCTTCTTTAACTTTTTTCAGTTCCATTTTTAATTTCTTTTCTATTCTGTGTTTTTCATCGTTCACTTGATCAAGTTTTGTTTTTAATTCTTTTGCTTCCGAATCTTCTTTTGTTTGTTGTGGCAAATTTGTTATTTTTGATATTTTCCCACTCTCTTTTTCTTTTTTCAAATCTTCTTCTAATTTTTCAATTTTCTTTTTTCTTTCTTTTGATTTCTTATGTTTATGTTCCACTTTCTTTTCAAGTTCTTTAATTTTAGAATCATCAACAACTGTTCGTGTTTTGTATTTAACAACTGGTCCTTTGCTTATTTCTGTGTTTAAATCTTCTTCGGTTTGTTTTAATTTCTTTTCAAGCTCTCCCTTATCTTTTTCAACATCTTTTAATTTATTTTCAAGTTCTCTTATTTTGGAATCATCAACAACTTTTTCAACTTTGGTTTCTGTTTTAGTTTCTGTTTTAACAATTGGTTCTTTGCTCTTTTCTTTTTTCAAATCTTCTTCCAATCTTTCAATTTTCTTTTCAAGTTCTCTTATTTTGGTTTCATCAACAACTTTTTCAACTTTGGTTTCAGTTTTAACAACTGGTGCTTTGCTCTTTTCTTTTTTTAAATCTTCTTCAACATCTTTTAATTTCTTTTCAAGATCTCCCTTATCTTTTTCAACATCTTTTAATTTATTTTCAAGTTCTCTTATTTTAGAATCATCAACAACTTTTTCAATTTTGGTTTCTGTTTTAATTTCAGTTTTAACAACTGGTGCTTTGTTTTTTTCTTTTTTCAAATCTTCTTCAACATCTTTTAATTTCTTTTCAAGATCTCCCTTATCTTTTTCAACATCTTTTAATTTCTTTTCAAGTTCTCTTATTTTAGAATCATCAACAACTTTTTCAACTTTGGTTTCTGTTTTAATTTCAGTTTTAACAACTGGTTCTTTGCTTTTTTCTTTTTTCAAATCATCTTCTAATTTTTCAATTTTCTTTTTTCTTTCTTTTGATTTTCTTATGTTTATGTTCCACTTTCTTTTCAAGTTCTTTAATTTTAGAATCATCAACAACTTTTTCAATTTTGGTTTCTGTTTTAACAATTGGCGCTTTATTTTTTTCTTTTTTTAAATCATCTTCAACATCTTTTAATTTCTTTTCAAGTTCTCTTATTTTGGTTTCATCAACAACTTTTTCAACTTTGGTTTCAGTTTTAACAACTGGTGCTTTGTTTTTTTCTTTTTTTAAATCATCTTCAACATCTTTTAATTTCTTTTCAAGATCTCCCTTATCTTTTTCAACATCTTTTAATTTATTTTCAAGTTCTCTTATTTTAGAATCATCAACAACTTTTTCAATTTTGGTTTCTGTTTTAACAACTGGTGCTTTGTTTTTTTCTTTTTTCAAATCTTCTTCCAATCTTTCAATTTTCTTTTCAAGTTCTCTTATTTTGGTTTCATCAACAACTTTTTCAACTTTGGTTTCAGTTTTAATTTCAGTTTTAACAACTGGTTCTTTGCTTTTTTCTTTTTTCAAATCATCTTCTAATTTCTCAATTTTCTTTTTTCTTTCTTTTGATTTTTTATGTTTATGTTCCACTTTCTTTTCAAGTTCTTTAATTTTAGAATCATCAACAACTTTTTCAACTTTGGTTTCTGTTTTAACAACTGGTGCTTTATTTTTTTCTTTTTTTAAATCATCTTCAACATCTTTTAATTTCTTTTCAAGTTCTCTTATTTTGGTTTCATCAACAACTTTTTCAACTTTGGTTTCTGTTTTAACAATTGGTGCTTTGTTCTTTTCTTTTTTCAAGTCTTCTTCAACATCTTTTAATTTCTTTTCAAGATCTCCCTTATCTTTTTCAACATCTTTTAATTTATTTTCAAGTTCTCTTATTTTGGAATCATCAACAACTTTTTCAATTTTGGTTTCTGTTTTAATTTCAGTTTTAACAACTGGTTGCTTTGTTTTTTTCTTTTTTCAAATCTTCTTCCAATCTTTCAATTTTCTTTTCAAGTTCTCTTATTTTGGTTTCATCAACAACTTTTTCAACTTTGGTTTCAGTTTTAATTTCAGTTTTAACAACTGGTTCTTTGCTTTTTTCTTTTTTCAAATCATCTTCTAATTTTTCAATTTTCTTTTTTCTTTCTTTTGATTTTTTATGTTTATGTTCCACTTTCTTTTCAAGTTCTCTTACTTTACTTTCATCAACAACTTTTTCAATTTTGGTTTCTGTTTTAACAACTGGTGATTTACGCTTTTCCCTATTTAAATCATCTTCCAATCTTTTATTTTTCCTTTCAAGTTCTCTTACTTTACTTTCATCAACAACTTTTTCAATTTTGATTTCTGTTTTAACAACTGGTGATTTACGCTTTTCTTTTTTCAAGTCTTCTTCCAATCTTTCAATTTTCTTTTCAAGCTCTTGCATTGAAGCAATCTTCTTGTCTTTTTCTCTTAGTAAATTCTTTAATCTTTGTATTTCTTGGTTTGAATTATCTGGACTTTTTCTTGTTGGACTTGGTGATTGTTTTTGTGATTGTGCGAGCTTTTGTTCTAATTCACGAATTTGTTGTTTTAATTCAAGGATTACTTGTTTGGGATTTGCTTGTGCTCTTCTCATTCCAGTATCATATGTTTTGGTTGTTTCAACTTTTGAAGAACTGATAATAATTTAATAATTAATATTTTATTATTTTTATATTTTAATATTTTAATATTTTAATATTTTAATATTTTATTATTTTAATATTTTATTATTTTATTATTTTAATATTTTATTATTTTATTATTTTAATATTTTAATATTTTAATATTTTATTATTTTAATATTTTAATATTTTAATATTTTAATATTTTATTATTTTATTATTTTAATATTTTAATATTTTAATATTTTATTATTATTATTTTATTATTTTTATTATTTTAATAAATTATTATTTTATTATTTTAATATTTTTATTATTTTATTATTTTAATATTTATTAATTTATTATTTTAATATTTTAATATTTTAATATTTTAATATTTTTAATATTTTATTATTTTAATATTTTATTATTTTAATTTTATTTTTAATTATTTTATTATTTTATTAATATTTTAATATTTAATATTTTAATATTTTAATATTTTAATATTTTATTATTTTATTATTTTAATATTTTATTATTTTAATATTTTAATATTTTAATATTTTATTATTTTATTATTTTATTATTTTATTATTTTAATATTTTTAATATTTTATTATTTTAATATTTTAATATTTTAATATTTTAATTTTTAATATTTTATTATTTTAATATTTTATTATTTTTAATATTTTAATATTTTTAATTTTTTATTTATTTTTTAATTAATTTTTAATATTTTAATATTTTAATATTTTAATATTTTTTATTATTAATATTTTAATATTTTAATATTAATTTAATATTTTAATATTTTAATATTTTTTTTTATTATTTTTTAATATTTTATTTTTTTTAATATTTTTAATATTTTTATTTTTTAATATTTTAATTTAATATTTTAATATTTTTAATTTATTTTAATATTTTAATATTTTTTAATATTTTTATATTTTATTATTTTAATATTTTAATATTTTATTATTTTATTATTTTAATATTTTAATTATTTTAATATTTTTAATATTTTATTAATTTATTATTTTTTATTAATTTATTATTTTAATTATTTTTTTTGTTTATTAATTTTATTATTTTAATTATTTTATTATTTTATTATTTTATTATTTTAATATTTTAATATTTTAATATTTTTAATATTTTAATATTTTAATATTTTAATATTTTTAATATTTTAATATTTTTAATATTTTAATATTTTAATAATTTTATTTTTTAATATTTTTAATATTTTAATTTTTAATATTTTAAATATTTTTTTAATATTTTTTATTATTTTAATATTTTAATTTATTATTTAATATTTTAATATTTTTAATATTTTATTATTTTAATATTTTATTATTTTATTATTTTTAATATTTTAATAATTTAATATTTTATTATTTTAATATTTTAATATTTTAATAATTTTAATATTTTATTATTTTATTAATTTATTATTTTAATATTTTAATATTTTAATATTTTTAATATTTTAATATTTTAATATTTTAATATTTTAATATTTTAATATTTTAATATTTTTAAATATTTTAATATTTTATTAATTTATTATTTTAATATTTTATTATTTTAATATTTTAATATTTTAATATTTTAATATTTTAATATTTTATTATTTTATTAATTTATTATTTTATTATTTTATTATTTTATTATTTTTAATATTTTATTATTTTAATATTTTATTATTTTATTAATTTATTAATTTATTATTTTTTATTATTTTATTATTTTATTATTTTTAATATTTTTAATATTTTAATATTTTTATATTTTTATTTTTTTAATATTTTAATTTTTTTTTTATTTATTTTTTAATTATTTTATTATTTTATTATTTTAATATTTTAATATTTTATTAATTTAATATTTTAATATTTTAATAATTTATTAATTTAATATTTTATTAATTTAATAATTTAATATTTTAATATTTTAATATTTTAATATTTTATTATTTTAATAATGGAAAAAAATTAAAAAAATCAAAAAAAGCAAAAAAAAAAATAAAAACAAAAAATAATTAAAAACCAAATAAAAATAATTTTTTTGTGATGTTCTATGTGATTGGTTTATTTTTATATTAGTTTTTATTTACTTTGGGTTTTTTGCATAATTTGTTTTTCTAACAAGAACAGTATCCAATTTATCTTTTGATTTCATACTTTCTTTAAGCATTTCTTCAAGCTGGGCTTCAGATAAATTATCTAAATTTGCCATCTTTCTTTTCTATCTTTTTTTTTTGTGTGGTTCTTTTATTAATTAAAATTAAAAAAAAATGAAAAAAAAATGAAAAAAAAATAATAAAATTTAATTTTTTTGTTTTTGTTTTTTTTTTTAAGTTTTAATTTTGCTTTTTTTTTTGAGAAACTACACAAAAAAATGAAAAATAATTTAAATAAAAATAAAATGGAATAAAAAATGGAATTATAAATTAGATTTTGATTAACAAATAAAAAGAAAAAAACAAATCAAAATTTTTTTTAAATTTTAAAAAAATATTTTTTTCTCCTTTTTTTCTTTTTCATTTTTTTCCTTTTTTTTTTTAACTTTTTTTTTTTTGTGCATTTAGAAATACGAAAAAAAATGGATATTCAAAATTCTCAACAAAAACCAAAAAAGATGTTTGGTTCATTTATTGGATGTAATTAATCAAAAAAATTTTTTCAAACATAAAAAAAAATTTTTTTTTTCAAATAAAGATTTTAATCAAATAAAAAATAAAAAATAAAACTTTAATTATAAAAAAAAAATGATGAAATGAAACAATAGATGTTTTTATGATTGTAAACAAAACAAACAAATAAAATAAAAAATAAAATAAAACAAAATAAAAATTTATTCTCTACAAATTATAAATGGTAGAATTATATACTTGGTGTAGGAATTCTTGAAATTCCTTATTCTTTCGAAGCATCTGGCTTATTATTATCAGCAATATTTCTTCTTGTTGTAACATTTTTTAGTAGTACAACAATGATGTATGTTGTTGAAGTTGAAGGTCGAGCAGAAGGAATTGTTTCATATTTTGAAGAAAAGAAACAAGAACAAAATTTACCTCAAAATCCTAATAATTTATCTGAGTCAAATGATAGTGATAATAATCAACAAGATCCAAGTAGTTTATCTTGTTTATCTTCTATAATATAAAACTATAAATAAAATTATTAATATTAATTTATATTAAATTAATTAAAAAAGTTGAAGATCAAACTCAAAATTTAATCTTTGATGAAAAAGAAATTTCTCGATTTGAAATTAAAAATCGAAAATTTGAAGTTAATGAAATGTGTAACTTATTTCTTGGAAAATTTGGGAAAAGATTTTTTACATTTGCTTCTACTTGTTATCTTTATGGAGCTCTTTGGTCGTATATAAATAATTTTACAAAAAAAAAAAAAAGTTAACTAAATAGAAAAACAATTTATTTTGGATTTTTTATTGAAATTTTATTATATGATATAATTAAAATTAGTTATGCTTCAGTTTTTTCAACTTCTTTAATAAGAATTCTGCCTTTAACATTTCTTACACATGGAGATTTATGGTAAATCAAAATTAAAATTCATTTATAAAATTAAAATCAAAATCAAAATCAAAATTAAAATCAAAATTAAAATCAAAATTAAAATCAAAATCAAAATTAAAATCAAAATCAAAATCAAAATCAAAATCAAAATCAAAATCAAAATTAAAATCAAAATTAAAATCAAAATTAAAATCAAAATTAAAATCAAAATCAAAATCAAAATCAAAATCAAAATCAAAATCAAAATCAAAATCAAAATCAAAATCAAAATCAAAATCAAAATCAAAATCAAAATCAAAATCAAAATCAAAATTAAAATCAAAATTTAAATTTCAAAATCAAAATTATTAATCAAAATCAAAATCAAAATCAAAATCAAAATCAAATTCAAAATCAAAATCAAAATCAAAATCAAAATCAAAATCAAAATTAAAATTAAAATCAAAATTAAAATCAAAATCAAAATCAAAATCAAAATCAAAATCAAAATCAAAATCAAAATCAAAATTAAAATCAAAATTAAAATCAAAATTTATTAGTGAGATTGATGGAAAATTAACATCAGGATGTCAATATAATTATTATTTATACATGGTACTTTTTGCATTAATATCAATACCACTTTCTTGTCTTGATTTATCAGAACAAATTATAGTTCAAACAGCGCTATTTATATTTCGATTATTTTCACTATTATTAATATTAGTAACAACAATAATTGCAATGCACACAGTTAAAAAGGATAATCATCCAGATAAACCACCATATATAGGAACTAAAAAGCTATTTGATTTCAAAGGAGTTGCTTATATTTTTACAAATGCAATTTTTTCTCAGTTGGTTCATCACAGTACAACAATTATTGCTGAACCTGTTAAAAAAAAAAGAAAACTGAGAGTGATTTTTAATTCTGCTTTTTTAACTACTTATTTCTTTTATTCTACTTTGGGTATTGTTTGTGCTATGTATTTTGGTGAAAATGTTCTTTCTGTTATTTCCTTAAATTGGATTGAACTTGAATTGTTTAAATCTGCTACTACTTGGAGATATATTGTTGAATATTGTGTTGTTATTTTCCCTGTTATTGAAGTTCTTTCTGCATTTCCTTTAGTATTTTATTAAAATTAAAATTCAAATTAAAATTAAAATTTAAATTAAAATTCATTTTGAAAATTAAAATAAAAAATTAAAATCAAAATGAAAATTCAAATTAAAATCAAAATCGGAAAAAAATGAAAATTAAAATTAAAATCGGAAAAAAATTAAAATTCATTTTGAAAATTAAAAAAGCATGCAATAACATTAGGAAATAATATGTATTTTGCAGTTTATCCAGTTCAAAAAGATCCAATACCATTTGACAAATTAATGAAAGAACAAGAAAAAACAGAAAAAAAAGAAGAACCAGAACAACAAGAAGATCAAAGAAGAGATACAAGAGACGAAATGATAGCAGACGAAGATTTAACGTTACTTCCTTATCATAAAAAAAAAGGAAGTAAAAAAAAGAAAATTTTATTTCGATTAATTGCTTCCATTCCCCCAATAATTGGAGCCTGTCTAATCCGAAAGCTTCCTGATATAATCATCATGAACGGAACTTTTGGATGCTTTATTGCTTACTTGATACCTTCTTTGTTAGCTTGGAAATCGAAAAAAATTGCTCAACAAATTTTTGGAAAATCAAAAACACCTTATTCGAATTGGTTGTCTAACGATATTTTTATATGGATTTCCTTTGGTTTTGGCGTGTTTTCGTTTTTTGTTATTTGGATAATCATTTTAATAAACTTCCTTTCTTGATTTGGAAATCAGGAAAAGACAAAAATTAAACAAAAAAAATTTTACTAAAAAGAAAAAAAAAAAGAAAAAAGCAAAAAAAAAAATTTTTTTTTATTATTTTTGTTTTTTTTAAAATCATTTTTTTCCTTTCTTTTTTTTTTCTATTCATTTAAATAATTAAAAAAAAATGAGGTTTGTTAATTCAATTCAAATCAAATTCAATTCAATTCAATTCAATTTCAAATTTCAAATTTCAATTTAATTTTCGTTCAAATCTTTTATTAGTATTCCTAATATTATTTGGGCTCAAAGAAAAGATAGATTGTTTTTGACTGTTCAACTCAATGATATTTCTGATGAAAAAATTGAATTATCTGATTCAAAACTTGTTTTTTCTGGTTTAGGTGGTCCTGATCATAAAAGCTATGCTTTTGATCTTGAATTTTTTGAAGAAATTGAATCTGGAGTTTGTTTTTTTTTTTAAAATTATTTTCCGAAAATTAAATATAAATCTAATTATAAATATAAATATAAATATAAATATAAATATAAATATAAATATAATTATAAATATAAATATAAATCTAATTATAAATATAAATATAAATATAAATATAAATATAAATATAAATATAAATATAAATATAAATATAAATATAAATATAAATATAAATATAAATATAAATATAAATATAAATAATATAAATATAAATATAAATATAAATATAAATATAAATATAAATATAACAAAACATAAAATATAAATATAAATATAAATAAAATATAAATATAAATATAAATATAAAATAAAATATAAATATAAATATAAATATAAATATAAATATAAATATAAATATAAATATAAATATAAATATAAATATAAATATAAATATAAAATATAAATAAACATAAATATAAATATAAATATAAATATAAATATAAATATAAATAAAAATATAAATATAAACATAAATATAAATATAAATATAAATATAAATATAAATATAAATATAAATTATAAATAATATAAATATAAATATAAATATAAATATAAATATAAATATAAATATAAATATAAATATAATTATAAATATAAATATAAATATAAATATAAATATAAATATAAATATAAATATAAATATAAATATAAATATAAATATAATTATAAATATAAATATAAATATAAATATAAATATAAATATAAATATAAATATAAATAAAATATAAAATTAAAAGAAAAGTAACTGGAAAGTTAAGCCAAGAAACCTTCAATTTATTTTATTGAAGAAAAATGATAAAGCTCCATTTTGGCCAAGATTAACAAAAATTAAAGGAAAATTTTTCTGGATTAAAGCTGATTGGAATCTTTGGGTTGATGAAGATGAAGAGAAAAAAAGCACCACCAAAAGGTTTTGATTGGGATCCAGAATCTGTAAATATTTTAAAAAAAATATAAATTCAAAAATAATTTAAAATAATAATTCAAAAACATTTTAAATAAAAGGTTGAATCAAGTGAATCAGAAGACAATTTAGATGATCTTGATGAACAAGATCACGATATTCAAATCCCACAAGAAGAAAATCTAGAAGATATTGAAAAACTTAAAGTTGAATTAGATGATGATCAAGAACAAAAAGAACCAATTGAAAAAGTTGAAATTGATAATGATGATCTTGATTAAAAAGAAATTACTCTTTTAAATTCTTTTAAATTCTTTTAAATTTCACTTTTCGTTTAATTCAAAAAAATTCATTTTAAAAAAGAAAGAAAAGAAATAATCAATAAATTTCATTTTCCGAAAACCAAAAACCAAAAACCAAAAATGAATTTTTAATTTTTAATAATAATAAGAATTATATGGATTGTCTTTCTTTTCAGAAGAAGAATCAAAATAAACATCAATAAATTTCACTTTCCAAAAAGGTGAACCACACAAAAATTCTCTAATCTTTTTTGAGTCATCTTTAATTTCACTTGGAATTTTATAAGTGTTCCCAAAATCATAACATTCTCCACTTCTTAAATCACGATAAACAGCAACATCCTTGCCAAAACTTGGTCCCCATTCCTCGTGATAATAAATGGCTTTGCTCTTTTCATTTTTTCTTATTGGGAATAAAACAGGCTCTTGTGAATCAATTCTTTTTAAAGAAAAACAAAAAGCATTTGGATCAGAAATGAAATAATTATAACTTCGGAGAGTATTCCATCCAACATTCGAAAATCCTCCAAAAATACAGTTGTTTTCAGTTTGAATTACAACAAGAATAGGCGATTTCCGATCGCAATTCAAATGAAATTTAGAACAACTAAATCCATCTTGAGTAGTTGAAAATCCCATTTCCATTGCTTGGAAAAAACTATCGTTGTTAATGTGTTTTTTGAGCCATAATTCCCATTCCCTATTGATAAAAATGGTGCCTTTTGGGAAAGTGGATCGAGTGGTGAAGATATTTATTCCTTTTTGCATTGCGTCTAATTTCATCTTTTCGTAATCAGAAAAAAACTTGAAATCACTTCTCAAAAAGTGGAACGTTTTAAGATCAGAAATGACCTGAGAAGAAACAACATTGAGACCATCAATAGTTTCGAGTTCTTTCATATCAATATCACACAACCGGATTTTTTCGATGCAAGAAGCAATTTTTCTTGACAGAATTTCTTTTTCTTCTTGCGTTAATTCGTGATTTTCTGATTGGATATTTTCCTGATATTTCCCCCAAGAAAGAACGGAATAGAAAAGTGTGGATTCCGAAATGACTCGCAGATTCGGTGCGTCCAAAACATTCAGAATATCTTGTTGGCTCAAATACTTAAAATTTTGGGAATCCAAAAACTCTTGAAAATTTTTTATTAAAAAATTAATGCAATGCACATGAAGTTCAGGCGAATCAAATTGGTTCGAGATTTGGAGAAGATCAGCAACATTTGAGACATCAATACTTTCTGCAATGAAGTCAGCAAGAAAATTGACAATTTCGGGAAAAAAAAATTTTTTTGCCAAAACTAATATTTCAACTGCATCTTCATTTGTAACTTGAAGCGAACCAGTGTAAATGAAACCAAGAATTTTTTCCATAATATTTGATGAAATATTCTTAAATAAAATTTTTCCTTCTTGGTACTCTTTCATTTTCGAACGGAAAAGTGCTTGGAAATAGTCACTTCTGCAATTCAAAATTGATCTGTGAGTGTAAAATATTTTTTCTTCATTTGGATTTTTTGGATCTTCAATAATTATTTTAAAATCACTAAATTCATCTTGAATTTGAAAGAGATTTGTGAAATCATCTTGTAATTTTGCAATATTTCGATAAGTACTTTTCATATTTAATTATAAAAACGAAAAAAATGAAAAAAATGAAAAAGAAAAAAAAAATATTTTCGAAAACGTTTTTTGTTTCAAATTTATTTTGTTTTTGTTTTGTTTTTATTTTTGGAGGATTTATTGATTTAGAAAAAGAAAAAGAAAGAAAAAAAATGGATTTGTTTTTTGAGAAAGAAAAAGTGGGATTTAAATCTTTTCCGTTCGTTTTTTCTTTTTAGATTTTTTGTAAAATTAAAACACAACTGTGTTTAAAAAGGTTCCTAAAGATTGTTGAATATTTCTAGCCATAAGAATATCAATGTATTGTTCTAAATGCTTTTTAGGATCAAGTTTACCGACATTTTTAATGGATTCAGGTTTTTTGACTTTATTTTTTTCAGCTTCTTTTTTGTCAACTTGTTTTTTGTCAGCTTCTTTTTTGTCAGCTTGTTTTTTGTCAACTTGTTTTTTGTCAACGTCATTTTTTTCAACTTCAATATCCATTTGATTATTTTCTTGATCTTTTTTCTGATCAACATTTTCATTTTTTTCTTGGTTTTCGAGTTGTTTTTTCTTTGCCAAAACTTTTTCATGGAGTTTTTCTTGTTGTTTTTCGAAATAATCCATATCTTTTATTTTTTCGTCTTGAATTTCTTCCTGGATTTTTTTATTATATTGTTTTGTTAAATCCAGCATTTCTTTCAACAAAGAAATGTTTTTTTGTGAGTGAGTAAGCGAATTATTCAATTCCAAACCAAGAATCCAGTCACTTTTTTGCAAATGAAGAAGCATTTTTTGTTCAAATTCATTTTTGCGATATTTGATGGGCATAGAATAGTAATGGATATTGAGTCCATGAACAAGTGCAACTGCAGAAGGAGGTTGCAAATGACCCAAATGAGACGTTGTTTGTCTCGGCTCTACGCCCATCATCAATGATTGCTGCGGAATTGTTCGGAACGCATCAATCACCACTTTTCCTCGCACACTTTGAATTGGGTCAATAACAACTGCAACTGATCGAGGATTCAGCGACTCGAAAGACATTTGCGTATTTATATCAACGCCAGATAGCCAGGGACCAAAGCCTGGATGTGAATGGTACCATCCCACAACAATTTCTGGTCTGCCAGTTTGTTTTAACATGTCGAGCATTTTTGTTTGGAAAACGTTGTCAACAGCCTCGACAGAAACACCGGTTCCGCTTTGTGGCATTGCAAACACATCTTGTACACGCACAGTGTAATCGTCGATAAACTCACCAAGCATTAATCCCATAACTTCCATTGGCACTCCTGCTCTTCCGTGTTTTAACATTTTTAATAGAGATAATGATGATATGTACACAGTTTCTGCTGTATCTACTTGTGGTGTATCTATTCCTATTTGAGGATTTTGATGAGCTCCAAATTGTTGAAGTAATTGTTGTAAATCCATTATGAAAAGAAAAATGAAAAGAAAAAAATGAAAAAAAAATTTTTCTCCTTTATTATTTTCATTTTTTTTTTCTCTTTTTTTTCTCTTTTTTTTTTTTTATTTTTTTTAATTATTTTTTATTTTTTACACAAAAGAAATGAGTTTTGATTTTAGTGATACAATTAATATTTCAAATCCCATTCCACCACCTTCTTTTCCTTCACAATTTGGAGATTTACCAGAAATTCCAAATGATTTACCTCAAATTCCAAATGAATTACCTCAAATTCCAAATGATTTACCTCAAATTCCAAATGAATTATCTCAAATTCCAAATGAATTATCTCAAATTCCAAATGAATTAGAAGATGAAAATCAAGATGAAAATCAAGATGAATTAGAAGATGAAATTCAAGATGAATTAGAAGATGAAATTCCAAATGAATTATCACAAATTCCAAATGAATTACCTCCACCATTTCCACAAGAAAATCAAAAACCAAAAAAATTACCTCCACCTCTTCCAAAAGAAAAACCAAAAAATTTTCCACTTCCAAATCAAGAACCAAATCAAGAATCAAATCAAGAATTAAATCAAGAATTAAATCAAGAATTAAATCAAGAATTAAATCAAGAATTAAACCAAGAATTAAATCAAGAATCAAATCAAGAATCAAAAGAAAATCAAAAACCAAATAAATTACCTCCACCTCTTCCAAAAGAAAAACCAAAAAATTTTCCAATTCCAAATCAAGAATCAAATCAAGAATCAAATCAAGAATTAAATCAAGAATTAAATCAAGAATCAAATCAAGAATCAAATCAAGAATTAAACCAAGAATTAAATCAAAAAGAAAAGAAAAAAGAAAAGAAAAAAGAAAATAAAAAAGAAAAGAAAAAAGAAAAGAAAAAAGATATTGAACAGGATTCAAATTCTAATTCAAATGATCCTCACACAATGGCAGCAGTTTTTCTTAAAAGAGGCAACTCAAAAGTCAGAGATAAATGGAGAAACAGATATTTTGTAGTTAAAGGAGGACTAATTTTATACTATGATAAAAAAGTAAACAAATTAAAAAATCAAAATTTAAATTAAAAAATCAAAATTTAATTTAATTTAATTTAATTTAATGAACATTAGTCGAGTAAAACCCCATTAGGAGTGATTCCACTTGTTGAAATTAAAACAGTTAGAATTGTAAATTATGGAGAAGATGGATATAAAGAAAATTGTTTTTCTATTGTAGTTCCAACTCGAAGTTATTGGCTTGTTGCAGAAAATTATGAGATGATGAAAGAATGGGTGTCAACATTAAATACTCTGGTTTATCGTAAAACAAAAGAATTTCAACAATCAAAAAGATTAGAAAATGTTTCTCAAGTAAATTTTTATATATTTATTCTAGCAATTTCACTCTAACTCAAAAAAAAATTATTATATTATTTTTAATAAAGGTAAATAAAAAAGAAGGAAGTGATTATTCTGGTTGGTTGAGACAAAAAAATAATGCAAAATCGTATTTATAATTATAATTATATTTATATTTATTTAAAATTAAAAATTTAAATTCAAATTATTTAGAAGAAAAAAATGGAATAAAAAATTTTGTGTTGTTTCTGGTCATTCTCTTAAAATTTTTTCAACACAAAAGTATCAATCTAAAACACCTTCAACAACATATCTTCTTTGGGAATCCAAATCTATTTATGTAGCAGAAAGTGAAACACAAACTCCATTTTCATTTGGAATAGAAATAAAAGATAAAACTCACTATTTTGCAGCAGAAAATGGTATTTATTAATTAAATCAAATTTTAATTTCTATTTAAATTGAAATGTATTAACAAATTTTGTTCTTTCTTTTCTTCTTTTTTTTTTTTTGCAAAGAATCTTTAATGAATGAATGGATAAATGTTTTGAAACAACAAGCAATTAGTATGCCAAGATTAAAATTGAAAAAAGGTGGAAAAACTTCTAATCTTTATCAAGGAAGATCACAAAATAATTTAATTCAAGCAGTTCGAAAAGAAAGAAAACAACTTCAACAAAAATGAGAAAAATTTTAATCTTTTTTTTAATTTGAATCTTTTTTTTTTAATTGAATCTTTTTTTTTTTAATTTCTTCAAATTATCAAGTAAAATACTAAAAAAAAAAACAAAGAAAAAACTTTTTTTAAACTTTTTTAATTGAATTGAATTGAATAAAATGAATTGAATTGAAAAAAAAATGAATTGAATTGGAAAAAAATTGAATTGAATTGAATCTTTCTTATTGTGGACAATAAGTAAATTGGCAATCCGCATCACTAAAAACGCAAGAACTAACACAAAGAACATAATTATCTCCAAATTGATCAACATAATTATTTGGACAAACATAATCAGGATCATAAGATAAATGAACTTGTTCCATTTGACTTCCTCCTTTAACTGGTTGATAAACACAACCTTTATTTTATTTTAATCAAAATTTTTAATTTTTTTATTGTTTTTTTTATTGTTTTTTTTTTATTTTTTTACATCTTTCATCAAAATCTCCACAATTTCCTGCAAGTGATTTGTAAACTAAAAATAAAACAAAAATTGAAAGAAGAATAAATGATTTCATTCTGTTTTAAATTTTAAAAAGAAAATAAAAATGAAAAATGAAAAAAATGAAAAATGAAAAATGAAAAAAATCATTTTTTAATTTTTTTTTTATTAATCAATTATTTAATTAATTTAAGATGACAATTAATTTATCTCAAAGAACAGGTTCATTAATTGGATTAACAACAAATTTAGAAGAAAATTTAATTGCAGTTGCAGGAAATGAAACGGTTTCAATTATTGAAAATAAAAATAATAAATTAACATATAAATTTAGTATGAGGAACAATTTACATATTTCAAGTATAGAATGGCATACACATAAATGTAAATAAATATATATATTATAATATAAAAAAAATTTCTTAATTCATTCAATTTCTTTTGTAATAAAAATATTTTTTTTTTTAATTCCAAAAATTTTATTTATTTAGCTTTCCAAAATTTTATTGCTTCTTCAGTAAATAATGGTGCTGTAGTTATTTGGAGATTAGATAGAGAAGATCATGTTGGTAAGATCTATCAATTCATAAATAAATTTATAAATAAAATTATAAATAAAATTATAAATAAATTTATAAACAAAAATATAAACAAAAATATAAACAAAATTATAAACAAAATTATAAATTAAATAATAAATAAATTTATAAACAAAATTATAAATTAATTTATAAATAAATTTATAATCAAATTATAAATAAAATTATAAATAAATTATAAATAAATTTATAAACAAATTTATAAATTAAATTATAAATAAAATTATAAATTAAATTATAAATAAAATTATAAACAAAATTATAAATTAAATTTATAAATAAATTATAAATTAAATTATAAATTAATTTATAAATAAAATTATAAAACAAAATTATAAATTAAATTATAAATAAAATTATAAATAAAATTATAAATTAAATTATAAATAAAATTATAAATAAATTTATAAATAAAATTATAAATAAATTTATAAATAAAATTATAAACAAAAATTATAAATTAAAACAATTTTATAAATAAAATTATAAACAAAATTATAAATAAAATTATAAATAAATTTATAAATAAATTTATAAATAAAATTATAAATAAAATTATAAATAAAATTATAAATAAAATTATAAATAAAATTATAAATAAAATTATAAATTAAATTATAAATAAAATTATAAATAAAATTATAAATAAAATTATAAATAAAATTATAAATAAAATTATAAATAAAAATTATAAATAAAATTTATAAATAAAATTATAAATAAAAATATAAATTAAATTATAAAATAAAATTTATAAATAAAATTATAAATAAATTATAAATAAAATTATAAATTAAATTATAAATTAAATTATAAATAAAATTATAAATTAAAATTATAAATAAAAATATAAATTAAATTATAAATAAAATTATAAACAAAATTATAAACAAAATTATAAAAACAAAATTATAAACAAAATTATAAACAAAATTATAAAACAAAATTATAAATAAAATTATAAATAAAATTATAAAACAAAATTATAAATAAATTTATAAATAAAATTATAAAATAAAATTATAAAATAAAATTATAAATAAAATTATAAATAAAATTATAAATAAAATTATAAAATAAAATTATAAATAAAATATAAACAAAATTATAAATAAAATTATAAATAAAATTATAAAACAAAATTATAAATAAAATTATAAATAAAATTATAAAATAAAATTATAAATAAAATTATAAATAAAAATTATAAATAAATAAATTTATAAATAAAATTATAAACAAAATTAAATTATAAATAAATTTATAAATAAAATTATAAATAAAAATTATAAACAAAATTATAAAACAAAATTATAAATAAAAATTATAAACAAAAATTATAAATAAAATTATAAATAAAAATTATAAAAATAAAATTATAAATGAAATTATAAACAAAATTATAAATAAAATTATAAATTAAAAATTAAAAAAAATTATAAATAAAATTATAAATAAAAATTATAAATAAAATTATAAAATAAAATTATAAATAAAATTATAAATAAAATTATAAATAAAATTATAAAATAAAATTATAAATAAAATTATAAATAAAATTATAAATAAAATTATAAATTAAATTATAAATAAAATTATAAATAAAATTATAAATAAAATTATAAATAAAATTATAAATAAAATTATAAATAAAAATATAAATTAAATTATAAATAAAATTTATAAAAATAAATTATAAAATAAATTATAAATAAAATTATAAATTAAATTATAAAATTAAATTATAAATAAAATTATAAATTAAATTATAAAATAAAAATATAAATTAAAATTATAAATAAAATTATAAAACAAAATTATAAACAAAATTATAAACAAAATTATAAAACAAATTTATAAACAAAATTATAAACAAAATTATAAACAAAATTATAAATAAAATTATAAACAAAATTATAAAATAAATTTATAAATAAAAATTATAAATAAAATTATAAATAAAAATTATAAATAAAATTATAAATAAAAATTATAAATAAAATTATAAACAAAATTATAAATAAAATTATAAAAATAAAATTATAAACAAAATTATAAATAAAATTATAAATAAAATTATAAATAAAATTATAAATAAAATTTATAAATAAAATTATAAATAAAATTAAAATTAAATTATAAACTAAATTATAAATTAAATTATAAATTAAAATTATAAAAACAAAATTATAAATAAAATTATAAATTAAATTATAAAAACAAATTTATAAATAAAATTATAAATAAAATTATAAAACAAAATTATAAATAAAATTATAAATAAAATTATAAACAAAATTATAAATAAAAATTATAAACAAAATTATAAATAAATTTATAAATAAAATTATAAAATAAAATTATAAACAAAATTATAAATAAAATTATAAACAAAATTATAAATAAATTTATAAATAAATTTATAAATAAAATTATAAATAAAATTATAAATAAATTTATAAATAAATTTATAAATTAATTTATAAACAAAATTTATAAATAAAATTATATTAAAATTATAAACAAAATTATAAACAAAATTATAAAAACAAAATAATAAATAAAATTATAAATAAAATTATAAACAAAATTATAAACAAATTATAAATTAAATTATAAACAAATTATAAATTAAATTATAAATAAAATTATAAATTAAATTATAAATAAATTTATAAATAAATTATAAATAAATTTATAAATAAATTATAAATAAATTTATAAATAAAATTATAAATAAAATTATAAATTTATAAATTAAATTATAAATAAAATTATAAATAAAATTATAAATTAAATTATAAATTAAATTATAAATAAAATTATAAATAAAATTATAAATAAAATTATAAATTAAATTATAAATTAAATTATAAATAAAATTATAAATAAAATTATAAATAAAATTATAAATAAAAATTATAAAAAAAAATATAAATAAAAATTATAAACAAAATTATAAATAAAATTTATAAATAAAATTATAAATTAAATTAAAATAAAATTATAAATAAAATTATAAACAAAATTATAAATAAATTTATAAATAAATTATAAATAAAATTATAAATAAAATTATAAATAAAATTATAAACAAATTTATAAATAAAATTATAAATTAAATTATAAACAAATTTATAAACAAATTTATAAACAAATTTATAAATAAAATTATAAATAAAATTATAAATAAAATTATAAATTAATTTATAAATAAAATTATAAATAAAATTATAAATAAAATTATAAATAAAATTATAAATAAAATGATATTAATATTTATATTAAAATTTATATTAAAATTTATATTAAAATTTATAGAGGTTGTTTTGAGAGAATCTCATCAAAAAATCCAAAGAATGACAAATTGTGTTTCATGGCATGGAACAAATCCAAATATTATAATAAGTGGAGGACAAGATCGAAATTTAAAACTTTGGGATATACGGTCACCAACACAACCATCACTTCTTTTCAAAACAAAATCAGAATGCCGATCAATTAAATTCAGCAACATTTTTGTAAATTTATTTGCAAGTGGATTAGAAGATGGGAGTTTATTAATATATGATTTAAGATATCAAGAAGAGCCACGGATCATCCGTGCTCATCAAGGAGCCACGATTGCCGCAGATTGGAATGATTACATAGAGGAGCCGCTTGTAATCACTGCGGGAAATCGTGATTGTGTTGTTCGTGCTTGGGATCTTAAATTGGATTCCTCAAAACCTTTGATTTCAATTCAAACACATTTGCCAATGAATAAAATACAATGGAAATTCGGCAATATTCCAACAGATTCAATAAATGTTCAAGATTCATCACCTTCATTAATTAAACGCAAATCTAAAATTCATGAGGAATTCATCGATTGGCAACAAGTTCATCTCTCAAGTGATATTGAAAATATCGATGAGAAAAAAGAAAAAGAAAAAATCATTCGAGAAGAATATTCAAAAAAATTACTCAGTAAATATAATTTGGAAATTGTTGCTTGCTCTTCTCGAAGTAGTAATTTGTTAGTTTGGAATCTGAACCATTCTTTCCTTCCTAAATTTATTGTCAAAAATCCAACTAAAGAAGTTTTTGTGGATATAAAATGGCTTCATAAATCTCCTCACTCAATTATCGCATGCACAAAAACGGTGATATTTCAATTTTCAATCACGAAGACTTTTATGTTCCTTTGCATCATGTTAGTTCCTCTTGCATTTCATGGAGTAAACAGTCTGAATTGCTTCTGAATCCACCAAATTTAAATCGTGATGAAAAATCCTTTTTTTCGTTTCCTCAAAAAATTCAAGTCAAAAAAACAAAATCAAGATCAAAATCAAAGAATATTCAAAACATCAACAAAAACAACATTTCTCAAGTTATAACGAAAAATACTGTTTATGATATTCTTGATAAACAAACAACACTTTTTGATGTTGAAGTGTTTTTTTTGCAATCAACAAATTTGTATCAAATTAATCCTCAAAATTTTATTTACATTGCAAACAACTATCATTATCAAGGAGATTTCAAAACTGTTTGTGAATGGAATTGCAAAGTTTGTATTTTTTGTGGAATTGACCAACTTGTTTTAATTTGGAAATTTCTTCCTTTTTGGTTTCCTTTTATTGATAACTTGATAGAAAATTATTTGTTTTCAGAAGAAGAAGAGTTAATTTTAAAAGAAATTGAAGAAGAATATTTAGCAAACAAAAACAATAATAACAAAAATAATAATAACAATAATAATAACAATAATAATAATAATAACAATAACAATAATAACAAAAATAATAATAACAATAATAATAACAATAATAATAATAATAACAATAACAATATCACAATTTTAAAAGATAATCAACATGATTTAATTCCAAAAGTTGATTTTTTTAATCCTTTTAATGACCCTTTTATTATTCTTGACAAAATATTTGATTTTTGTATTTTGAATGGAGATATTCAAACTTGTGTTTATATTGCATTAATTTTACAAAATTTTTTGAAAGATTTTGATCAGACAAAATACAAACTTTTTATTGAAAATTTAGAAAAATGGACTCAAGAATATATTGATTTATTATTTAGATTTGAATTATTTACAATTTCATCAGAAATTATAAAAAATTCTCAGTTTGAATCAATTAATCGAATTAATCAAATTGAAACGATGATTGAATTACAAAATTCTTATCCAATTTGTAGTTTTTGGTAAAAAAAATTAAAGTTAAAATTAAAATTAAAATTAATAATAAAAATTAAAATAAAAATCAAAATAAAATTAATATTATAATTAAAATTATAATTAAAATTAAAATTAAAATTAAAATTAAAATTAAAATTAAATTTAAATTTAAAATAAAATTAAAATAAAAATCAAAATAAAATTAATATTAAAATTAAAATTAAAATTAAAATTAAAATTAAAATTAAAATTATAATTATAATTATTTTCTTTTAGTCAACAACCTGTTAAAAAAGATTTTTTAATTTGTACTGTTTGTAATCATGGTGGTCATCATGATTGTTTATTAAAATGGTTTCAAAATCATTCGCAATGCCCTTTTGGTTGTGGACATCAATGCAGAAGAATTGATTTTAAAAACATTTAATTTTATTATTTTATATTATATTTTATTATATTATTTTTATTTTATTAAATTTTAACAAAGAAAATAAATTGAAAAAAAAAATGGAATAAAAAACTTTTTCATTTTTTTCATTTTTTTTCAATTTTTTTAATAAAATAAAAATGTCAAGTGATACAAAAAAAAGAAAGAAAAAAGTAAAGAAAAAATTTTTAATTTAAACTGAAAAAAAAAATAATTTAATTGCAAAAAAATAAAAAATAATTTAAATAAAAAAGGCTGGAGTTGATCCAAGAAAAATAGAAAGATTTGGACAAGGATTTTATAAAAAAGTTACACCACAACAAATAAAAGAAAATGAACTTGAAGAAAAAAAGAAGGTTTCTTTTAAAAATCAATTCAAAATTTTAATTTTAATTTTAATTTTTAATTTTAATAAATCAATCTAAAAAAAAAAGCATGAACAAAAAATGGAACAACAAATATTAAATGATTATATAAAATCGTTTGGAAATTCAGAACAAAATGAAAAAGAAAATGAAGATTATTTATTAAAAAAAAGGAAGAAAAAAATCATTTCAAAACCAAAAAAAGAGATTGATAAATTTATTGAAGAATTAGAAAGAGAAAAAAAATATGAAAAAGTAATAGAGAATGATTATCATGATTTTGATTATTCAAGAAGAGAATATGGAGATAATTATCGTTCTGATTATAGAAATGATAGGAATTCAAGACATAATTCACATGGTCATCATCATAATTATCATAATCACCATAATCGTCATAATCATCGTTATCACCATTCTGAAAATTCTGGACATTCTCATTCTTATCATAAATTCGATGGTTATCAAAAAGATGAGAGAAATTTTGATAATTCTTATTTAGTATAACTAAAATTAAAATTAAAATTAAAATTATAATTAAAATTAAAATTAAAATTAAAATTAAAATTAAAATTAAAATTAAAATTAAAATTAAAATTAAAATTAAAATTAAAATTAAATTTAAAATTAAAATCAAAATCAAAATTAAAATTTAAATTTAAAATTAAAATTAAAAATTAAAATTAAAATTAATATTAAAATTTAAAATTAAAATTAAAATTAATATTAAAATTAAAATTAAAATTAAAAATCAAAAATTAAAATTAAATTAAAATTAAAATTAAAATTAAAATTTAAAATTAAAATTAAAATTAATATTAAAATTAAAATTAAAATTAAAATTAAAATTAAAATTAAAATCAAAATCAAAATTCAATTCAAAATTATAATTAAAATTATAATTAAAATTTAAAATTAAAATTAAAATTGAAATTAAAATTGAAATTAAAATTAAAAATTTAAAATTAAAATTAAAATTAAAATTAAAATTAAAAATTTAAAATTAAAATTAAAATTAAAATTAAAATTAAAATTTATTAAAATTAAAATTAAAATTAAAATTAAAATTAAAATTAAAATTAAAATTAAAATTAAAATTAAAATTAAAATTAAAATCAATATTAAAATTTAAATTTAAATCAAAATCAAAATTAAAATTAAAAATTAAAATTAAAATTAAAATTAAAATTAAAATTAAAATCAAAATTCAATTCAAAATTAAAATTAAAATTAAAATTAAAATTAAAATTAAAATTAAAATTAAAATCAAAATTCAATTCAAAATTAAAATTAAAATTAAAATCAAAATTAAAATTAAAATTAAAATTTAAAATCATTTTTTAGCAAAATAACCCACAAAATTCATTTAGAACAGATTCTAATCTTAATCTTCAAAGAAATAATTTTCATGAAACAAAAGAAAACACATGGAATCAAGATCAATTTCAATATCAAAATTTAAATTTTGAAAACAAAATGAAGCAAAATAATGATCAAAGAATAAACCAAAAAGATTTTAATAATAATTATAATTATAACCAAAATTATAATGATAATAATTTATATTCAAATAGTAAATGAGATATTACAAAAAAAAAATTGGAAAAAAAAAAACAATACAAAAACTTCATTTCAAATGATTTTTAACAAATAACAATTCAATTCAATAATTTTTTTCAAATTTTTGAAGATGAAACAACTGCAATTTATGT
This sequence comes from Anaeramoeba ignava, assembly GCA_028826165.1. Classification (NCBI taxonomy): domain Eukaryota; family Anaeramoebidae; genus Anaeramoeba; species Anaeramoeba ignava. The sequence continues at coordinate 165,226 of JAPDFW010000071.1, read as the reverse complement.
TTCCAATTTACCAAGAGAAGTTCAAAAGATTGAATTAATATCTTTATTTTCTCCTTATGGAAAAATTTTGGAAGTTGATTTAAATGATGGATTTGCAAAAATGATTTTTACAGATGGAAAATCTGCAAAAATTGCTGCACAAAATTTAGATGGTTTAAAATCAAATTAAAATTAAAAATTCATTTTGAAATTAAAATTAAAATTAAAATTCATTAAAATCAGAATTAAAATTAAAATTAAAATAAAAATTAATATTAAAATTAATATTAAAATTAAAATTAAAATTAAAATTAAAATTAAAATTAAAATTAAAATTAAAATTAATATTAAATTTAATATTAAAATTCAAATTAAAATTAAAATTAAAATTAAAATTAAAATTTAAATTAAAATTAAAATTAAAATTAAAATTAAAATTAAAATTAAAATTTTAAATTAAAATTAAAATTAAAATTAAAAGGGAAATTCTCTTTTGGAAACTTTCTTAAAGTTGATGTTATTAATGAACCAACAAATTACATGGAAAATTCAATCCAATCAATTATTCCAGAATTTTCCAATCTTCATTTACAAGGAAAAATAATAGGACAAGAAGATTGGAGATGGTCAACACAAGAAATAAAAATAGACTCAACAAAAATGGATAATGAAATAAAACAAGAATTAATTGAAATGCTTCAAACAATATCAGCAGAAAGACAAAAAATAAAAGAAGGAATGGAATTTGTTCTTGATCATCCAGAAAATGTTGAAGAAATGATTGAAATGATTAAGAAATCACTTACAATTTTTGAAACACCTTTAAAACTTAAAATTGCAAGATTATATTTACTTTCAGATATTCTTCATAATACTTGTTCAACAAGTATTTTAAATGCTCCTACTTTTAGAAGATGTATTATGGAATCACTTCCTGACATTATTCAGAATTTTAGTGATGTTCTTCAAACAATTTCAGGAAGAATTTGTGCTCAAAATTTTCAAAAAAAAGTGGAAAATGTTATTCGTTCTTGGGATGAACATACTCTTCTTCCTGAAAGTACAATCGAACAATTATTATCAATTTTGAATAAATAATTTTAAATTTCCAAAAAGAAAATTTTCCCTAATTTAAATTTTTGCTTTTGCTTTGTTTTCCTTTTTTTATTACAAACCAATTAATTTTTTGTTTTCTTTTGTTTTTTTTTTTTTAAAAGAAAATTTGAAAATGAGAAATTTGAAAATGAAAGTTTTTTTAATTTAATTTAAATCATCTCTTTTAAAATTTTCTTTTTTTTTTGGTTGTGGCCAAGCAAATCGATTTTGAATAATTGGTTTTTTAGGATTTTCATTTATAAAATATGAATCAATAGGATGATTTGGTTCTTGATTTTGAACTTGTAAATCCATATAATTTTTTTGGAAATTTTCTTGATCATTTTGAATATTATTTTCTTGATTATTTTGAATATAATTTTCTTGATTATTTTGAATATTATTTTCTTGATTATTTTGAATATAATTTTCTTGATTATTTTGAATATTATTTGATTGATTATTTTGAATATTATTTGATTGATTATTTCGTTTTGGTTTTGGCTTTGGTTTTGGAAATGACTGTTGTTGGATTTTAGGTTTTGGTTTTGGGAATTTTAGAGGGAATTTAGTTATAGTTGTTGATTGAATTGCGGAATTATCTGTATTTGTTGTTTCTTTATTTTGATTTCTTATGTTTTTTTCTTGTGATTGAGCTTGTGAATCTTGTGATGATTGTTGTGTTGGTTTTGGTGGTGGAATTGGTTTATGTTCAGGATGATCAGAATCATTTGAAAATTTTGATTTTGTTGGTGGTGAAAATTCTTGTTTTTGATTTGAATATTGATAAGTTAATGAATTCCTGCTGATGTCTTGTGGAAGTGATTGCGTTTTAATTGGTTGTTGATTAAAAAGTTTTCTTGTGGAAATATTTTTTGGTGAAGACGTTTGTGAATTTTGTGGGAATTTATTTTGTTGAGGAAATTGATTTGAATTTTTGGAGTTTGCTGAATAAGAATAATTTTTATTTAATGGTTTATATTTGTTTTGAGGTGATTTTTGTAATGGTTTTGAAGGTGATTCTTGTTGTGGTCTTTTTGTTGGTCTTGGTGATCTTTTTTGTTGTATTTTTTTTTGTGAAAATTCATTTTTTGATTCATAATTTTGATTTTTTGTTTGATTGAATTTTTGTAAATAAGGATTAACAGCATTTCTATTTAATGTATTTGATTGGAATTTAGGATGGATTGTATGTCTTAATTCTTGATTTCTTTGTTTAAATTGTGGTGATGTACTTTTTTGAATTTTATTTCTATTTTGATTTTTAAATTGATTTCTATTTTTATTTCTATTTCTATTTCTATTTCTATTTTGATTTTGATTTCTATTTTGATTTTGATTTTGATTTTGATTTTGATTTTGATTTTGATTTTGATTTTGATTTTGATTTTGATTTTGATTTTGATTTTGATTTTGATTTTGATTTTGATTTTGATTTTGATTTTGATTTTGATTTTGATTTTGATTTTGTGGTGATTGCCTATTTTTTTCAGGAAATCTTTGATTATTTAACTTTGATAATTTTTGTTCCACTTTTTTATCTTCTTGTTCATATTTTGGCAAATCTTGAAATTTTGAAATGACAGGTAAACTATGATCTCTAACATGATTTCTACGAGAAATATTTGGAGAATTTTGGCTTAAAGATTCTGAAACATTTGATTGAGAAAAAGATTCATTTTTAAAAGAGGAATGATTTTGGGTAAATTGATTTTCTTGTTTTTCCTGTTGTTGTTGTTGTGGTTGTTGTGGTTGTTTTTCCTGTTGTGGTTGTGGTTGTGGTTGTACTGAAATTGGTTTCGATAATTTAGATTTTTCTTGTTGATTAATTGTTTGTAAGTTTTCAAAATACATTTTTTTTGAATAAGCAGCTGAAAATGATTTAAATTCAGTTTTTGGTTCATAAGTTGATTTAATAAAATCAAGTAAATATTCATCATTTTTTTCTCCCTTTTCATCTTTTTCAATTTTCTTTTCAACAGAAAATGTTCGATTTCTTGTTTTGATTCCTTTTAAATTAGTCAAAAATTCATGAGCATGAACAATTCCATCTTGATTTTGAAAATATCGAGGTTTTTTTTGATTTGAAAATTTTCGAGGAAGTTGAGGTTTTAAATTATTTGAATTTTGTGGATTTAAATCATTTGGAGTCATTCCATTTTCTTGATCTAAAAGATTCATATCCATATCATTTTCTGATTTTTGTAGTTTTGATAATTCTGTTAAAGATTGTGCTCTTGTTCTTGCTTCTTTCATTTCCAACACTTTTCGAACCAAAGCTTCTGGTTTTGGGTTTAAAATTGGAGGTAATTTTGGTTTTTCATTATCAATTCCATTTTCACTAATTGATTTTTTTGAATTTTCTTCATTGAAATTTTGTTCCTCATTTTCATCATCTTTTTTCTCTTCTTTTGATTTACTAATTTTAGAAAAAAATCCACTAAAAAACCCACCTGTTGTATTTTTTTCATCAATATTAGGTGAATCAATTAATCTTGATTCGAATAAATCATCTTTTCCAGTTTCTTCTTGATTTTTCATTCTTTTTTCCTTTTCTTGAACCCAAACTTCAAACATTTGAGTTTTTGTAAATCTTTGAAGAAACTAAATTAAAATTCAATAAAAATTCAAAATTAAAATTAAAATTAATATTAAAATTAAAATTAAATATTAAAATTCAAATCAAAATTAAAATTAAAATTAAAATTAAAATTAAAATAAATATTAAATATTAAAATTCAATAAAAATTCAAAATTAAAATTTGTTCACTTTTTGTGTTCTTTTTCTTCTTGTTGATAAAAAATCTGGAAGAAAAAATTGATATTCTTGTATTTCTTCATTATATTTTAAATAATCAGAATAATCTCCAAAAATTTTAATCCAAAAAGATAAAAATTCTTCTACAATTAAATCTGCTTCTAAATTTCCAATTTCTAAAAATAAAAATAAATTAAAAATTAAAAATTAAATATTAAAAATTAAATATTAAAAATTCAAATACTTTTCGTCATTTCTCGATGCTTTTTAAGTGCACGAATTAATTTTGCTGCTCTATGTGAAGGAATAAAGCTAATATCTTCAGGATCAAATTCAATTCTATTATCATCTAAATCAACATAAACAAGATCTCTTAAAGACATTGTTTCCAATTTAGGAATAAAACTACTGTGAACACCTAAAATATAAGGAACTGGAGCACGAACAGCATCAATAAATTTTTCTGGTAAAATTGGAATAAAAACATGCTAATAAAAATAAAAAGAAAAAGAAAAAAGAAAAAAGAATTTTAAGTTGAAAAAAAAATGTCAAAAAAATACTTTTTATCTTTTTGGCATTTTTTCTTATTCTTTTTATAATTTTGTTTAACTTACTTCCCATTTAAAAGGATGAAGTAAAGCTGCTGAAGAAATAATAGAATTTGAAAGTCGATGTAAATTTGAAGAAGAGAAAATAATTTTCCTTTCAAAAACTAAAGAAGCAAATAAACAAATGATTCTTTTTGAATCCAAAGTATTAAATAAAGTTTTCAAATGATACTAAAAAAAATGAATATTAATAAAAGGAATAATTTAAGTGTAAATTAGAATCAAAATGGAAATTAAATTTCTAGTATTTTTTTCTTTGTAATTTTCCATTTACATCGCCAAGAAGTGAACAAGATCTTTTAAAATGGAATTCTTTTTTTGTTGAAGGAATTAAACATTTAACAGTTTGTCCTGGAAAAGGAATTGGTTCTGCATAAAACTCTTTTAGAAATGGTTCTATTGGATTATTTCCAACTTTTCTTAATAAATGGATTGTTGAAACAACATGTCCGAATAATGAAATTAAAGCTCTAATTATATAAAAAAATTATTTATTTTTTTTTTAATTAAAATTTCTTTCTTTTTTTGATTAAATTTTTTACTGTTTTCCAATCATAACAAAACATGTTAAAGTTTCTTTATTTAATAAGAAAGAACGTTTACAAACACCATAATTTCTTTCACCTTCCATATTTGTTAAAACGAAAGAAAATGGATTTCTAATTTTGAATTGAATTTAAAATTGAATTTTAATTTGAATTTGAATTTTAATTTGAATTTGAAATTGAATTTGAATTTTGAATTTTGAAATTGAATTTTAATTTGATTTTGAAATTGAATTTGAATTTTGATTTTGAATTTTGAATTTGAATTTGAATTTGAAATTGAATTTGAATTTGAATTTTAATTTTGATTTGATTTTTAATTTGAATTTGAATTTTAATTTGAATTTGAATTTGAATTTGAATTTGAAATTGAATTTGATTTTGATTTTTAATTTTGAATTTGAATTTAGAAATTATAATTGAAATTGAAATTGAATTTAATTTGAAATTGAAATTGATTTTGAAATTGATTTTTGAAATTATAATTTGAAATTGAATTTGATTTTGAATTTGAAATTGATTTTGAATTTGAATTTGAATTTGAAATTGATTTTGATTTTGAATTTAGAAATTATAAATGAATTTGAATTTAGAAATTATAAATGAATTTGATTTTGATTTTGATTTGAATTTGAATTTGAAATTGAATTTGATTTTGAATTTAGAAATTATAAATGAATTTGAATTTGAATTTGAAATTGAATTTGAAATTGAAATTGAAATTGAATTTGAAATTGAATTTGATTTTGAAATTGAATTTGATTTTGAATTTGATTTTGAAATTGAATTTAGAAATTATAAATGAATTTAGAAATTATAAATGAAATTGAATTTTGAATTTGAATTTGAATTTGAAATTTAATTTTGAATTTGAATTTGAAATTTGAATTTAGAAATTAAAATTGATTTTGAAATTGATTTTGAAATTGAATTTGATTTTGAATTTGAATTTGAAATTGAATTTAGAAATTATAAATGAATTTAGAAATTATAAATGAATTTGAAATTGTAATATTAACACTTGAAGTTCAGAAAATTTTTGAGAAGATTGAAATTCAGGATGACAAAAAAGTTCAACTTGTTGTAATAAATTCTTATCATAAATTTCTGGAAAAGAATATTCAAGAGTAAAATTTAATAATTTTTTATTTTCTGGTGATCCTGATTTTATTGAAGAAGTTGAATTTTCTTTAATTTGAATAATAAAAAAATATTCAAAAATTTTTGTCATAAATATTTTGTTTGTTTTTTTTTTTAAATTATAAAAAAAGTAAATAAAAGAAATAAGGAAAAAAGAAAAAGAGAAAAAAAAAAAGTAAATAAAAAAATAAAGCAAATAGAAATTAAAAAAAAATGAAAAAAAAAATAAAAGAAAAAAAAATTTTTTTAATTAAAAAAAAAATAAAAAAAAAATTAAAAATAATTTTTTAAAATAATTACTAATAATAATAAAATTTATTTTTTTCATTTTTTTAATTTTTCATTTTTTATATATTTTTTCATAAATAGAATGTTTTCTTTTAAAGAATTTTTTATAAATTTTAAAGATTCTCTTCAAAAATCAAAAGAACCTTCTCAAATTAAATCAATTTTAAATCAAATAATTTCAATTCAATTTAAAGGAAATGAACAAGAAAAAATAATTGAATTTCTTAATAATCCTTCTTTTAAACAAAATTATAGTGGATTTTATAGTTATTTATTAACAGAAATTTATCCAAATTGGATTTTTTGTTTTTCGGAAGAAGAAAAAAACTCAATTTTTAATGTCTTTTTTAAATTCATTCCAAAAACATATCTATTCCCTGTTTTAGTCTCAAATATTTCCAAGTCGTTTGATTTCTTTATACTTTCCAATTTAATTGATTATTTAAAACAATTCATTTTATCCGAAAATTCTTATTTGTCTCAACTTATTATTGAAATTGCAAATTCTGATCCTCAAATTATTAATTCTATTTATATGGAGCAATTAGTCATATTTATAGGATCTCTTCCAGAAAGAGTAATGAAACAACTCAGAATTTTGCAATCAAAAACAAACAAAGATCAAAACCAATTTTTTATTGAAAATGAAAATTATTTTAATATCCACAATTATTTCAATACCATTTCAAAAATCATCATAGATTCAATTGATGTATTAGTTACAAATCAATTCGCAAATGGTCAAGCAGCAAATTTTCTTGGAATGCTTATGGGCAAAATTAGTCGATTAAATCATACTGATTTAATTGTCAACATATTATTTCCAGAATTAAAAACAAATTTAGCAAAATTAAATGATTTTTCATCCAAAAATGAATGGATTATTTACTTACAAAATATCGTAGAAAAAATACCTAATAATTGTATTGAAGGATTTCTTATTGGATTTGTGAGAAAAATGGATCAGGAATCGAATATTCAAAAAAATCAAGATCAAAATATGCTGCTAATTTTCAATGATTTATTGCAAAAAAATTCCCTTGTTAAACAATTTTTTGCTGATAAGCTCCCTTGTAATATTTCTGCAAATCCAAAAATTGCAGGATATTTAATATCACTTCTCAAATCTGAGCCTGATTTTGTACAAATTATTGAAAATCTTACCTTTTGTTGGTCAAATAAAAATTTCATTAAATTTTGTTCAAAAGAACAACATGAATTTTTGACTAAATGCATCCAAAACGGAATTGAAATATTGACAAAAATGGAAGTTAACCAATCAAAAATTCTTGGGAATATGCTAAATGGAATTCAATATCATATGGAAAGTCCGTTAAGTTACATTAGAGAATTTGGAATGAAAACAGCAGAAATTTTTTCCAAAATAATCAATCCAGAAAATCCATTAAAATTTACAGATGAATCAAAAGATGAAGAAGAAAAAAAAGATGAAGAAGAAAAAAAAGATGAAGAAGAAAAAAAAGATGAAGAAGAAAAAAAAGATGAAGAAGAAAAAAAAGATGAAGAAAAAAAACCAAAACAAAAATTAAAAAAAATTCAAAATGAAAATGAAAATGAAAATGAAAATGATCCAGATGCTTTATTCTTTTCAAATATCCAATCAAATAGTGATGATGATTTAAGTGATAACGATAATGATAGTGATAGCGATTTAGTTCCTTACAATCTTGAAGATGATGAAACAGATCTTGATTCAGTGAAAATTCCAGTTTATCTTCGAGATTGCTTGGATATGTTAACATCAGTTGAAAATGAACCAGACAATCTTGAAGGAGGATTAAAAGGATGTGAAATACTAATCAGAAAAAAACCAGGTGATTTGAATGATTTATCTGTTCCTTTAACCTCTTGTCTTCTTCATCTTATGAAAGTTCAATATATTGAGAATTTTGAGGAATTGAGAACAAATTCTCTTGTTGCAATTGTTGTTTGTGCAACAGATATTGTTGTTCCGTTTTTAACTGAACAATTTTATTCTCAAAATTTAAATATTGCCCAAAAAATTGAAGTTTTAGAAATTTTATCTGCAGCCGCAATGGAAATTTCATCTGGTGAAAAATCACAAGAACAAAAAAATAAAAAACAACCTCCAAATAAACTCAAACCATTTTCACTTGATCTTGAAATACAACCCAAAACAATTTTCCCTAATTTAATTGAAGAAAAAACAAGAAAATGGGGATGGGCTTTAAGACAGAAAAAACCACAAAATGAAGGATATATAAATCAATTTGCCAAAAAAATTGGATTGTTTTTCTTTCCTCTAATCAAAAAATATGACACTCGAAAGAATTCTTATCATTTATTAGGTGAAGATGGATTATTATTAGGAAAACTAATTGGAACTTTTGGTATTTTTATTGATTGTGCAGGAAAGTCTAATCCTATTTTGGTTGAAATGGCAAAAGCTTTATTTGATTTGTTTACTGTTGTTCGTTATCATAAAGAATCTTTTGTTAGATCTAATCTTCTTTATACTCTTTATTTACTTCTTTCTTTCATTTCTTCTGATTTACTTTTGGAATCTTTTTCATTTCAATTTTTTGAAAATTTTAAAGATTGGTTAGAATTTGAAATTGTTCAAGATTCAAATCAAAATTGTAGAGAATTAGCTTCACTTTGTTTAGTTGAATTATCAAAACATTTTAAATAAAAATTTAAAATTTAAAATTTAAAATTTAAATTAAATTTTTTTTTTTAATTAATCAAAAAGAAAAAAAAAAGAAGAAGGAAAAAAAAAATTTTTTTTTTGGGAAATTTCAAAAAAAAGCAAAAAAAAAAAAAAAAGCAAATCAAATTAAAGTAAATTAAAAAAAGAATTATCAATTTTTCTTTTCTGATTTTTTTAATCTTTTCTCTTCTTTTGATTTAATTCTAAGAATTAATTTTGATTTATTTGATTCATCATTTCCAGCAATCATATCATGCATTGTTAAAATACCTTGACGATAACTATCTTTTTTAACTGATTCTTTAACAATCTTTGAGCAAATTGGAAGAGAAATTATTGTACTATAAAATTGAGCAACATTCTAAAAAAATTTTTTTGAATTAAATTTTTTTGAATTTAAATTTTTTTTGAATTTAAATTTTTTTACATCAAATAAAATCCCATTTTTAGTTGAAGTATTCATATAAATCATATGAATTCTAACAAACAAAGAATTTTTTGCGAAATAATCAACAAAAAATTTCAAATCTTTTTGGATTGAACGGAAAGAATCCTTTTCAAGTGGTCTTGTAGGAGGTTTTGAACTAGAAATTCTTTTTGATTCACGTTCTGCCATCATAAATATTTTCCTCAAATAATGAAGACCAGTTATTGTTATTGAAGCATCAGAACTTGTTGAAATCAATTCAATAATAGGTTTTAAATGCTTTGATTTCTTAAGATATTCAAACATTCCTGAATGATATAATAAACATTCATAAACAAGCATCCAAAGTTGAGAACTAAGTCCGAAATCCTTTGAATATCTGAACAAATTTATGATTTTGGAGAAAATCTCTGGTTTTGATTTCATGTCATCAAAAACGGATTCTGTTCGAATAACGTCTCTTAATAAAGAAACAAGTGATGACTTCAAACTATATAAATTCATAGGTGTATCATTTATCATCTGGATAATATTTTCTATATGTTCCGATTTAACATATAATTTCCGTTTTTTTGTCGTTATTGCAAATGCTAATCGTGTCTCTTTTGTTTGACTTTCTATCAAATTCATTCTTGAAAAAGCTTTTCCCATTTTGGAAACAATATCTCCTATAAGAAATAATCCTAAGTTTTTGGGATCTTCTTTCATTTGTTTTGACAAGTGATTTAACAAGTCAAAAAATAGTGATTCAATCATAATTGTTGTGCTTTGTCCAATTTTCGAGTTTTGGAAAACAAAAATCATGAAATCATGAAGTAAATCAATAAAAGGTGGGATTTCTTGTATTTCGTTTTCATCTTCATCTTCATCTTCATCTTCCATTTTTATTGGTCTTTTGGGTGGTGTTAAATCTGATAAAAGCATTTCTATATTGTTTGAATATTTTTGGACAATAAAAATCCACCATCTTTCAAATCTTTGGAAAACTCCCCAAATATATTGTGATGCTATTCTTATATGCTTATATTTTTCAGTTGTTAATTTTCTTAATGAACCCAAAATGTCTGAATCTTTAGATTGAATTATATCCTAAAAAAATTTTTTTAACATGAAATTTAATTAAAATTTTTTTTAACATGAAATTTACTATTAAAACTTTATCATCCGTTTTTAAAAGATATATCAAAATGAACAAATAATAAGTAGAAAGCATTGGAAATGGTGATGATATTGCTCGGAAAATATCAGTTTTGAAAAATGATGGATTAGATTGAAGAATCATTCCAAATGATGTTTTTAAATTCTTAACCATAGTTTCAATAGATGTTACAATATTCACAAATAAAAATGCTTGTCCTTCATTTTGTATTATTTTCTGGATAATTGTAAGATAATAATGCAAGAAAACACTTTTTTCAAGTGATTCAAATTCTTTTTTGAACATCTTTTTTTTTGATTAAAAAAAATTTTTGTGATTAAAAATTTTTTTTTTTGATTAAAAAATTTGTTCTTTACAAGTAATGAAACTTGTCTCATTTCTGGAAGAGGAGGAAAAACATGTGTTGGGTTTTCTTCAAAATAATTCATTGCATAAGCAATATTATAAAGTGATTGAATATCTTGATCATGAACAATTCTCTCAAGAAGAGATTTTGAAAAATTTGATTGAAGCATTGATGAAACAAATTGAGAAACCTTTTAAAATTAATTTCAAAATTAATTTTAATTTTAATTTTGATTTTGATTTTAATTTTAATTTTAATTTTAATTTTAATTTTAATTTTAATTTTTATTTTAATTTTAATTTTAATTTTAATTTTAATTTTAATTTTAATTTTAATTTTAATTTTAATTTTAATTTTAATTTTAATTTTAATTTTAATTTTAATTTAAATTTTAATTTTAATTTATTTTGCTATTACTTTTGCATGAATCATTGGAGAACGAGAATCACTAAAAAGAGATAATAATTGACTATAATTATCTAATTTTACAGGTGATAAAAATACTTCTGAATAAGGTTTTTCTCTGTTTTCATGAAAAGTATATTCTGATAATAAATGTGTAAAAATATCAAGAAACATATTATGACATAAAACTTTACGTAGAGATTCAATAGTAAATCCATTAGGATCTTGAATCAAAGAATTGATATAATCTTTAGCATTTTGACGAAGCTAATAAATTATTTCAAACCAAAAAGAAAAAGAATTTTTTTAATATTTCTTTTTTTTTTCTTTTTTTGATTTTGATTTTGATTTAGATTTTGATTTTGATTTACTTCATTTGTTTTTTTCTCTGGATAATTCCATGATTGAAATTTATCATGTCTATTAAATTTATCAATAATTTGACATTTATATCTTAAAGACTTTTAAATAAATAGGATCTTTCTTTAATTGTTTTAAATCAATCTTTTCTGAAATATTATATCTAGGAACAGCAAAAATAACAGTTTTTCCCTATTAATTATTTTATATTAATCAAAAAGAAAAAAGAAAAACGAAATTTTGAATTTAATTTTAAATTTGAATTGAATTTTAAAATTGAATTTTTATTTTTATTTTAAATTTGAATTTATTTACATCAATTTCATCAGGAAGCCCTTTTGATTCATCAAGAAGAACTTTTTCCAAATCTTCATTTCGAAGCCAACCATTAAAAATTGAATGATCAACTGATTTGGATTTTCTATTGTTATTACTCCATAATTGTCTTGAAACATCATCCAATTCATTTCTTGGAAAAGAAGAATGAAGTTTTCCAATCAAAGGTTTTGTAAATTGATGATATTTTTTGAAATTGGATTGATTTCGATCATAAATTGTTGATATAAAATGAGTTAAAGATTGCTGAACTTTAGGTTCTAATTTTTCAATTCTCATATCACTTAAAGATGTAAGATTAGACATTCTATTGTCTTCTTGTGATAAACTAAAACTCATCATCACAGAATCGCTTTTCATCTTTTCTTCTTCTTCTTTTTGGTTTCGCATTTCAATTTCTGTTTTTTCTTGTTTTTTCTGATATTTTTGTGCCATTTGCTGTTCATATTCTGAATGGAAATAATAATATAAAAGTGTTTCATATGAATTTGGATCACAAGTTGATGAATATTGAAGCATTCTTCTATCAATTTTTGATTTCCATCTGAGAAAAGGAATATCAAATATTTTTCTTTTCTTCTTTTTTTTACGGATTTCTTCCTAAACATGAAATGAGAGAGAAAAAAAAATTTATTAATTATATGAGTAAAGAAGAAAAAAATTGTTTTGTTTTTTTTCTCAAACCTTAAATAATCTTGCATTTTCTGCTGCTTTTCTTTCTCTTTCTTTTTCTTCTTTTTCATCTGCTGTCATTAATCCATACATATCAATAAATTGTGAAGAATGTGGTGGAACTTCTTTAACAGTTTTTAAAACAATTCTTGACCATCTTTTATAACTTAATTCAAATTCTTTTTAGTTTTTTTCAATTAAATTTTTTTTTTCAATTAAATTATATCTAAATATTTTTTTTGTTCAAACCTCTAAAAGTTTGATAATTTGTTGGATCAGGTTCTGGTGGATATAATTGATGATCCCATGAAAGTGTTTTAACAATTAAATCACTTGTACCATCCATATATTCTGGAAGAGTTTCTTCTTTTTCAATCTTTAAATTTAAATTTACATTTACATTTAAATTATTTTTCAATTAAATTTTTCAAATTTTATTTTATTTTACATTTTTTGAATTTTCTTCAAGATCTTTCTTTTCTTCTTGTTTCTCTTCTTTTCCATTTAATGATTCTTGAGGAATTGTCATTTTTTCAAGTGATGAATGTGAATGTTCAGTACTAATTCTATTATCACCAACATTTGATTTTTTATCAATATAAGAAGAAGATCTTCTTTCAATTGAAGTTCTTTCAGAAAATCCAAAACTTTTTTCATCCTAAAATATTAATTTTTTAATTTTATATTTAATTTTATAATTAATTTAATAAATAATTTTATAATTAATTTTATAAATAATTTTATATATAATTTAATATTTAATTTTATAAATAATTTTATAAACAAATTTATAATTAATTTTATATATAATTTAATAATTAATTTTATAAATAATTTTATATATAATTTTATAAATAATTTTATAAATAATTTTATATTTAATTTTATAAATAATTTTATAAATAATTTAATAAATAATTTTATAAATAATTTTATAAATAATTTTATAAATAATTTAATAAATAATTTTATATTTAATTTTATAATTAATTTTATAAATAATTTTATAAATAATTTTATATATAATTTTATAAATAATTTTATAAATAATTTTATAAATAATTTTATAAATAATTTTATAAATAATTTTATATTTAATTTTATAAATAATTTTATATTTAATTTTATAATTAATTTTATAATTAATTTTATAATAAATTTATATTTAATTTTATAAATAATTTTATAAATAATTTTATAATTAATTTTATAAATAATTTTATAAATAATTTTATAATTAATTTTATAATTAATTTTATAAATAATTTTATAAATAATTTTATATTTAATTTAATAAATAATTTAATAAATAGTTTTATAAATAATTTTATAATTAATTTTATAAATAATTTTATAAATAATTTTATATTTAATTTTATAAATAATTTTATAAATAGTTTTATAAATAGTTTTATAAATAATTTAATAAATAATTTTATAAATAATTTTATAAATAATTTTATATTTAATTTTATATATAAAAATACCTGTGATTTTGAGTAATGAGGACGTGAATAAGCTCTTCCTAAAATTATTGGAAAAATAGAATAACCAGCAATAGTTTCCACACTTAATTTCCATTCACGAAGTGCTTGTTCATAATCATTATATGAAGTAAAATCATCTGTTTTAGGAAAATCTGGAAATTTATCAGTGAATTTTGGTCCTTTTTTTATTAATAAATTTTGCTTTTCTGTTAAATTTTTTTGATTCTTTAAATTTTGAAAAAAATCTGCTGAAACTTCTTGAAAATAAATATCATAAAAATTTCCTGTAGAATCAAAATAAACTGGAAGTCCTTGTTTTCCTGAGTCAGTAATATTTGGTACTGCTTTATTTATGTTTATATTTGGACCTGTATAAATTCTTTGATCTAAAAAATTTATAATTAAAATTAAAATTAAAATTAAAATTAAAATTTAAAATTAAAATTAAAATTAAAATTAAAATTAAAATTAAAATTAAAATTAAAATTAAAATTAAAATTAAAATTAAAATTAAAATTAAAATTAAAATTAAAATTAAAATTAAAATTAAAATTAAAATTAAAATTAAAATTAAAATTAAAATTAAAATAAAATTAAAATCAAAATTAAAATTAAAATTAAATTTAAAATTAAAATTTAAATTAAAATTAAATAAACAAATTTGTGGTAAATTGTTTAGAAATTTTGTTTTTAAATATTTTTTTTAATCACTTGTCAAATTTCGTTATTTTTAATTATTTTTTTTTTAATGGAATTTTTTACCTGAAGTTATATATCTTAATATATAATTTGGTGTTGATGTTGATTTTGTTACTTTTGTATGACTTGGGCTTCTTGCTAAAATTTTTTTCGCTAAAGAAAGTGATCTTGTTAAATTTGGTTTTGACATAATTTTGTGTTTTTTATTTTTAATTAAAAAAATTTTTTTTATGTGGGAAATTAAACAAAAAAAAAAACAAAGAAAAAAATGAAAAAGAAAAATGAAAAAAATTTTTTTGCTTTTTTTTTTGATTTTTCATTTTTTTATTTTTCAATTTTTTTTAAATATAAAAATGGATAATTTTAGAACTCCAAAAATATGTGTTTGTGGTCCTAGTTTTTCTGGAAGAAAAACACTTATTATTCAATATTGTCAAAACCATTTTGTTGATGAGTAAATTTTGAAATTAAAATATAATTCTAATTCTAAATCTAATTCTAAATCTAATTCTAATTCTAATTATAATTCTAAATCTAAATATAATTATAATTATAATTCTAAATCTAAATATAATTCTAATTCTAATTATAAATATAATTCTAAATCTAATTCTAAATCTAAATCTAATTATAATTCTAAATCTAAATCTAATTATAATTCTAAATCTAATTCTAAATCTAATTCTAAAATCTAATTCTAATTTCTAAATTCTAATTCTAAAATCTAATTCTAAATCTAAATCTAATTATATAATTCTAAATCTAAATCTAATTCTAAATCTAATTCTAAATATAATTCTAATTATAAATCTAATTCTAAATCTAATTCTAATTCCTATTTTAAATTCAATTATATAAATTCTAAAATCTAATTTAAATTTACAATTTCTAATTCTAAATCTAATTAATTATAATTATAATTCTAAAATCTAAATATATAATTCACAATTCTAAATAATTATATTTATAATTCAATTCTAAATCTAATTTAATTCTAATTCTAAATCTAATTCTAAATTCAAATCTAAATTCTGAATTTCTTCTGAATTTAAATTTAAAATCAAATTCTAATTCAATTCTATTCTAATTTAATTCTAATTATAATTCTAATTATAATTCTAAATCTAAATATAATTATAATTCTAATTCTAATTCTAAATCTAATTCTAATTCAATTCTAAAATCTAAATTCTAAATATAATTTATTCTAATTCCAAATCTAAATCTAATTCTAATTCCCAAATCTAATTCTAATTCTAATAATTCTAATTATAATTCTAAATCTAAATATAATTCTAAATCTAATTCTAAATCTAATTTTAATTCTAATTTTAATTTTAATTCTAATTCTAATTCTAATTATAATTATAATTCTATTTATAATTCTAATTCTAAATCTAATTCTAATTCTAAATATACTTCTAATTCTAATTATAATTCTAATTCTAATTCTAAATCTAATTCTAATTATAATTAAAAATAAATTTAAATCAAAGTGCTACGGATGCTTTTTTACATGAAGATTCAATAAGAAAACAAATTTATATTGAACCAATTTCTGATATTTTTGAAGTTACTTATATTCAAAATTTTGACGATGATTTTATTCATTTTGAAAATGAATATTATAGAAATGGAGATATTTTTGTAATTACAGTTTCAATTACAAATTTTAGAGATCTTGAACAAGTTCCTTTATATCTTGAAAAAATCAAAAGATATAAAAATATTGATGATCTTGATTCAATTCCAATAATTCTTGCTGCAAATAAAATAGATTTAATTCAAGAAAGACAATTAACAGAAATGGAATTAAAAGATTTTGCTAATCAAAACGGTCTTTTCTTTATTGAAATTTCTTGCAAAACTCGTATAAATATTGATGAATGTTTTGCAATTGTTTGTCGTGATTATTTTATTAAAACTGGAAAATTAGAGGAAAAAGAAAAAAAAACAAAGAAAAAATTCTTCAAAAAATTATTCAAATCAAAACAAAAATCAATTCCAAACAAACCCAAACTTCCTAAACCAAATCCCAAAACCAAAACTCTCAATTATTCCAAATACTTACCAAGAAGATTTATTTAAATTACTTAATAATCAACAATTTTCAGATGTTGAGTTAATTATAATTGATAATCAAAAAAATGAAAAACAATCTTTATTTCTTCATAGAATTATTCTTTACTCAAGAAATTTGATATTCAAAGAATTAATTGATAAATTTGAAACAAAATCACAAGATTTTAATGAATTTTGTCAGAAATTTTGTTTGAAAATTGAAAAACAAGAAAAACAAGAAAAACAAGAAAAATCACAATCTAAATATATAATTGATGAGAACAAAATCAAAATATTTGTTGAATATCCATTTCTTCCATTTTATATTTTAATAAAATATATTTATTGTGGGGAAATAGATGAAAATATTTTTGAAGATATAAATTTAGTTAAACAAATATTATCAATTAGTGACTTATTTAAGATGAAATCATTAAATTTAATAATGAAGCTTATTATTAAGAAGAATGGGAATGTTGAAGAAAAAAATCAAGAAAATAAAAATATTATTCAAGAAAATATTCAAGAAAATAAAAATATTCTTCAAGAAAATATTCAAGAAAATATTCAAGATAATAAAAATATTATTCAAGATATTCTTCAAACAGAAATTGATATAATTGCAAATTCACTAGAAAAATTAATACATTCTGGTTCTTTCTCTGATTTCTCAATAATTTCTACAGAATCAAATCAAAAAAATCAAAATAAAAAAGAAAATCAAAAACCAAATAATCAAAGTTCATTTAGCAATATTGTCACAAAGAAGTAAATATTTTCAATCTCTATCTCAACATCAAATGCAAGAAAATATCAACAAAGAAATTATATTTAAAGATATAAAATTTGAATCATTATTGATGATTTTGGAATATATTTATTCAAACAGATTCTTTCCTCCAAGTGTTGAACTTGCTATTATTGAAAAAAACACAACTTTCATTTGCAATTCAAATAAAATCATTCTGGATTTATTCATTTTGAGTGATTATTTTCAAATGGATAGACTAAAACAACTGTGTGAAGTCAATCTATCTCAAACTTTATCTCATGAAATGTTAATTCCAACTCTTCAAATTGCTAAAACTTATAATTCTGAGTTTTTATTAGAATTTTGTTATTGGGAAATTGGAAATAATTTCATAAATTTCCAAAAACGTAAAGATTTTAAAAAATTAGAAAAAGAAGATCTTGTTAAAATTAAAAAATTTCAATATCCTCCTCAAGAATATATTGATTGGCAAAAAAAATATGGAGAATTAAATAAACAATAATTACTAATTTTTATTTGAAATTTTTTTCCTTTTTTTTTTTTTTTTTTTCCATTTTTTCATTTTTTTCCTTTTTTTTATTATTAAAAAAATGAGTTCAGCAAAAAAACTAAAACACAAACTTTTCTAAATTCAGAAAAATCACAAATTTATTTTTATTTATATTTAAATCCAGAAGATATTACACAAACATTTGGAGATCAAAAATTCATTGTTTATTTTAACAGCAAACCAATGTCACAACCTTTAGAAGACAAAAATACTTATTTTGTAAAATTTGAACTTTTTTTAAATCAAAGAGAAAACAGAAAAATTAGAATTTCAAACAAAACAATACAATCTGTTACAAAACCAACAATACCCAAAAATTACAACAACAAAAGATAAAGAGCAACAACAAAATCATAAGAAAAAAATGGAAAAATATAAAAAAAATATGAAAGAAGAAATTTTTAAAGAAAATCAATTCTCATTTAATCCAACATTTGAAAATCAAGTTTTCTTCCATATTTTTAATTTTTCAAAAAAAAAATCATTACCAAAAGAGTTCACACCTACAAAAAAAATCAATATTGCTTCAATTTTATTATCTACCTTTATAGCAAAAGTTATTTCATTTTTTCCAGATATTCCGAGTGCAATAGATTTTATTTCTCAAGGAATTGAAGAAATTTCAAAAATGGCTCCCAAAAAGGAAGTTGTTGGCACTTTCTTTCAAAAATATGATATTCAAACTGTTTCACAAGAAAACTTCCCAGATATATTAAGAATATTATTCATTAGATTTTGCCAATTTATTCCAGATAAAAACCTTTTAATTTCTGCTTTATCAGGAAACATTGATTCTCAAAAATTTCCAGATTTTCTTGAAAGTGTTGATGAAGTGTTTTTCTTACTGAAAAAAGAAGAAATTTCACTTATTTTTTCCACTTTATCAGCAACTTTGGATACAGTTAGTGACCAATTTAAATTCATTAAATATCTTCCACTTTTCCAAATTTATAGCAAAAATGTTTTCCCAATCAAACAACCTCAAAACAATCGAGAAAAAACTAATGAATATGTGGAAGAATTTTGCAAAATGATTCAAATAGTTTTCGATTCAAAAAAATTGTCTTTCCAATTTGATTATAGTTGCTTTCATGCTTTCTTTAACAATAACTCAAATAACAGACAAATATTACTTGAATATTCATTTGATAATGGTTTATTTATTGAGTTTATTCATTTTATTAGTCCAGGCATTATATTCGGATTCATTACTACTACTAAATTTGCAAAACTTTCTGATTGGATTAATTTTTGGAATATAGCATTAGAACAAATTAATATTTACAAAAAAAATGATCTTAAAAACATGAAAATTCCATGCAAATATTCAGAGAGATCACCCAATTTTGCACATATTTTTAAATCAACAGTAGATCAATATATCAACACAAGTTTTACAACACATGAATATATTGACTTGGATCAAAACGCAAAAAAACAAATTTTAATATCACAAAACATATTTCCTTTGAAAACAAATAGCAATGTTATTAAAGAAATTATTCATAATTTTACAATGCACGTTTTGAAATTGATTGACCCTCGTAGTTTTCCTTTTGAAAATTCTTTGATATCTATTGTTCCTTTAGAATATCAACTTGAATTTTGGATTCCCTATTTTTTATTTGATATTGAGATTATTCGAAATTCATCTTTTTCAACATTATTAAATTTTTAACAGAATTTCAACAACAAAATTATGTTTATGCTCTTCAATGGTTTCGCGAGTTTGAAAAATTATTTCCAAATCAAGATTTAAATCAAATTCAAATTCAAGAATTAAATCAAAATCAAGATCAAAATCAAAATCAAACTCAAACTCAAACTCAGTTTCAGTTCCAATTTCAATTTCAAAATCAATTTCAATTTTCAATTAAATCACTCTTTAAATCACTTTCAAATTGGAAAAACGAAATTCAAGATAAAGTCAAAAAACTGACAAATCCCAAAGATTGTGCAATCAATGAATTTGAAGATTATCTTGTTTTCTATACATATTATAACAAATTTTTAGAGATATTTTACCCCAAATTTAATTTCTATGAATCATACAATTTAATGGTCGATTTAAACAAAAAAGAATTAAATCTACGAGAATTTCATGATTTATTTCTTCGTGATTCACAAAAATTTGATACTAAACCAATTCAAGATGTATTAGCAAAAATCAAGGAAGAAAAGAAAATGGAAAATTCAATAGAAAATCAAAGTCGGAATGTTTCAGAAATAGAAACATTTTTTAGTGTGTTACCTTTTAATTTCGAGGATTTACAAATTATTCGTAATTTATTCCAAAGTAATATTTTTTTGGGAATTTGGAAAAAAGAAACAAAAAAATTTTGGAAATCTCGAAATAAAGTTCCAATTTCTGTTGAAGATTTACAAAAGCATTTGATCAATAAATCAATCAAGGATGAATGGAAAAAATTACAACAAAAATTACATAACGAATCTATTACTTTTGATGAATTGGAAAAACTTTTTCCTTTTAATCAAGAAGATGAAAAAATAAGATATGAAGCCAAGGCATTAGCAACTAATTTTTTCCCAAATACCAATGAAGTTACTATAAATGAGGATAAAATTTTCAATTTCCATCAAATTCGTAAAAACAAAAGATCTACTGGTTCTCTTGAAAAATTATGTTCATTATTTAAATTTATAACAAAACCCACTTTTCTTATTAAAGATCATCAAGAAAAACCAACTTTGAAAAAAGTAAATGAAATTATGAAAACTGAACTTCAAGCAGGATTTTTGACAAATGAGATATTAAATTTTGTAGGGGATTTGATTCCTGGACAATTACATTCAAATCGAAATTATGATGAAAATAAAAAAGAAGATGAAAATAAAAAAGATGAAAATAATGAAAATAATGAAAATAATAAAAAAGATGAAAATAAAAAAGATGAAAATAACAAAGATGAAGATTCAAATGAAATTGAAATTGAAGACGATGAAGATTCAAATGAAATTGAAATTAAAGACGATGAAAATAATGAAAATAATGAAAATTCAAATGAAAATAATGAAAATAATGAAAATAATGAAAATAATGAAAATAATGAAAATTCAAATGAAAATTCAAATGAAAATAATGAAAAAGATCTTTTAAATGATGATGTTATTAAATGGTTAAAAGAACAAAAAGATGAAAAAGAATTTTATGAAAAAGTTGATCCTGACCGATTTAATGATAGAAAAATTGCAAAAGCAGCAACTTTATTATCCTCTTTAAGGGAAAGAGTTAAAGATTATTTATATGCAGAAAAAGAATGGAAAGATCTTGGAGAACTTGTTGAACAAATTAAGAAATCAGAAGAAAATTTCCAAGAATTAAACAAAGGATTGGATTTTGATTTCAAATTTTTACATCGAATTTTCAATGAATTTATTGAGGCTATTAAATATGAAGAAGATTCACCACAAATGAAAGCCAAAAAAAGACTTAATTTGATGTTTTCTAAAAATGGAACAGCTAGATTTGCTTTTTTCACTCATAAAGATTCTTTTCATTGCTTGGAATTTGAGTTTGAAGACAAAAAACTTTATATCAATAATTTTTATGACATGTTTTATATTTTCCAAGACTATAACAAGATTGAAAAAACAGAAATTTTAAACATAAATGCTAGACAAAAAGAAGATGAAAACAACCAAAAATTTTTACAAAATATGGAAACTTTCCAATCTGTTTTCCCAATTATTGAGGATATTTCAAAATTACTTGAAAAATTGAAGCTCGAAAAACATTTTATTTACGATCAAGAAAACTTTGAGGAAGTTATTAAGGTGAGTCCCGACATGGAGTGGGAAAACACTTTCAAAAAACAAAAGCAAAAGTACCAACAAGATCTAGATTATTGGAAAAAACAATTTAAAGAGTGTTATAAAAAGGCGCCTTTGGTATCTATCTTTTCACGAGAACAATTTTACACAATATTTTATCATTTTGCTCATTCAAAAGATGCTGACTTGCTCATTTCTATATTTAATTTATTTGATCCATCAATCAAAAACCTCAAATCACTCCTTTGATTACTTCTTTCAGTAATTTTGTGAACAAAAGAGATTTGCGTATTGCTGATTTTCTTCTAAAAATGTCAAAAGAATTACTCAAAATTTCTCGTTCAATCAAAGAAAGAATAATTCCAGTTTTCCCAGTAGGAAACGAAAATATAAGTAAAATTGAGTTGAAATACAATGAACAATTCAATAAAAGAAAAGGCACTCTTGCAGATCCACTTATATACATCACAAAACTTGTAAACAGTGCACAAACTTATGATATCACAACCTCATTATATTTCATTTATTCCAAACATTTCCCATTGAGAGAAAATGTTTTGATTTGCAATCCAAAAACAACCAAAAGTGATATTCAGAATTTCTTTAGAATTTATCGTTTTTACAACACAAGTAATGAAATTTCAAATTTCAAATTGGAAAATATCAATTCAAATGAGAACCAACAAGATGAATATTTCCCAAAATTTCTTTTTACTGTTTTATTTTCTGATGATTTGAACAAAGCTAATAGCAATGTTTTGATCAAAACAATCCACAGAAAATTGACTATCCAACAAAATATCCACTTCTTTTATTGTGTTCCGGTGATTCATTTGAAGTCAACAATATGCTCAAGGCTTTTCAACAAGGAAAAATAGAGAAGCAAATTGAATCACTTTCTAGAATGGAAATTAATAACATTTTTTTACAGAAATTCCGTTATTACAATTATATTCAAGTTTATACTTCTCACTTTTCTGGAGGTGGGAAAACATTTCAGATTCGCAAAAAATGTTATGAATTAAATACAACTAACGCTACTTTTAATTATCAATACCTTCCACTTTCAAAAGGAACAGTTTCAGAAATTATCACTAAAACACAAAAATTATTTGAAAATAAATTGTTTTATAATGATTATTCTTTACAATTTCTCCATATTGAATTGCCGTTTATTTCCAAAAGAAAAACAAGTGATTTTCTTTGGGAATTTCTTATGTGGGGTTCAATAGAAGGAAGAAGATCAATTTCTTATAATAATCATTTAATTTGGCATATGAAAAAAACAACAAGAATTTATCTGGAAATTCCCAGTTCAAGAGTCATGAATTCATGCAACGGACTTATTAATTTCCCACCTTTGAAATATCTTGAAGAAAATCAATTTGATGCGAATAAAGAAGTTTTCACATTTGAAGAATACAGGATCAAAAATCCATTTAAAATTGATAAAAGAGTTGATACTGATCTTCAAAAAGTTTCTAAATTTCTTGAAATTGGACAATCCGATTTCAAAGAATTTAACCAAATTTCAATTGAACAACGTTTTATTTTTCTCACTTCCGAAACAAATCCAAAGACCTTCTATGATTTTTCTGTCAAAATTTTAACTGATGAGAATAAAAATCCAAATTCTCCTGTTACTTTCAGATTGCTATCAAATTTTTGGAAAGTAATGAAAAGCCATATAAATGGATTATCTCAGTATTTTCTTCTTGATATGAAAGTAGCTGAAACCACATTTGGGAGCATTCAATTAGCAAAACAATTTCTCAAGGATTTTTTCAAGGCATATTTATATTCAGTTGTCAACATGATTTCTCGATCAATAAACTGGACTACTGAGTCAAAAAATTCAGAACAAATCGAACTGGAAGATCTATCATCTCTTTTACAAACAGCAACACCATGGGATTCAAGAGGTCTTTGCCTTCTTGTGCTTTTCATTGAAAATCAATATGCCAAACACAACCAAGAAATCAACGGAATCAATTTAATTGGACAAGATCAGGTTGCAATGAGAAAATTATTCAATCCAGGTCTTCATCAAACACTTGAAAATAACAAATTCAATTTCTATGATTTATTCGCAAACAATGATAGAAGCGCTGATCTGGAAAAAGCAATCAATCTCAAAACTGCTTTCCAAATTTTATCAGCTTTGAATACGGTTCCAATTTCGGTTGATGAACTGGATGAGTTTTATCACGATCAAAAAAGATATGTTTTAACATCAGACAACTTCTTGAAAATGGTTTATTTCCAATACAAATTATTTGCGGGAATTCCTGTCAGTTTATTTGGAGAAACTGGATGTGGAAAAACTTCGTTGATCAAGTTTTTATTGAAAAAAGTAATGAGACAAAAATTATTAATTCTAGATGTTCATGGAGGAACAACAATGAATCATATTAGATCAATAATACAAAAGGCGAATCAAAAGGTGAAGAGACTTAAAGAGAAAGCAGCCAAGAACAAAAATTCTCAAAAGCATTCATTTTGTAAAGTGAATGTTTTCTTCGATGAGTATAATACAGCACCGAATAATTGCATTGTTTTGTTAAAGGAGATTTTAGTAGACAGATCAATGGATGGTTTTCCTATAAGTAAAAAAATCAATATTCTTGTTGCTGCAAATCCATATCGTATTCGTGGCCAATATCGAGTAAACCAATCCAACAATAATAATAATAATCGTAATAAAGATTCGAATGAAGATGATCCAGATTTACTTACTGATGCCGGATTTGCTTATAAGTTTGGCAAACAGCAAGAAAATATGAGAAAGATTCGTCGCTCTGTTTATCGTGTGCATGCAATTCCTGATTCTTTTTTTGAGGATATTTATGATTTTGGAAACTTACAGAGTCCAACAGAAAGAAGATATATTTCGAATATGGTAGATCGAGCATTTGAAGAAATTTTCGAAAATAGCCAGCAAAATAGGAATGATCTTGAAGAATTCAAAGATAAAATTAAGGAGTTGATTTGCTATTCACATGATTTTGTTCGATCAAATTCAGATGATCCTCAAAGTTCTGTTTCTTTAAGAGATACAGCAAGAACATTAAGAATTTTGAAATGGTTGTTAGAGAAAAAAGCTGGGAAATTGCTAATCAGTTCTGATAATGATCCCCAAATTTATTACTCTCTTTATTTGGCTTTATTTGCTTGTTATGCAGCTCGTTATGCTGATAAATCTCGAACTGAATTTTTGGAAGGAGTTAATAATAAAATGAGGGATATTCAAAAAAGCAAGAAATTGTTATCAATCCAAAAATTTATTGAAAGAACTCAAACCAATTTTGTTAATTCTTTGAAAATTCATGATTTGAATCATGAAGTTGCTTTGAATAATGCATTAAAAGAGAATTTATTGATGATATTTCTTACTTGCTATGTTCAAATTCCGTTATTTATTGTTGGAAAGCCAGGTAAATTTCAATAATTTCAAAATTTAAATAATTTATTAATTCAAATTTAAATTTTGAACAAAAACAATAATAATAAAAACAAGGATCTTCAAAATCTCTTTCAATCGAGTTACTTACTTTTCTTCTTAGATATCCCAAAAACAGTAATCCATTTTTAAAAAATTGGGATTTACCAGCTTTAAAAACTTTTTATATCCAATGTTCACCAGTTATTACATCAGCTAGAATCCAACATGCTTTTGATTTAGCAAAAAATCATGCTAAAAATTTTAATAAAGAAGATTTAATTTCAGTAGTTGTTTTAGATGAGGTTGCTTTGGCAGATTTAAGTCCAGATTTACCATTAAAAATATTGCATTCTGAATTAGAAGAAGCAGATCAAAGACATTTATATCAATTTTTAAATGAAAACGATGAAAGTGAAAGTGATGAAAGTGATGAAAGTAATGAAAGTAATGAAAGTGGAAATGAAAGTGATGAAAGTGATGAAAATAATAATGAAAATGAAAATCAAATCAAAAAAAAGAAGAGAAAAAAACCTACAATTTCTGTTCTTGCAATATCAAATTGGAAACTTGATCCAGCAAATACAAATAGAGGAATTTTATTGCGTCGTCCAGATCCAGATACTGACCAATTACAACAAACAGCAGAATCAATTTTTGAATCTCTTCACTCAAATCCTTCAACAGAACTAGCAAAAAAATTAGCGCGTGTTTATGATTTAATCACAAAAAAACAAAGAAATCAGGAAAACTCAAATTCTAACGAAGATTTACCAAGAGGAGCACAATCCAATAGAAGAACAAATACAAATTACTATGGATTAAGAGATTTTTATTATCTACTCAAAATGATTTCCAAATCAATACATTTCCAGAAACCAGTTTGGGATTCTCAAGTGATATGGAATTCAATATATCGAAATTTTGGATCAAAACCCGATTTCCTTAAAGAATTACTACCTCAAATCAGGGACATTTTGGGGATATCAATTCCAACACCAGAACCGCAAATCATGTCATTAATCAATCAAAATTTAAAGGGAAGATTACTTCCTCCAGAAAAACAAGAAAAATTCGAACTTTCCAAAGATCAAGTGCATAAATTTTCACGTCATTTAATGCTTCTTGTTGATAACTTGGCACTTTTCCCTGTGATTTTGAACCAAATCAAAGCCAAAGCTGTTGTTTTGTTTGGATCATCATTTTCTGAAGATCAAGAAACATTAAGAATCATTCAAAATTTGAAGAAAATTGAACTCTCTGTTTCGTTAGGAGAAACAGTCATTTTATGCAATAATCAACAACTTTTTGAGCCACTTTATGATCTTTTGAACCAGAATTACATACAAATTGAAAACAAACTTTTCACAAGAATATCATTTGGAGACACATCAAATCATGTGCAAATCAACCCAAAATTCCGGATTATTGTGATCACTGATAAAAACAGAGCTTATCGAATTGAATCACCTGCTGTTTTGAACCGATTTGAAAAACAATTTGTTATTCCTGAGCATTTCATCAAAAACCACAACATGAATTTTTTGAAAGCCAATCAAAGTGTTTTAGATGATATTGAAAGAGTGACCTCAAATAAAATAAATCGGCATAACTTGATTCTCAATTACCACAGCGATCTTTTTCCTGCTCTTGCAATAAAAATCATCAATATTGTCAAAATAGATCAAAAACAGAAGAACAAAAACCAGAAACAAAACGAAAACAAGAAAAATGAAGAACAGGATTCAGATATTTCCAAAATTATTGATTTAGGCACTTCTTTTTGGATCAGACTTTGCAAAATTGATATGATGCTTCAATTAAGCAAAATATTGGAAACACTAAATGAAAATCTTGATTTTTCATTTAGATTTTTGAAGCAAATATGCTCGAATTATTTTACTCAGTATTCAAATAGTTTTGAGGAATTATTCACAAAAGAACTGCAAAAAAAGAAAATTCACAACTCAATAATTTTCACTCACTCGCCAAATTACCAATTAATTAAACAGCCAGAAAAAACAAAAATTGATTCTGTTCGAATTGTGGATTTTGAAACTGATAAATTACTTGAGAGAAGAATATATCAATGGTTTAATTCACAAGATAAAGATAAAGATAAAGATAAAGATAAAGATAATGATAATGATAATGAAACAACGAAAATTCTCATGATTCATTTCAATCCAAGCGAGCTTCCAATGGAGATTTTTTACCAATCAAAATATCTTGTTGAGGTTCTAATTTATAATCATCTCCAAAAAAGGAATCAGAATCTCAAAACCTCAGAGGAATTTAACACTGAGAGAGAAAAGAAAAACTACCATTTCAAAAGCCAAACATTTTATGTTTCATTTATTGTTCACCTTTCTCCTTACACACACCAGTCAAGATTCTCATATTGTTTTGAGGAAAATTGGGAGTATTATTATGTGGAAGATTTATCTCCCAAAATTTCGTTTGATATCAAAGACGCTGCGTTGCATAAGAACGTTTCTATGGAGACATTGATCAAAAAAATTTCGGGAAATAAAGAGTTTGCTTTGTTGCTTCGAGAAATTGCAGGATTTTCTCTTTCGAAATTAATTCATCCGACAACAGAGAAATTCAAATCAATTCTCGAAAAAATACTTGATTTGATTAATAATGAGCATTTTTATCAGTTGATCATTTCATCAATTAACCAAATGGCAAAAGATGGCGCTCAAAATATCGAGCTTTATCAATGGGATTTATATCGGATTGTGGAAAAAAAACAAAATAAAAAGGATGAGTTGCAAACATTTTCATCAACACTTTACAAAACCTTCATAGATAAATTAATAGAGATTTTTGCGATTTTCTTGAATAACATTAATCGCAATAGAAATTTAACTCTTTTTGTATCAAAAGATGATGCTATTCGGGGAATTTGGGAAAAAATTGCTTATAATGCTAATTTGCCTTGTTATCCTGTTATTGTTAAGGATGATTTTGAAAATGCGGAATTTCCATTTTCTCATTTAATTTACAATTATGTCCAACAAAATGAGATTCCAGATGATGATAAGATTCTGAAAGAAATTGTGGCTCAAAAACTAACTGAACTTGATAAAAACAAATCTAATTTAGCAAGAAGCTATTTTGCTGATTTTATTCGTTTTGCACTTTCCCCAGAAGAATACAATATTGTTTTAGATGTGAAAATCAACATCCAAAACTTGATTGAGCTCTTTTCACATCAAGAATTTGCAAGTCTTTCTGTGGTTGAGATTCACAAAAACTACTTCGATTCAGTGGAAGAAATTGTGCAAGCAATAACAACAACATGGAATAAAATGGTGACTTTGTTTCCAAGTTCAAAAGATGCATTCAAAAAGAGCGAATTTTCCATTTTGAATTTTCTTGATGCGTGCTTTGGGGTAATTCTCGGGAAATTAGAAAAGAAATATTCCTCGAAAACACAAGTTCAAGTTACTCAGATGATTCAACACTTATCATCCAACTTTCCAACCTTTCTTCGCGCTTGTCTTGAGGAAAATAATAGCACTAAAAAAAGAAGGAATTGGATCAACAAATGGCATCAAATTTTGATTGAATACCATTTACTTTCGCTTTATATTGAATTTGGTATTTCTGATTTTAAAATTTCAAAAGAAATTGTTGAATTCCAAGGAAGCATTTCGTTTATAAGAACAAAGATCATGCCACTTTGGGACGAATTCAAAGAGAAAATCTGGGAGCCTTTTAAAGATAAATCTACCAAGTATTTTGGGAATTTTGAGAAGTTTAAGCAAATATTTTGCTCACCAATTGAAATGTTTTATTGTCCTAATAACAAGAAGCAAAAATCTTCCAAAAAGAGGCGAACGAGGTTTAAAAACAGAATAATTTCAGAGGGAGAAATCAGAGACATTAAGAAATTCAATTCAGATTCAGCAACTTGTAAAATTTGTGGGAGATATGTGAATCTTCGTTCTCATTTTGTGTCTATTTTCAAAGATGACAAAACCAGGATTTATGAAGAGGAATTCCGGAAAATTATTGCTTTATCGATATTATTTTTTACCAAAAATTGGAGAGATTGTGGCTGAAAGAACAAATTTAAGGAAATTTATTTTAAGTAAAGAGAAAGATTGTGATTTTATTGAAAATGCTATTGATTTTCTAAATTTAATAACTGAAAAGGAAGAAGAAAGGATTCTGTTGAATTTAGAATCAAATGAGAATAATATCAATCATCCCTTGTTAAATTCATTTATAAAAAATTTGTTTTTGGTTGGAAAAGATGATAATTTTTTGAAAGGTTTAGTGAAATCATTAGATAAATTTTTAAGCGATTCAACTATTGATTCTGTTCATAATCATTCTAAGAATTGGATATCTTTATACTGTTTGAAGTTTTTTGAAGAGAATCCAATTTTTATTGAAAAATTAAAGAGTGTGAAAGGAATTTTTGAATATGAAAATGATGAAAATGATGAAAATGATAATAATAATAATAATAAACCAAAAAGAAAACATAAAAAGAAACATAAATCAAATAAATCAAATAAATCAAATAAATCAAATAAATCAAATAAATCAAATAAATCAAATGATGAAAATGATGATAATGATGATAATAATGAAAATGATAATAATAATAATAAACCAAAAAGAAAACATAAAAAGAAACATAAATCAAATAAATCAAATAATGATGATAATGATGATAATGATGATAATGATGATAATGATGATAATGATGAAAATGATGAAAATGAAAATGAAAAACCAAAAAGAAAACATAAAAAGAAACATAAATCAAATAAATCAAATAAATCAAAAATGAAGAAAATAAATCAAAAAAAACATAAAAAGAAACATAAATCAAATAAATCAAATAATGATGATAATGATGATAATGATGAAAATGATGAAAATGATGATAATAATGAAAATAATAATGATGAAAATAATAATAATAATAAATCAAAAAGAAAACATAAAAAGAAACATAAATCAAATAAATCAAATAAATCAAATAAATCAAATAAATCAAATAAATCAAATAAAACAAATAAAGAGAATGATGATAATGATGATAATGATGATAATGATGATAATGATGAGAAATGATGATAATGATGAAAATGAAAATGAAAAACCAAAAAGAAAACATAAATCAAATAAATCAAATAATGATGATAATGATGATAATGATGAAAATGATGAAAATGATGATAATAATGAAAATAATAATGATGAAAATAATAATAATAATAATAAACCAAAAAGAAAACATAAAAAGAAACATAAATCAAATAAATCAAATAAATCAAATAAATCAAATAAAGAGAATATGATAATGATGATAATGATGATAATGATGATAATGATGAAAATGATGATAATGATGATAATGATGATAATGATGAAAATGATGAAAATGATGAAAATGATGAAAATGATGAAAATGAAAATGAAAAACCAAAAAGAAAACATAAAAAGAAACATAAATCAAATAAATCAAATAATGATGATAATGATGATAATGATGAAAATGATGATAATGAAAATGATGAAAACGATGAAAATGATGATAATGATGAAAATGATGAAAATGATGAAAATGAAAAATCAAAAAGAAACCATAAACATAAACATAGACACAAACATAAATCAAAAAAAGATAATGATGAAAACGATGAAAATGATGAAAATGATGATAATGATGATAATGATGATAATGATGAAAATGATGAAAATGATGATAATGATGATAATGATGAAAATGATGAAAATGATGAAAATGAAAATGAAAAACCAAAAAGAAAACATAAAAAGAAACATAAACATAAAAATAAATCAAATAAATCAAAAAAAGATAATGATGATAATGATGAAAATGATGATAATGATGAAAATGATGATAATGATGAAAATAATGAAAATGATGAAAATGAAAATGAAAAACCAAAAAGAAAACATAAAAAGAAACATAAACATAAAAATAAATCAAATAAATAGATATAATGATGATAATGATGAAAATGATGAAAATGATGATAATGATGAAAATGATGAAAATGATGAAAATGATGAAAATGATGAAAATGATGAAAATGACGAAAATGAAAATGAAAAACCAAAAAGAAAACATAAAAAGAAACATAAATCAAATAAAGATAATGATGAAAATGAAAATGATGATAATGATGAAAATGAAAATGAAAAACCAAAAAGAAAACATAAACATAAACATAAACATAAACATAAAAATAAATCAAAAAAAGATAATGATGAAAATGATGAAAATGATGATAATGATGATAATGATTATAATGATGAAAATGATGAAAATGATAGTGATGATGAAAAACCAAAAAGAAAACATAAACATAAAAATACAAACAAATCAAAAAATGATAATGATAATAAGGATAATCAGAAATTACAAAAAGAGTCTCAGTATAAACCTATTCAAACAGAAAAATTAGAAGAAAATAATTTAGAAAAAGAAAAAAACTTTCAAATAAACCTTCCAATTACAATTCAAAAAATTATCCAAATTGCAGAAAAAAGAAAAGAAATCAAACAAAAACCTACACAAATTTATGAATATTGGGATATTAACCAAAAAAATATAAATCCATGGATTTCTTACATTTTCGAAGATGCCTACAAAAAAAAGGGACTCAAAGACATCAAGAAAATTATCAAGAAAAACCATTTATTAAGAATCCCAGCAATCAAAAAATTCAAAAGAATGACAAAAGAAAATCCATTATTGAAAAAATTCATAAATAATTGCGAATTGTTCAAATATTATCGGGAACATGATTTAATTGATGGGATTCCCGAAAAGCTCCAGGATAACTATTCAGAATATTTCGATCAATCAGTAAATGAATATCGGGCAATTAAAGAATCAGTGAAAGACATCGATATCTATGAAATGGTTTTGCATTCATCATCAGTTATTTTTGAGACAGAACATAAAATTGAACCATTTTTCACAATTTCGGAATGTCTTTCTGAGAGCAAAACAAGAAGTAATGAAAAAGTGTTCAATATTTATTGGCCAGGAGCCTCTGAGATATACAACGCCAAGGAACTAATCGAAAATAGTCAATGGCGCATTTGTGAAAACAACCATTTGTCATACAATCAAATCAAAGAAGATTCTTCAAAATGCCATTATTGCGAATCAAATTTTGTTAATGAATCAAAAAAAAGGGAATTGATTGAATATCCGATTTCGTATTCCACACATGAATTCCCGAATACCAATCCAATGTTCACAGTGAGAAATTTACATCCTATTGAATTTCGATTTCTTCGATTATTTATTCATTCATTCATGATCCATTTCACACAAAGCACACATTTTACCAAAAAATTCAATATGAATATAAACAATATGTTTTTCCAAATGAATTCAAAAGACCAGCTGCTTTTGTTTTTATTAAGACATGTCCAGAAGGATTTGAAGGTTTTGTCTCGATTGCTTGATCTTCCTTTTGAATTTGCGATCTTGTTTTTCCATCGAGTTGTATCAGTGATCCAAAAGAGATACAAAAATAACTCCTTCTCGATCGATTTTAGCATTTTTGCCAATTTTGCAAAAAGAGAAATTCGCGACTCATTTGAAAATCAAATATCAAGTTGTATCAAAGAAAAAAAAGATAAATGGGTTTATGAAATACGTAATTCTACAGTAACAAACCAAGATCTACTCAGAATCTGCAAAAAGCATTTACGAGAGAGAAACTGGATGTTTCTTCATTTCGAAAGTAAAGGAATATTCAAGTTGACAAACCTTATATTTTCACTCCAAGAAATGCAGACACAAAAAACAATTGCGTTTACACATTTTATTATGAAAAACCTGAATGAGTTGAAGATTCTTCGTTTGTTCCGCAGGTTTTTGCTTTTTGAAAGTGTGCTAATCCAAAAATTCAACGGCAAAATTAGTCAAGAAGAGTCGAAATCAATGATCTTGGGTGATTTTATCAGAGAAAACAAAGAAACATTTAAAAAAGAAAATTTGGAAGATGTTTATAACGATTTCCAGAAATTCTGGAACTTAAACTGGGAGTATTCACGATGGCTAATCCAAAAGAACTTTTTATCTGAAGAGATGGAGAAATTTGAATTGGATGAACAGAAAAAAATATGTTATTGTTTACCTGGAAATGAGAAGGAAAATTTGTTTGTGAAAATTCAAGTTGAAAATGCAATTTTTTTGAACAATAAATTACTGAGCGAAATTGAGGATATTTACAAACAGAATTTCGGGAATGAAGAGTATTTGGGATCTGATTTGAAAGAATATCAAATTTCATTGCCAATCCCGTTTGAAAGGATTGAGAAAATACCCATTTTTGGAATTGATGAAAGAAAATTTGAAGAATTTTTGAATCAACAAATTATTAACAGAGGATCATTGATTTTGATTGAAAGATTTTCGAGATTGATTATTTTAGACTTGAAGTTTTCTGTGGGAAAATTAAGTGAAAAAATCCCTTCTTTTATTTATTCTGATATGGAAGAAGTTGAGAAACGTGCTGAAATACATCAAGAAGAGATGATTGAAAGGGAATGGAAGGTAGTTCAAGAAGAATTAGAAGAAAAATTACGTGTTCAAATGGTGTCTATTCTAATTGATCATGTTTCAGCTTCTTTGCAAAAAGAAAGTTTAGAAACCGAGAAAGAAATGATATTTGAAATGACTATTTATGATTTTTTGAATGGAGTTTTGAAGAATAGTCAATTTGAAGATGTTTTTGTGGAATGTCCGCATTTCAAAATATATCCTAAATTGAAACATATTGATTTTTTGAAGAACAAAATAAAGGAGTTATCATTAAGTCCTATTGATAAAGCTCCAGAAAAATTCAAAAGTGGATTAAACACTGTTCAAAAGAAGGAAATTGAGAATTGTTGTGCGAAATTCAAGTCGACTCATTTGCTTAAATTTTGGTATGAATTTATTAAAGAGATTGATGATAATAATATTTTGCCAGATAAAAGCTTGAAACAAGCTTTGATAATTTTTGTTCAGATTAAGGAAGAGGAAGCTCTTTCTGAAGATATTCAAGAGTATTTTCCTCCTGAGATTTACAATAAGAATTGTGTTGAAGCTTATAAGTATTTTGAGAGTTGTTTGAAGAAGATTTAAAAACGAAAACGAAAACAAAAACGAAAACGAAAACGAAATAAAAATCAAAAACAAAATCAAAATCAAAAATCAAAATCAAAATCAAAATTAAAATCAAAAACAAAATCAAAAAAGAAATCAAAATCAAAATCAAAATCAAAAAAGAAATCAAAAACAAAATCAAAATCAAAATCAAAACAAAATCAAAATCAAAATCAAAATCAAAATCAAAATCAAAATCAAAAACAAAATCAAAAAAGAAATCAAAAACAAAATCAAAAACAAAATCAAAATCAAAATCAAAATCAAAAAAGAAAACAATTTTATTTCAATTTTTTTTTGAATCAAAAATAAAAACAAAAACAAAAAGTAAAAAATTTTTTATTCCACTTTTTTTTGATTTAATTTTTGATTTGGATTTTAATTTAATTTTGATTTGGATTTGAATTAAATTTTGATTTAATTTTGGATTTGAATTAGATTTTAATTAAATTTTAATTAAATTTTGAATTTGAATTTGAATTTGAATTTGAATTAAATTTTTGATTTGGATTTGAATTAGATTTTAATTTAATTTTGGATTTGAATTAAATTTTAATTAAATTTTGGATTTGAATTTGAATTTGGTTCCAAAAAAAAAAAATCAAATTAAAAAAAAGTAAAAAATAAAAGAAAGAAAAGAACAAAAGAGAAATAAAGATGATTAGAATAACCGAGTTGAGGGAATTGGAAAACATAATTCCAAGTATAAATAGAACCAGCTTGAGTACCATTACTAGGGTCACCAAAACAACCTACAACAACTTGACCACCATCAAGAGAAACTGAACTACCAAAATAAAGGAAACTTGTATAAGTATGAGGAAGAAGAGTTTGGGCGAGTTGCCAATTAGAAGATCTGTATTCAAACAAAAACGCAGCACCTGAAGAAGAAGCATAATCAGAAAAACCAGGAGCGCCAATAACGAGAAAGTTGCCAGAAATTGAGACAGAAGAACCAAAACGAGATCCGGCAGAAAGAGAATTCGGAACAATTTCCGAAGTTTGAGACCAAGTAACGGAGCGAGTGAAAAGATAAGCAGAACCCGCTGCGGAAGCACTTGAATTATGATTTGGAGCGCCGATTAAGAGGAGGTTATTGTACATAGAAAGAGATGAACCAAATTTATCAAACGCGGCTAAATTTGAGGGAGAGAGCTTTGCAGTTTGCGACCAAACTTCCACAGATCTAGTAAAGATATAGACGTATCCACTCGCAGTACCGACTGTATTATGGTATGGAGCGCCAACAGCGATATAAGGGTCAAAAATAGCAACTGCAGAACCAAATTCATCACCAACGGTCGTGTCATCTCCAATGAGGGAAGAAGTCCAAATCCAAGAAGCGCCGTAAAGTTTATAGACCTGAGCCGAACCCGAGCGGTTTCCGTTTGTATTATTTCCAGGAGCGCCAACAACGCCGTAAGAAGTTGACATTCCAACGGAAGATCCAAAATTTCCACCAACTATTGCTGAAGGTGGATTAATAGTTTGCCGAAGATACCATGCGGTTCCGCTCTTGTAATACGCAGTAACCATCCCGCTCTCTGTTGCTCCCCCTGTGCGATAAGGTTCTCCTATAAAAGCATTTATTGAGTAAACTGATACGCTCTTTCCAAATTCACTGTAGTCTCCCCCAGTGCCGCTAATTAATGTATTGTATTCCCATCCGTTTTCGTAATCAAATTCATATACATATCCTGTTCCTGTTTTGCTCGCTCCGAAACTGTGTGTTGGTGCTCCTACAAATAGGTTCCCTTCGCTTACTGATACACTTACTCCATATTGTGATTCGCTTGTTGCGTCAGATGCAAATGTTCGTGGATATCCTTCCCAGTTACATTTGATTACTACTAGTATAAGTGTAATTGCTAATAATTTTTGTGTTATTCTCATTTTTTTTTTGAAAAAGCAAAAAAAAATTTTAAAAATAAAAAATAAAAAAATGAAAAAATGAAAAAAAGGAAAAAAAATATATTTAAAAAAAAAACAACACAAATTTTAATTCTAAACCAAAAAATCAATTATTTAAATTAATTATTTAAATCAATTATTTAAATCAAATATTTAAATCAAATATTTAAATCTAATATTTAAATCATAAATATTTAAATCAAATATTTAAATCAATTATTTAAATCAAATATTTAAATCAAATATTTAAATCAAATATTTAAATCAAATATTTAAATCAATTATTTAAATCTAATATTTAAATTAAATATTTAAATCTAATATTTAAATCAATTATTCAAATCAAATATTTAAATCAATTATTTAAATCAAATATTTAAATCAAAAATATTTAAATCAAATTTAAATTAAAAAATCAAATATATTTAAATCAATTATTTAAATCAAATATTTAAATCAAATATTTAAATCAAATATTTAAATTAATTATTTAAATCAATTATTTAAATCAAATATTTAAATCAAATATTTAAATCAAATATTTAAATCAATTATTTAAATCAAATATTTAAATCAAATATTTAAATCAATATTTAAATCAAAAATATTTAAATCAAAAATATTTAAATCAAATATTTAAATTAAATATTTAAATCAAATATTTAAATCAATTATTTAAATCAAATATTTAAATCAAAATATTTAAATCAATATTTAAATCAAATATTTAAATCAAATATTTAAATCAAAATATTTAAAATCAAATATTTAAATTTAAATATTTTTAAATTTAAATCAAATATTTAAATCAATTATTTAAATCAAATATTTAAAATCAAATATTTAAATCAAATATTTAAATCAATTTATTTTTAAATCAAATATTTAAATCAAATATTTAAATCAAATATTTAAATCACTATCTATTTAAATCAATTATTTAAAATCAAATATTTAAATCAAATATTTAAATCAAAATATTTTAAATCAAATATTTAAATCAAATATTTAAATCAATTATTTAAATCCAAATATTTTAAATCAATTATTTAAATCAATTTATTTAAATCAAATATTTTAAATCAAATATTTAAATCAATTATTTAAATCAAATATTTAAATCAATTTTAAATCTAATAATTAAATCAAATATTTAAATCAAAATATTTAAAATCAAAATATTTAAATCCAAATATTTAAATCAAATATTTAAATCAATATTTAAATCAAATATTTTAAAATCAATTATTTAAATCAAATATTTAAATCAAATATTTAAATCAATTTATTTAAATCAATTATTTAAATCAAATATTTAAATCAAATATTTAAATCAAATATTTAAATCAAAATATTTAAATCAAATATTTTAAATCAAATTATTTAAATTAAATTTTTAAATCAATATATTTAAATCAAAATATTTAAATTAAATAAATTTAAATCAAATATTTAAATCAAATATTTAAATCAAATATTTAAATCAAATATTTAAATCAATTATTTAAATCAAATATTTAAATCCAAAATATTTAAATTAAATATTTAAATCAAATATTTAAATTAATATTTAAATCAAATATTTAAATCAATATCCAAATTATTTTTTATTTCATTTTAGAAATAAAAATAAAAATAAAAATCATTTATGATCAAGAAAAGAAAAATAAATCTCAATCTCTTGTATCTGAAAATTCTGAGAACCAGCAAGAAAATCATGCGAAAACTTTTGAATCTCGGAAGGCTTTTCATAACAAATCCCTAAAAAAGAATAACCACCTTTAAGACCATTATTAATATACAAATCATTCCTAACACCCTTTCCAAAAGAAGGACCACCTTCAAAATCATACTCAATAGCAAAAGAACTAAACTCCTTCTTAACATGCATCTTTTGAGGGGGATAATTATAGGGGTTTTTAAGAGCAAAGAGAAACGCATCCGGGTCTTCAATACAACCAAAATCCTTTCCATCCAAATTTTTTTGGATCGAATTCCATTTTTCCTTTTGGGTCATCCAACCGACTTGAGTGTATCCCCCAAAAATATTGTTTTCCAATGTTTGGATCAGCACAAGTGATTTGCCCTTATCATCGCACGCATCATGGAAAGCCTTTGCAGAAAAGCCGTCACGACTTCCCGAATAGCCCAAATCCATGGAAAAAAAGAATTCATCATCAATTATCCATTTTCTTAAAAATTCAACAAATTTCTTGTTTTTCTTCGCAATGATCTTGCTCTTGCGGAATGCAATTCTGGGATGGAACACAAGAAGCTGTTGCGGTGATTCTTGCTGCAGCTTCTGTTGCAATTGCTGCAGTTGTGGTGCTTGTGGTTGTTTCTCATACTGATATTGATTTTGTCGGTATTTTTTGATGAATATTTTTTTCTGTTCATTTCGTGACATTTTGTGGAAATTCTGGATATCTTGCTCAAGATCAAAAGGCAATAAATGCATCTTCGAGATCTTCTCAATCTCTGCCGAGTTCATTTCGCAGAAACGGATGTTGCGGAACAAGTCGCGCATTTTCTCTGCAATTTTACTTGCGACTTCATCCTTTTTGTCATCATTTTCAGTGTCTGTTTGATCGGAAAGCCAATCGATATCAAAAGTCAAATTGTTGTGGAATTGCGCCCATTTAATAATAGACTCAAAAACCTTGATCTCCTTTTGAACCCAGAGATCATGGCGTTTCAAGAGAGTGTTCCATTCTGTAATTTTGAGATGATAAAAAAATCCACAATCAAGAATTTCATCAAAATTTTCTGTTATAAATTCTAAGCAGAACTGGTATAGATCTGTACGGTGGTGGCGCACAGAAATATTAAGTATATCAATCGCATTTTCGACTGAAATGTTGTCCATGATAAATTGATCCAAATAGTGAAAAAGCTCCAAATCAAATAGTAATAATTTTTGTGAATGAATAAGAAGTTCAATTGCATTTTCTTGATTGATTTCGATTTTTCCGTTGTAAATAAACTGAAGTATTTGCAACATGATTTCAGGTGAAATGTTATCGAATTCTACTTTTCCTTCTTGATATTCCTTCATTCTGCTGCGAAATAATCCGCGAAAATATTGTGTTCTTGATGATAATATTGCTCGATGACATCTAAATATTGATTTAATATTTTCAGGTGAATTCACTATAATTTCAAAATCTGAATATTCTTGTTCTTCTTTAAGTAATTTATTTAAATCATTTGAGAGTTGAGAAAAATTTTGATATATTTTTGTCATTTTAAAAATAATTAAAAAAATAATTAAAAAAATAATTAAAAAATGAGAAAAAAAAAATGAAAAAAAAATTTTCATTTTTCTTCTTTTTCTTTTTTTATTTTTTATTTACAAAAAAAAATATAAAAATTAAAATTAAAAAATTTAAAATGAATCTTTTGGAAAAAAAAGAAAGAATTAATAAACTTAAAAAATCTTATTCAAAATCAATAACACATAAAAAATCTCCAAATTTTTCAAAAAATTCCAATCATTTTTCTTCTTCAAAACAATTTGAAAAAAAATCTCCAAAAAATCAATTTGGAAATAATTTAAAAAATTCAAATAATTCTAATAAAAAAAATTTTCAAATTCAAGAAAAAAATCTTCATAATTTTCCTCAACAAAGAAAAGAACCAGAATATAAATCTTCTTCTCCAAACCGTAAATTCTCAGTTTCAAAAGGTCGTGTTGTTCTTAATAGAGATACAAATGCAAAAACAACAAGTGATAATTTAAAAAAGCGAATTACAAGTCAATTTAATAAACCTTCGTTTTCTCATAATTTTAATCAAGATTCATCAAAGAAAAATTTTGGGAATTATCAAGAAAGAAATTATTGGAACAAATCACCAAATCAAAATCAAAATCAAAATCAAAATCAAAATCAAAATCAAAATCAAAATATATTTAAATCAAAATCACCAATTAAATCAAATTCAAATCCAAATCAAAACCAAAACCAAAATCAAAATCAAAATCCAAATCAAAATCAAAATCAAAATCAATATCAGATTCAATAAGTCACCAATTAAATCCAAATCAAAATCAAATCAATTTTTTTCAAAAATCAAAATCATAGATTCAATTCACCAATTAAATCAAATTCTCAAAAATCTTTTTCAAAATCACCAATTAATTCAAATCAAAATAGATCCAATAAATCACCAATTAAATCAAATTCTCAAACAATCTTTTTCAAAATCACCAATTAATTCAAATCAAAATCAAAATCAAAATCAAAATCAAAATCAAAATAAAAGTCAAAATATATTTAAATCAAATTCTCAACAATCTTTTTCAAAATCAAATAAATCACCAATTAATTCGAATCAAAATAGATTCAATAAATCACCAATTAAATCAAATTCTCAAAAATCTTTTTCAAAATCACCAATTAATTCAAATCAAAATCAAAATCAAAATCAAAATCAAAATCAAAATCAAAATCAAAATCAAAATCAAAGTCAAAATCAAAATCAAAATCAAAATCAAAATCAAAATCAAAATCAAAGTCAAAATATATTTAAATCAAATTCTCAAAAATCTTTTTCAAAATCACCAATTAAATCAAATTCTCAACAATCTTTTTCAAAATCGAATCAAAATAATTCAAATGAATCTATTTTTCAAAAAAGTAAATTTCAATCAAGAAAAGAAACAATTTTCAAAATGAAAAATCCTTCAATACATTCTGATTTATCAGTTAAATTATCAAAATTAATTCTAATGAAACACCAAAAAGGAAATCAATTTAATCAAAAAAAATAATCCAAAAAAACAAATCAATTTAAACTGATTTAATCAAAATAATCAAAACCAAAATAATCCAAGAAATACAAATCAATTTAACCGATTTAATCAAAATAACAAAAATAATCAAAATAATCAAAATAATCAAAATAATCAAAATAATCAAAATAATCAAAATAATCAAAATAATCAAAATAATCAAAATAATCAAAATAATCAAAATAATCAAAATAATCAAAATAATCAAAATAATAAAAATAATCAATTTAATCGATTCAATAAAAATAACCTGACAAAATCACACTCAGAAACATTCAAAACAAATACTAACTCTTATTCTTCAATGAACCCAAATCTCCAAAGAAAAAATTATTTATCTAACAGTCAAAATATTTCACAAAAAAATCCACAAAAATTCACATCAAGAAACTTATCACAAAATAATCAAACAAGATTATCAAATCCAATAACTCAAGATAATAAACAAATATCCTCTTTCCAAAATCAAAAATATGAACAAAAATCAAATTCACAAAATGACCAAAATATTCAATCCACAAAAAATCTTAATCTTAATCCTAATCTTAATATGGATATTAACCAAGATGAAAACAAAACTCAAATAACATTTATATTGATTTTAGAAAATGAAAAGAAATATGAGAAAAAATTTGAAGAACTTATTAATGTAAAAAATATTGAAATATTGAAATATTTAATTTTTAATATTGAATTTTTAATTTGTTTTCTTCTATTTTTTTTTTGACTCAAGTTTTGGAAAGTCCATTTATTATCGATTCTCGAAAAAAAAGAAGAATTGGAAAAAATATTTGCTCTTGCAAACCGTTTTATTACTCAATCAAAACAATTCTCAGAAAAATTAAATCAAACATTAAATATTCAAAAACAAACAAAACCAGAAACAATACTTGATTGCTTTGTATTAATAAATCAGGATATCTATCGTCAATGGAATAAGCAAATCATAATTGTTAATAATGCCATTACTGAATTTGAAAGACACAATGAATCATTTCGTTCAACTTTAATTAAATGCACACATGATTGCGGAGGTCAAGACTTCTTTCAAATTTTAATCATTCCCTTTTTCCATATTCGTGAAATCACAGAAAATTTAAAACAAATTTCATCTTTTAATGAATCAAATAATTCAATTCAATCAAAATTATCCAAAACATTTGATTTGATCAACAAAATTATTGATGAAACAAATTCCACTTTTTTAATATTCCAGAAAAGAACCCAATTATTACATATCCAAAAGCAATTAGGCAATTCATCGATATATCTTTTCGAAGCAACACGATTGCTAGAAAATCAAGGAAATTTTAAAAGAGTTTCAAGAACTAAAAATTATCAAGGACAATATTTTATGTTTAGTGACATGGTTTTATTGACAAAACAAAAAGGAAAAAGTCACCAATTATCATATGATATTTGCATATTTTATTCCAAATCAAAAATCCGCAATTTGCTTGATGACAAAAAGGGACAAATCCAAAATGCGGTTGAATTTCTTGTTGAAGATAATCCAGAAAGATTTATTTGCTGTTTTGAATCTGAGAAAATTAAAACGGAATTTTGGAACAAAATCACATCAAAACTTGGTATTGGAGTTGAGGAAACAAACAAAACAGCACAAACAACAGAGGAAATTATCAAGAAAAGAAAGGAATTGCTAATAAATAACAACCCAGCGCAACAACCCAAAACAATATTGCAATCAGAAGATTTACAAGGAAAAACCACAAATATGACAGTCAGATCAAATGTTATTCACGAACTCGTTCAAACAGAAGAAAAATATGTGATGGATTTAAATATAATTATTGAATTTTATCTTAATCCTTTGAAGAAAAATGGGATCGTTCCCAAAAACGATATTTCAATCATGTTTTCTTCAATAGAAACAATTTTTGGTGTGAATTCAAATATTTTGAAGGAATTAAAACAAGAGTTTCCAAAAGATCCCGAAAAGGTTTCTGAATTGAATGTTGGCAAAATATTTCAAAAATATGTAGATTTCTTAAAAATATACACTCAATATTGCTCAAATCACTCCCAATCAATGAGCATTGTTGCGAAATACAGCAAGAAAGAAAACTTTGAGAATTTCATTCAGCATCAAAAGGAGAATGTAAAGGAATGTGGTGGATTAGGAATTCTGGATTTCCTCATCAAACCAATACAAAGAATATGCAAATATCCATTATTATTCAAAGAATTATTAAAAGGAACTCATTCAAGTTATCCTGACTATCAAGACCTGTTTAAGGCGTATCAAGCTCTTTATAATGTTGCTGAATATGTTAATGAACGACAACGTTCTGCAGAGCAATCAATGGTTGTTGTTGAAATTTTGACAAGACTTGCAGGTATTCCAAAATCATTTGAGCTTGTTCAACCAACAAGACAATTTATTCAAGAAGCTACTTTGAAAAAGAAATCTGTTCGTAGAATTCAAGAAAG
This sequence comes from Anaeramoeba ignava, assembly GCA_028826165.1. Lineage (NCBI taxonomy): Eukaryota > Anaeramoebidae > Anaeramoeba > Anaeramoeba ignava. The sequence continues at coordinate 121,296 of JAPDFW010000071.1, read as the reverse complement.
GCAATTTTGGTTATTTAGTGATGTTATTGTTTATGGGAAATTGTCTTGGACTTCAAAAAAAAAGAAGTATCAATATAAAGGGCATTTATATCTTGCTGAAGCTTTTGTGAGAGAAATTTCATCTGAAGGTAAAATATCTTCAAATCAAATTAAATCAAATTAAATCAAATTAAATTAAATTAAATCAAATTCAAATTAAATTAAATCAAATCAATATTCAAATCAATATTCAAATCAATAATCAAATCAATTCAATTTAAATCAATTCAAATCAAATTAAATTAAATTAAATCAAATCAAATCAAATTAAATTAAATCAAATTCAATTCAAATTAAATTAAATCAAATTCAAATCAATATTTAAATTAAATTAAATCAAATCAATATTCAAATTAAATCAAATCAAATTAAATTAAATCAAATTAAATTAAATTAAATTAAATCAATATTCAAATTCAAATCAAATTAAATCAAATTAAATCAAATTCAAATTAAATTAAATTAAATCAATATTTAAATTAAATTAAATCAAATCAAATTAAATTAAATTAAATAAAATTAAATCAAATCAATTTAAATCAATTCAAATTAAATTAAATCAAATCAATATTCAAATTAAATCAATATTCAAATCAAATTCAATTCAAATTTTTATTCAAATTAATTCAAATTTTTATTTAAATTAAATTAATATTCAAATCAATATTTAAATTAAATTAAATCAAATCAAATCAAATTAAATTAATATTCAAATCAAATCAATATTCAAATTAAATCAAATCAATATTCAAATTCAATTAAATCAAATTAAATCAAATTAAATTAAATCAAATTAAATCAAATCAAATCAATATTCAAATTCAATTCAAATCAAATTAAATCAAATTAAATTAAATCAAATTAAATTAAATCAAATCAAATTAAATTAAATTAAATTAAATTAAATCAAATTAAATCAAATTAAATCAAATTAAATTAAATCAAATTAAATTAAATCAAATCAAATTAAATTAAATTAAATTAAATTAAATCAAATTAAATCAATATTCAAATCAATATTCAAATCAAATCAAATCAAATCAAATTAAATTCAATTAAATCAAATTAAATCAAATTAAATCAAATTAAATTAAATTAAATTAATTTAAATTAAATCAATATTCAAATTCAATTCAAATCAAATTAAATCAAATCAAATTAAATTAAATCAAATTAAATCAAATTAAATTAAATCAAATTAAATCAAATTAAATCAAATTCAATTAAATCATATTAAATCAAATTAAATCAAATCAAATTAAATTAAATCAAATCAAATCAAATCAAATTAAATTAAATCAAATTAAATCAAATCAATATTTAAATTAAATCAAATCAATATTCAATATTCAATATTCAATTCAAATTAAATCAAATCAAATCAAATTCAAATCAAATTAAATCAAATTAAATCAAATTAAATCAAATTAAATCAAATTAAATCAAATTAAATCAAATCAAATTCAATTAAATTAAATCAAATCAATATTCAAATCAAATCAAATTAAATCAAATTAAATCAAATTAAATCAAATTAAATCAATTTAAATTAAATCAAATCAAATCAATATTCAAATCAATATTCAAATCAATAATCAAATCAATTCAAATCAAATCAAATTAAATCAATATTCAAATCAAATTAAATCAAATTAAATTAAATTAAATTAAATTAAATCAAATTAAATCAAATTAAATCAAATCAAATCAAATTAAATCAAATCAAATTAAATTAAATTAAATCAAATTAAATTAAATCAAATCAATATTCAATATTCAATATTCAATTCAAATTAAATTAAATCAAATCAAATTAAATTAAATTAAATCAAATTAAATCAAATTAAATCAAATTAAATCAAATCAAATTAAATTAAAATTAAATTAAATTAAATTAAATTAAATTAAATCAAATTAAATCAAATTAATATTCAAATTAAATAAAATTAAATCAAATCAAATCAAATCAAATCAAATCAATATTCAAATTCAATTCAAATCAAATCAAATTAAATTAAATCAAATTAAATTCAAATCAAATCAAATCAAATCAAATTAAATTAAATTAAATTAAATTAAATCAATATTCAAATCAAATTAAATTAAATTAAATTAAATTAAATCAATATTCAAATCAAATTCAATTCAAATTTTTATTCAAATTTTTATTCAAATTAATTCAAATTTTTATTCAAATTTTTATTCAAATTAATTCAAATTTTTATATTTGTTTTTCTAGAATTCGCTTTCCAAATTTTTCCTTCAGGAAGTAAAAAAGGTTACACTATTTATTGTGACAATGAAGAACAAAAAAAAGATTGGGAAAATAAAATTAAAGAACAAATTAAAAAACTTGCTGAACTTGGAATTCGTCCAAAATATAAATGAATTATTTTTTTTTTCTCTCTGTTTTTGTTCCACTTTTTTTTTTCATTTTTTTTTTTACTCTTTTTTTTAAAAAAATGAATAATTTTTCAAATTTAAAACTTTTTCCTTTATTAATTCCTGAAGATCAAACTTTAACAAAATTTTCTGGTTTTATTCAAATTTATAACAAATCTTTTAATTTTAGAATTTCAATGAAAAATCCTCAAAAAATATCAACTGCAAAAATTCAATGTAATAAAGAATTAGAAAATCTTCTTATTGATTCAAAAGAAATAATTTCTAAAAGATTGAAAGAAAGTGAAAACTTAAATTCATTTTTACTTGAATTTTCTCAAATTATCCAGCAAAAAATTGAACCTGTTTTAAGAAATGAAATCAATACATCTTTTCAACCAAAAAACCCAATTTATTTCCAGTTTTTATTTGATGAAATTAATGAAATTGGATGGGAAAAAATTCAATTGATTGATGAAAACTTGTCAAAAATTCAAATTAATTTAAAGGATTCAAAAAACAGAACAATCCCAATATTTGCACAAATACCTCCAGAATTCCCCTTTGCAAAGCCAATTATTGAAGCACCTTTCCCGGTTTCTTTTGAAAATGATGAAGAGATGGAGGAGGAAAACCAACAAAATACGCGAAATGAAAAAATCACAAAAAATCAAAATTATAAAGGTTCATTTCAAAAAGTGATAAATAAAATAACAAGAGAATTTGATAAATACCAAGATTTATGGGATAATCTCGATGACTTCGATTCTAATACTTGTGTTATTGAACCAGAAAATCCCACACTTTTAGAACCATCAAGAAAAATTCTTTTTGGGAAACATTGTTCAATTCAAATAGTTTTTAACATTAAATTCCCAAGATCTGTTCCTTCAATTAAGTTTTTTGGATCAGATCCTATTATTCTTCCATTGAAAGAACTTCTAAAAAAAGATATAAATAAATGGGATCCAAAAAATCTAGTTCGAAAAAACTTGGAAGAAATTCTAAAGATTGAATTCCCAAAAAAAACAAGTTCATCCTTAAACGACTTTGGACCCGAATGTGGAATATGTTTTGGATATCAAAACGATGGGAAAAGCCCTGATATTTTCTGTTCAAATATTCAGTGTGCTCGACCTTTTCATAATTCCTGTTTGTATTTGTATTTAAAATTTCAATCTTCTGATGAATTTGGAACTATTTATGGAAAATGTCCCTATTGTTCTCATGAAATCCAAACAACAAAGCCAATTGATTTCCAAGAAAAAAAACAAGATTAAAAATATTCCAAAAAAAATTTTCATTTTTCATTTTTTTCATTTTTTTTCTTTTTTTAAAAAATGAATAAAAACTCTTCTCAATTTAATTTCTTTAAAAAATTTCAATTCTTTATTATTAAAATTGCAGAATTTTGTTGGTTTATTTATTTTTCTTTATTTTCGTTACTTTATTTTATTTCAACAATAAATTTTTTTATTCAAAATCAATTACAAAAAAACAAAATTAAAATTACTTCAATTTTTACATTTTTTTTAATAATTTCAACAATAATTCTCTTAATAAAATATGAAAAAGGAGATGAAGAAGAAAGTAAATTAAATAATATTTAATTTTGAATTGAATTGAATTGAATTTTGGATTTAATTTAATTTAATTTTTAGATTTAATTCAATTAGATGAAAATTTATTTCATTATCTTATTAAAAACTTCAAAGATTCTCTTACTTTAACTCAAATTAAAAAATTAATCGTTTTATTAAATCCTTTTATTCAAAAAAAATTTGATACTCAATTTTCATTAAATCAACAAGAATTATCCCATTTTTTAGATAATCTTTTAAAAGATGAAAAAATTTCTCAAAAAATTAATCTTTTCATTTCAAAAAATCAAGAACAAAATCTTCACACTCAAAATTTAATCAGTTTTATTTCTCATTCAAATCAATCTCTTCAAAATTTAGATCTCCAATTTCAAGATTTATCAAAAATTACCAATTTTGATTTTGATTTCCAAAATTTGGAACAAAAACTATCAAAATTGAAAAACGAAATTGAAACTAAAAATAACGAATTCCAAATAGAATTTAATAAGAAGATTGATTTTCTCACTCAAAAAATCAAACAAATGGAAAATGAAATGGATCAAATTCCAAAAAATAATCTTGCGTTTTATCAAAAAATTTTCAGAGAATTTTTGACAAAAAATGAAGAAGAATTATTGTAATTTATCAACAAAAAAAAAAAAAACTTTAATCAATAAATTAAAAGAAATTTTTCCTTTTTTTTTTAGATCAATCATCAATTCACAAGAATTTCAATCACAAATAACAGAAATCCAAAACAAAAATCAACAAACAATGAACTCTTTTATTGATGAAAAAACTCAAGAATATTTGAAAACAAATTCAATTGAAAATATAATTCAAAGTATAAAAGATTTGGAACAAAAAGAAAAAATTTTAATTCAAGATGAAATTCAAGAGAAAATTCAAGAAATTATTTCACAACCAAAATTTTCCCAAAATATTGATTTTGCTCTTGAAAGTAACGGAGGAAGAATTGTTTATGAAAAAGGATTTACATCAAAAACATTTACAAAAACTTCAATTGAAAAGAAGAATATTTTCGGCAAAATTTTCCAAAAAATTGTCTCAAAATTTTCAAGTAAAAATATTCACAAATTCCCAGAATTAGTAATACAAAGAAGTCTTGATATTGGGGATTGTTGGCCTTTTGAAGGAAAAAAAGGAAATATTACAATTAAGCTAAATCAACCAATCAAAGTTACTTCAGTTGGTCTTTATCATATTCCAAAAAATGTTATTCCAAGTATTCATTCAGCTCCCAAAAATTTTCGTGTTTATGGAATTCATAAAAATGATGATTTCTCATTTAAATTATTGGGTGAATTTTATTATGATATTGAAAAATTACAAGTTTTACAAGTTTTCCAAATTAATAATGAAAATGAAAAATTTCAATTTTTATTGTTTGAATTTATTGATAATTATGGAGGAGATTATACTTGTTTGTATCGGATTAGTATTTTTGGGAATGAATTTGAATGATTTTAATTAATAAAATCAAAATTAAAAAAATAAATTCCAATTTTGATTTTTTCTTTTATTTTTTGGATTTGAATCAAAGAAAAAGAAAAATTGAAAAAGAAAATTGAGTTTGAAAATGTTGTTTTGATTAATCACATTTTGGAAGTGTTTTCTTCAATACTTTGTAAATATAAATCTTTCTCAGTTTTAACAGTTTCCATAACAATATCATCAATATCTCCTTGTTCTTTCATATCATTTTCATCTTCATCAAGATCATTAACCGAATAAACAGTAACTGATGGAGTTACTTTGACTACTTTTCTTTTTTTATACCAATAAAATGCAACTCCTCCAACAACAGCCAATGCACCAACACTTGCTCCAAGTCCTGAATATAATCCTGCTTTAGATGTTGGGCCTTGTTCTGCATCTGTTTTGAAATAAAATTTACTACTCCAACTTGAATATCCAATTTCATTACTTGATCTAACTTCAACAGAATAGTTTGTTTCTGAAGTTAAATTTGCAAGAACTCCTCCATTACTTGTTGTGAATGTCTCACTTGTTTCATTTTCATTTTCATTTTTGATTGCTCTTAATTCATATTGAATTATTGATTCTCCATTAATTCTTGGTTTATTCCATCCAATACTTAATGAATTATAAGATTTTTGTGTGTTGTATAATTGATCAATTATTTCTGGAACTGTTTTATTGGTTTCAAATTTAAATGATTGGCTCCATTCTCCAAGATATTCATTAATTTCTGCTCGAACTTTAACTGAATAATTTGTAAATGGAATTAAATTATCAAATGAAAACAGATCTGAGACAAAATTGGTTCCATTAAATCCTGTATCAAGAAGAACTGTGTAAGTTGTAATATCTGGATCATCCAAATTTTGCCATCCAACAACTGCTGAATAAGGTTCAAGATTTTTCAAAAATACTCCTTCAACTTTTGAAGGTGCAAATGTTTGTGTGCTTATTGAAAAATTTGATGAGTTTCCAAATCCAATTGAATTAAATGGTGTTATTGTTATTGTATAATCTGTTTGTGTTGTTAAATTATAAAATGATCCTTGATTTGTATCAACTTGAATTTGAATTGAATTTGTTGGATTGTTGACTTCAGTGCAAACAACATTATATCCTTCAATATATCTTCCTCCGTTATTAGGTTCATTCCAGCTTAAAATTAAATAAGTTCTTCTAATTTCGATTGGAATTAATTCTTCAACTTTATGTGGTACTTCAGCTTCAAATGTTGAAATGTTTTTATCTTCACTCCATTCATTGCATTCTCCTTTTGGATTAACTGCTTTCATTGCAATGGAATATTCTCCTGATATTAATTTAGTGATATTATATTCATTTTCTGTTGAACTAATTTGGATTTGTGTTGAGTTTTCAATACTTAAATTGGAAAATCTGTACGAAAGGATATAAGAAGTGATATTTAATCCTCCATTGTTTGGTTTTTTCCAATTTACTTTGATTGATGTTGAGCTTAATGTTGTTGCTTCAACTTGTTCCATCTGATTTGGTGTTGTTGGTTGTGAAGTTGATGCAATTAATACTTCTGAATAATTTGATTGTCCCATTTCATTGATTGCTGAAATTGCAATATCAAATGTTCCTGATAAAAGTGAGCTAAATTGATATTGATATCCACTTGTTGGTGGTTCAATTTGGATAAATTGTGTAACATTTGTTGAATATGGAGTAAAGGAAAAAATATAGTTTAATATTCTTCTTCCATTATCATTTGGTTTATCCCATTTAACTGTAATTGAAGTTGATGTTGCTGAAATTTGGGTTAATCCTGTAATTATATCTGGAATATCTGGTGATAATGTAGTCATCTGAACTAAAACTCCTTCTGATTCTCCAATAGAATTAACTGCATAAACTGTAATATTATAGGAATCTGAAAGTAAATTTGTTAAATTGTATTCTAATACAAATTCGTTTGTTGAAATGTTTCCATTTGATCCATTAGAACTCAATCCATTATATTGGATTAAGAAATTCGAGATTTCTCTGCCTCCATTTGAAGTTGGTTCATTCCAACTCATATAAATGGAAGTTGATGTTGAATTGATAAACAAAAGATTGGAGATTGGAGAAGGTGGAGTTGGTTGCAAAGTTTCAAAAACAACAACATCACTTGTTGCTCCTTCGCCATTTTGATTTGTTGCTGAGATCTTGATACTGTAATTTCCTGAATAGATATCATTAAGAACATAATCGTTTGTTGAAGGTGATGGATTCCCTCCTAAATCAATTGAGATTTCATTCCAAAACATTTCACTTGTTAATTTGTAATACAAATTATAAGAAGTAATATCACTTCCTCCATCTCCTGGTTTCCCCCATTCAATTCCTAATGATGTTGATGTTGAACTAATTAGTGATGGAATTGATACTTTATCTGGAACAGTTGAATCATCAGTTGAAATTGTTGCAATAGCACTCCAATAATAAGACCATCCAGCATCATTATATGCTTTGATTTCAAAATCATACGATGTCTCAGCTTCAAGTCCTCCAATAGTGCAAGTTAATGATGTATTCATTATGTTAACTACATCAAAAAAGTATTGGTCAGTACTTAATTTGTATTGAATTTGATAAGCTTTAACTTCATCTCCTCCTTGATCATTGGGAATAAACCATCCTAATGTTATTGAAGTCGGCGAACCTGAAATTTTATAAGGTTTATCCATAACTCCTGGTGGAGAAGGAGGATTAGTATCCATTATAAATTCAGTTCCGTTATTTGAAAATCCAACTGAATTGTTTGATTGCATTTTGATTGTATAAGTTCCTGAAAGTAACGAAGTTAATGTATAATAAAGATTTGTGCTGAAAAGATCAATAGAGTAAAAATCTTCGGCAGGTGTTGCGTTTTCATATCTGTACCAAATTCTATATCCAAGAATGATTGCACCTCCATTTGGCGGTTTAACCCAAGAAATTGAAATTGAAGATGAAGTTTTTCCAGTTTGTGAAATTGAAGTAACTGGTGACGGAATTGTTGATGGATTAGTTTCAACGGTTAAATTAGCACTCAAACTAGCTTCAGGAGTAATTGTATTCAAAGCACGAATAGCTATTGTGTAATTTGCATAAATCAAATTAGGAATTGTTGCCTCAAGAACATCAGGAGAAACAAGTTGATAACTCCAAGTTGTTGCTGGAATTTGCAAAAAGGCAATTTGATAATTTGTTAATGCTTTCCCACCATTTGAAGCAGGAGCTGACCAACTAATAGAAATTGAATCACCAGTATGATTAATTTCATTTAACGATGAAATCACAGAAGGACAAGTTGCTGGATCAGTCCAAATTGAAAAATCTGATGAAAAATCTCCAATAAACAATTGACTTTTTGCTCTAACTTTAAGAATATATTCACCAGAAATGATTGAAGTAATATGGAATGAATGAACATCAACTCCAAAGCTGTAAATATTCCAAGTTTGATTATCAGCTTTATGAAACCAAAGATCATATCCAATCAAAGGAGATCCTCCATTCGAACCAGTTCCCCAAGTCACACCAAATGAAGTTGAAGATTTCCAAGATCCATCTTCAGAAATTGGAGGAGGAGAAGGAGGAACAGCACTTAAAGTACTTGCAGCAGTTTCAAGTGTCCAAACACCAGTTCCTATTTTTAAATCAAAATCAAAATCAAAATCAAAATTAAATAAAATCAAATAAAATTAAATTAAATCAAAATTAAAATTAAAATTAAAATTAAAATCAAAATCAAAATCAAATTAAAATTAAAATTAAAATCAAAATCAAAATCAAAATCAAATTAAATAAAATTAAATCAAATTAAAATTAAATAAAATCAAAATCAAAATCAAATAAAATTAAAATCAAATAAAATTAAATCAATACCTTCATTATTATATCCAGCAACTTGTGTTATATAATTTCCTGAATATAAATTACTAATTGTGTATTGATGAACATCTCCAGCAAGAGTAACTTCAGTCCAATCAGTTCCTCCATAAGGTTTATATCTCATTTTATATCCAAGAACTGAAAAATTAGGAGGAGTTCCCCATAATAATCTGAATGAAGTTGGGGTTTGTGAATCAAAAGTAGGTTGTGACATTTGAGTTGGAGTACATTCTGTGTTGCCAGTTCCTGAATTTGTTGTGCCTCCTGGACATGAACTACATCCTGTATTTCCTGTTCCAGTATTGTATGTGTTTTGACTACATTGAGTACATGATCCAGCATTTACTGATGTTGAATATGTTCCTGCAGTACAAAATGGACAAGTTGGAGTTGGAAGAGATGAGCCAGGAAGACAAACACACTGTCCGTTTGGTTGGCAATTTCCTCCATTATAACAGTCGTTACAACTTGACATTCCATTTCCATTATATTGACATGAATTCTCATATATATTTTTTTGACCACTTCCAGTATTATCAACAATAACAACATTTGTCCAACTAAGTTTAGGATCAAGCAATCCTAAATCTCTGTTGCAATATAAACCACCACCAGATGAAGAAGCATAATTGTTTTTGATTAATATATTTGTAAGTTCTGTTGAACATAATCCATTATAAATTGCTCCTCCTTTATTTCCTCGATTATTCACAAATATATTATTTCTCAGTTTTGGATACCAATCCCTAATTATACAATAGAATCGAATTGCACCTCCTATTTTCAAATCAAAATCAAATTCAAATTCAAAATCAATATTAAATTAAATTAAATCAAATTAAATCAATATTAAATTAAATATTAAATCAAATATTAAATCAATATTAAATCAAATTAATATTAAATCAAATTAAATCAATATTAAATTAAATTAAAATTAAATCAATATTAAATTAAATTAAATTAAATAAAATCAAATCAAATCAAATCAATATTAAATCAAATTAAATCAAATCAATATCAATATTAAAAATCAATATTAAATCAAATTAAAAATCAATTAAATCAAATATTAAATCAAATCAATATTAAATTAAAATTAAATCAATATTAAATTAATATTAAATCAATATTAAATTAAATCAATATTAAATCAAATCAATATCAAATTAAATCAATATTAAATCAATATTAAATCAATATTAAATCAAATCAATATTAAATCAATATTAATATTAAATCAATATCAAATCAATATTAAATTAAATTAAATCAAATTAAATCAAATTAAATACCTTTATCACTATTGCAATTTTGGAAAGTAAATCCATCAACTAAAGGTGAACTTGAATCATAAACATACATACATTGTCTTGCATTTCCTCCATCTAAAATAGTTACATCAGGTCCTCCAACAGAAACAATATACCACCAAGCATCCCATCTATCTATTGTTTGAGAAAGATAATAATGACCAGGATAAACACAAACAGTATCACTATTTCCACTAACTGATAATCCTCTTTCGATTGTAGCACATGCAGTTTCATATGATTCACAATTATTACCATCATTTCCAAATGATTGAGCAATGTATTTTGTACATGTATAACTTGTATCATCAAATTTATAATTTGCTAATATTCTTTCTAATTTTATCGCATCTTCAATATTATTTGAAACTGTTGCTGAAGTTGTAATTGAACATATTGTAAATATTAAAGTTATTCCAAAAAATATTATTAATTTTGGGTTTTTCATTTCCTTCTAATTAATTGAATTAATTTGTTTAATTAATTTTGTTTTTTGAATTGTTTAAAAAAATAATAATTCGAAAATAGTTTAAAGAAAAGTGATGATCAATTATTTTTTTTTCTTTTTTTTTTATAAACACATTTTTTTTGTTATAATTTTAATTATTTTTTTGTTTTTTTTGTATTAAAATTTGTTTTTTTTATGATTTTTTATTCCTTTTTTATTTTTTCTTTTATTTTAAATAAAAAAAATTTTTTTTATTTTTTTTTGATCAAATCAAAAATTTCATAATTTTGATGATTTTTTTTTTCAATTAAAAAACAAACAAGAAAAAAGCAAAAATAAATTCAATCTTTTTTAAACCAAATTCTATTTAATCTTCTATTTAATCTTCTATTTAATTTTCTATTTAAAGATTGATTGATTGATTGATTTATTTATTTATTTATTTATTTATTTATTTATTTATTTATTTATTTATTTATTTATTTATTTATTTATTTATTTATTTATTTATTTATTTATTTATTTATTTATTTATTTATTTATTTATTTATTTATTTATTTATTTATTTATTGATTGATTGATTGATTGATTTATTGATTGATTGATTGATTGATTTATTGATTGATTGATTGATTGATTGATTGATTGATTGATTGATTGATTGATTGATTGGTGGTGATTTGATTGGTGATTGATTATTGGTTGTAATTGATAATTGATTGATTGATTGATTGATTTATTGGTGGTTTTTGGTGGTACATCATTGGTGGTAATTGATTGATTAATTGATGGTTGGTATTGGTGGTTTGGTAATTGGTAATTGGTGGTTGGTGATTGGTTGTAATTGGTAATTGGTGGTTATTGGTTTGGTGGTGGTTGATTGGTGGTTGTTTGGTGGTGGTGGTTGGTGGTTGATTGTGGTGGTATTGGTGGTTGTTGGTTGATTGGTGATTGGTGATTGATTGGATTGATTGTTGATTGATTGATTGATTGATTGATTGATTGATTGATTGGTATTGATTTGATTTAATTTAAAATTTAAAATAATTTTTATTTTTGAATTTTTTTTGCTTTATTTGGCTGAATTTTGATTTATTGATTGATTTATTGATTCAATTTTTGATTGGTTCTTAATTAATTTTCCATTTTCTTGAATTTCTTGATTATTTGGGAAATTATTCATTGCTTTTTGATAGATTCAGTTCCATTCAAATTTCTTGATTTTGATTTGATTTTCTATTTTAATAAAATTTTTAAATATGAAAATAATTTGATTTTGATTTTTTTTTTTTATTAATGATTAATAAAAGAAAAATCAAAAAGAAAATGAAAAAGTGATTCAATTTTTTTGTAATCTTCCTAAAGCCCATTTTCCATTTTCTTGAATTTTTTGATTATTTGGGAAATTATTCATTGCTTTTTTGATAGATTCAATTCCATTTAAATTTCTTATTTCAATTTGATTTTCTATTTTAATATTTTTTAGCAAAATAAATTTGAAATTAAATTTTTTGATTAATTTTTGATTAATTTTTGATTAATTTTTGATAAATAAAAATAGATTAAATTATTTTTTATTTTTTATTTACCATCATTAAAAGAAATATTCTGTAAAGCTCCACATCCTTTATATTGAATATCTTGATTATTTGGGAAATTATTCATTGCTTTAATAATAGGTTCAATTCCTTTTAGATTTCTAATTTCAATTTCGTTTTCTATTTTAATATTTTTATTTTTGAAAATAAATTTGAAATTGATTAATTTTTTTTTTGGATTTTAATTAATAATTAATAATTATTTATTTATTATTTTGTAAATTTATTTAATTTTAATTTATTTTTTGTAATTATTTTTTGTATTTTTTGATTTAATTTTTAATTTTGAATTTCAAAAAAAAAAATGGAAAATATATAATTTTTATTTTTTATTTTTTATTTACCATTATTATTAGCAGCAATATTCTGTAAAGCTCCACATCCATATTTTTGAATATCTTGATTATTTGGGAAATTATTCATTGATTTAATAATAGGTTCAATTCCTTTCAGATTTCTTATTTCAATTTTGTTTTCTATTTTAATATTTTTATTTTTTTCAGATTTAAAATTAATAATAAATAATTAATAATAAATAATGGAAAATAATGGATTAAAATAATTTTTTCAATTTATTTATTTGAAATTTTTATTTTTTATTTACCATTATTAAAAGAAATATTCTTTAAAGCTCCACATCCATTTTCTTGAATATCTTGATTATTTGGGAAATTATTCATTGATTTAATAATAGGTTCAATTCCTTTTAGATTTCTAATTTCAATTTTGTTTTCTATTTTAATATTTTTTATTTTTGGAAAATAAATTTGAAATTGATTAATTTTTTTTTTGGATTTTAATTAATAATTAATAATTATTTATTTATTATTTTGTAAATTTATTTAATTTTAATTTATTTTTTGTAATTATTTTTGGTATTTTTTGATTTAATTTTTAATTTTTAATTTCAAAAAAAAAAAATGGAAAATATATAATTTTTATTTTTTATTTTTTATTTACCATTATTATTAGCAGCAATATTCTGTAAAGCTCCACATCCATTTTATTGAATATCTTGATTATTTGGGAAATTATTCATTGATTTAATAATAGGTTCAATTCCTTTTAGATTTCTAATTTCAATTTTGTTTTCTATTTTAATATTTTTTATTTTTGGAAAATAAATTTGAAATTGATTAATTTTTTTTTTGGATTTTAATTAATAATTAATAATTATTTATTTATTATTTTGTAAATTTATTTAATTTTAATTTATTTTTTGTAATTATTTTTTGGTATTTTTTGATTTAATTTTTAATTTTGAATTTCAAAAAAAAAAATGGAAAATATATAATTTTTATTTTTTATTACCATCATTAGCAGCAATATTCTGTAAAGCTCCACATCCACAATATTGAATATCTTGATTATTTGGGAAATTATTCATTGCTTTAATAATAAGTTCAATTCCTTTTAAATTTTTTATTTCAATTCTGCTTTCTATTTTTGATATTTTTATTTTTGGAAAATAAATTTGAAATTGATTAATTTTTTTTTTGGATTTTAATTAATAATTAATAATTATTTATTTATTATTTTGTAAATTTATTTAATTTTAATTTATTTTTTGTAATTATTTTTTGTATTTTTTGATTTAATTTTTAATTTTGAATTTCAAAAAAAAAATGGAAAATAATTATTTTTTATTTTTTATTTACCATTATTATTAGCAGCAATATTCATTAAAGCTCCACATCCATTTTCTTGAATATCTTGATTATTTGGGAAATTATTCATTGATTTAATAATAGGTTCAATTCCTTTTAAATTTCTTATTTCAATTTGGTTTTCTATTTTAATATTTTTATTTTTGAAAATAAATTTGAAATTGATTAATTTTTTTTTGATTTAAAATTAATAATTAATAATAAATAATAAATAATGGATTAAAATAATTTTTTAATTTTGATTTAAAATTGTAATTTTTGGTATTTTTGATTTAATTTTTATTTATTTGGAAATTTTTAATTTTTTATTTACCATTATTAACACCAATATTCTGTAAAGCTCCACATCCTTTATATTGAATATCTTGATTATTTGGGAAATTATTCATTGATTTAATAACACATTTTATTCCTTTTAAATTTTTGAGTTTATTTCGATTATCTTTAAGTATTGAGTTTTAATATTGATTTTGAATTTTTTTCAGAATTAAAAATTAAGCAAAAAAAAAGTAATTTTCATTTAAATTTTAATTTTGGAAAATAATAAAAAGATATAAAATTTTTACCTTCATTTTTGTTTGCAAATTTTTGTAAAATAAAACATCCATTTTCTTGAATTTTTTGATTATTTGGGCATTGTTTCATATATTTTATTGTTTCTTCAATAGAATTCTTTTTAATTTTGTTTTTAAATTTGAATTTAAATTTCAAAATAATTTTTTAATAATTTAAAATTTAAAACAATTTACTTTCATTTAAATTTGAAATTTGATTTATAAAATCTTCTAAAGTTTTGTGAGCCTTTATTTCTGATTCAAAAATTTCTAATTCTGGTTTGATTTCTTTGATCTTATTTCTTTGTTTTTGAATTTTGTTTTCTTTTTGTTGAATAGTTTGGTTAAGTTGATTAATTTCTTGATCTTTTTGTTTGAATAGTTTGTTTAAGTTGATTAATTTCTTTATCTTTTTGTTTAATAGTTTGTTTTAGTTGATTTATTTCTTTATCTTTTTGTTGAATTATTTTGTCTTGTCTTTTAATTTTTTTTTTAAGTTTTTTGTTTTCTTGATTTAATTCTTCATTTTTTTGATTAATTAATTGAAGTTGATCAGTTGGAGGTAAAATTGGATTATTTTGAGTTCTTGAATAATTTAAAATAAATCCTTCATTTTTAATATTATCAATAATTAAATGAAAATCTTGAATTTCATTATTGATTTCTTGAATTTGAATTGGATCAATATATTTTTCTTTATTTATTAAATTTTTATTGCTTTGTTTGAATTTATTTTTCCAATCTTGTGCTAATTTCCAAATTAAATTTATTCTGTTTTCTTTTGGTGTTGATTGAATAATTTGAATAATTTCTGTTAATTCTTTATTATTAATTGATCCAATTTGTTTTTCTTCAATAATCTTATTAATATTTTCTTTAATAAAATTTTCACAAATATTGGAAAGATAATTTGATTCAATGGAAATACTTTTGAAATAAATTGGAATAACATTTTTTTTATTAATTTGTTCTGAAACTTCTTTTTCAATTTTGATTGTTAAACTTGTTAATTTAAAATCTTTTGAAAGTTGAAAATATTTTTCAAATTTGTTTAAATCAAATTTAAATTCTGAATCATAAAGAAATGAGATGATTGATTTAACAATATCATATTCAAATTGTGGAAGATATAATTCTTCAATTTCTGATTTTTCATGATGATTTTCATAAAAAAATCTTGATCTTGAATTAAGAATTGATTTATGACAAGGAATTTTTTGATTATTTTTTCCAGCATAAATTATAAAATCACAATTTTCTTCATTTTGAAACATTTTTTTATAATTTGAAAGAAGTTCACAAATTAAAAATTTATTAAGTTCTTGAGGAGGAAATTGATATAATTTTGATATTTGGATTTTTTGTGATTTTTCTTTTGAATAAATTTCTTGAAATGAAATTTTTTGGATTTGGTTTTCATTTTGATTTGATTTTGATTTAGATTTCTTTTTTGATTTCTTATTAGATTTTTGATTTGATTTTTGATTTGATTTCTTATTTGATTTTTGATTTTGATTTGATTTCTTATTTGATTTTTTATTGGATTTCTTATTAGATTTCTTATTTGATTTTTGATTTGATTTTTGATTGGATTTCTTATTTGATTTTTGATTTGAATCAATTTCTTTTGAAGAATCACTCATTTTTTTCTTTTTTTTAATTTTATTTTTTTTTAAAACAAAAAAAGGAAAATTTATTTTTTAATGGAATAAATAAAATAAATATTTATGAAATAATAATAAATCAATAATAAAAATAATTTCTTTTTCATTTTTATTTTCAATTAAATTTAAATTTAAATTTTTTATTGATAATTTTTTTGTTAATAAAATTTAATTTGGAAATTTATTTTTCCTTTTTTTTTGTTTATTGAAATAATAATAAATTAATAAGTAATTAACAATTATTTTGTTTTAATTCCATTTAAATTTTATATTTATATTATTTATTATTATTAAATTTTATTTTTATTTTTGTTTTTTGTTTTTAAAATTTAAGAAAAAAATATTTACTTAATTTTAAATTTTGTTTTTTTTTGAAAAGAAAAAAATGAAAAAAAAAATAAAAAATGGAATAAAGAATATTAAATAATTAAATTTGGAATTAATTCTATTTTATATATTTTATCAACATTTCTTTATTTAAAATAATATAAAATAATTCCCAAAAATTAAATAAAATTGATAAAATATTTTAATTAATTTATTTAAATATAAAACATTAAATTAATATTTTAAACATAAAATTAAATATTAAATTATATTTTTAGATTAATTTATAAATTAAATATTAAATTAAACCTATTCTTATTTTTTATATTTTTATGTTAAATATTGAAATAATAAAATATTTAAATCTAAAACATTAAATTATTATTTTAAACATAAAATTAAATATTAAATTATATTTTTAAATTAATTTTTAAATTAAATATTAAATTAAATCTATTCTTATTTTTTATATTTTTATGTTAAATATTTAAATAATAAAATATTTAAATCTAAAACATTAAATTATTATTTTAAACATGGAATTAAATATTAAATTATGTTTTTAAATTGATTTATAAATTGAATATTAAATTAAACTTATTCTCATTTTTTATATTTATATGATAAATATTGAAATAATAAAATATTTAAATCTAAAACAGTAAATTATTATTTTAAACATGGAATTAATTATTAAATTAAATATGAAAGTAATTCCTAAATAAAATTAAGAAAAAAAAAATTCCAAAAAATCATTATTTTTCATTTTTTTTCTTTTTAAAAAAATAAAGAAAAAATGTTATCAAAAAATTTTCCAATCAAAAAAGCGAAACCGACACTATTTCCAACAAATTTAGTAAAATTATTTTCAACACAAAAACCAGAACTAACATTATATGAGCAATTTGAGAAGTTTTTTGATAATGCAGCATCATATACAACATTTCCATCTGGACTTTTAACTTCAATTAAAAAAAGCAGAACAAGTCTTTTAGTAAATTTCCCAATGGAAATTCAAACAAATGGAAAAAAAGATTATAGAATTATTGAGGCTTATCGAGTTCAGCATTCTCATCACAAATTACCAACAAAAGGCGGTGTTCGTTATAGTGAAGAGATTAATCTTCAACGAGTAATTTTTGATTTTTTTTGATTTTTTTTGATTTTTTTAATTGCTTAAATTTTTTTTTTAGATTCAAGCTTTAGCTGGTCTTATGACTTTTAAATGTGCTTGTGCTGATGTTCCTTTTGGTATCTTTTCTATTTGAATTGAATTATATGGAAAATGTGGATTAAATTAATTTATATTTATATTTATATTTATATTTATATTTATATTTATATTTATATTTATATTTATATTTATATTTATATTTATATTTATATTTATATTTTATATTTATATTTATATTTATATTTATATTTATATTTATATTTATATTTATATTTATATTTATATTTATATTATATTTATATTTATATTTATATTTATATTTATATTTATATTTATATTTATATTTATATTTATATTTATATTTATATTTATATTTATATTTATATTTATATTTATATTTATATTTATATTTATATTTATATTTATATTTATATTTATATTTAGTTATATTTATATTTATATTTATATTTATATTTATATTTATATTTATATTTATATTTATATTTATATTTATATTTATATTTATATTTATTTTATATTTATATTTATATTTATATTTATATTTATATTTTATATTTATATTTTTTTTTTTATATTTTATATTTATTTTATTTTTATATTTTATATTTTTATTTTTATATTTATGTTTATGTTTATATTTATATTTTATGATTTTTATATTTTATATTTATATTTATATTTATATTTATGTTATGTTTATATTTATGTTTATATTTATATTATTTTATGTTTATATTTATATTTATATTTATATTTATATTTATATTTATAATTATATTTATAATTATATTTATATTTATATTTATATTATTTATAATATTTATATTTATATTTATATTTATATTTATATTTATATTTATATTTATATTTATATTTATATTTATATTTATATTTATATTTATTTTATATTTATATTTATATTTATATTTATATTTATATTTATATTTATATTTATATTTATATTTATATTTATATTTATATTTATATTTATATTTATATTTATATTTATATTTATATTTATATTTATATTTATATTTATATTAATATTTATATTTATATTTAATTATTGTATTTTATTGATAAAAAAAAGGAGGAGCAAAAGGAGGAATTAAAATTGATCCAAAAAAATTCACAGTAAAAGAACTTGAAAAAATTACTAGAAGATTTGCGATTGAATTAATGAAGAAGAAATACATTGGACCAGCAATAGATGTACCAGCACCAGATTATGGAACTGGAGCAAGAGAGATGGGATGGATATTACACACTGCACAAACCTACAATCCGACGAACATTCATCACACAGCAACAGTAACAGGGAAATCAGTGAATCAAGGAGGAATTGCAGGACGAGAGCAAGCAACAGGATTAGGAGTATATTTTGCACTTCGCGAAGCAATGAAACATCCTGAATATGTTAAGAATGCTGGAATAATAGGCGGGCCTGAAGGCAAGTCCGTTATTGTTACTGGATTCGGTAATACTGGTTATTGGTCAGCTAAAAGTTTTGTTGATTTTGGTAAGTGTAAGATTGTTGGTGTTAGTGAGTATAATGGTGCTGTTTATAATCCTGATGGTCTTGATATTGATAAACTTTATGAATATAAAAAGGCAAATGGAACTCTTCTTGGATTTTATGGAGCTGAAGATATTCTCAATCCTGATGATGTAATTAATTGATTATTTTTTGGATTGATTTTTTAAAATTATTTAAATTGATTATTAAATTGATTTTTTGGATTAAATTTTTAAAATTATTAAATTGATTTTTTGGATTAAATTTTTAAAATTATTAAATTAATTATTTAAAATTATTTGAATTAATTATTTAAAATTATTTAAAATTATTTGAATTGATTTTTTAAAATTATTTGAATTAATTATTAAAATTGATTATTTTTTAAAATTATTTGAATTGATTATTGAATTGATTTTTTAAAATTATTTAGATTGAATTTTTAAATTAATTATTTAAAATTATTAAATTGATTTTTTAAATTGATTATTTTTTAATTAATTGATTATTTAAATGATTTTTTAGGTTATGTTTAAACC
Source organism: Anaeramoeba ignava (assembly GCA_028826165.1). Lineage (NCBI taxonomy): Eukaryota > Anaeramoebidae > Anaeramoeba > Anaeramoeba ignava. The sequence goes on along the minus strand of JAPDFW010000071.1, from coordinate 101,085 downwards.
TGCTGATATCTTAATTCCTGCTTCTGTCGCTCTTCAAATTACTAAAGAAAATTGTGATAAAATTCAAGCTAGAGTTATTTGTGAAGCTGCTGATGCTGCTTGCACTTATGATGCTTCTTTTCTTCTTGAAAAAAGAGGTGTTCTTGTTATTCCTGATATTTATGCAAATTGTGGAGGTGTTGTTATTAGTTATGTTGAATGGTTAAAGAATCTTTCACATGTTAAATTTGGAAGAATGGTAGATTTTATTTCAGATTTAATTTAAAAGAATTAATTTAAAAGATTTAATTTAAAAGATTTAATTTAAAAGAATTAATTTAAAAGATTTAATTTAAAAGATTTAATTTAAAAGATTTAATTCAAAAATTTATTTCAAAATTTAATTTAAAAGAATTAATTTTAAAGATTTAATTTAAAAGATTTAATTTAAAAGATTTAATTTAAAAGATTTAATTTAAAAATTAATTTAAAAGATTTAAAAGATTTAATTTAAAAGATTTAATTTAAAAGATTTAATTTAAAAGATTTAATTTAAAAATTTAAAAGATTTAATTTAAAAGATTTAATTTAAAAATTCCAAAGATTTATTTCAAAAATTTAATTTAAAAGATTTAATTTAAAAATTCCAAAGATTTAATTTAGAATTTAATTTAAAAGATTTAATTTAAAAGATTTAATTTAAAAGATTTAATTTAAAATTTTCAAAGATTTAATTTAAAAATTTAATTTAAAAGATTTTAATTTCAAAAGATTTAATTTAAAAGATTTATTTCAAAATTTAATTTAAAAGATTTAATTTAAAAGATTTAATTTAAAAGATTTAATTTAAAAGATTTAATTTAAAAGATTTATTTCAAAATTTAATTTAAAAGATTTAATTTAAAAGATTTAATTTAAAAGATTTAATTCAAAAATTTAATTTAAAAGATTTAATTTAAAAGATTTAATTTAAAAGATTTAATTTAAAAGATTTAATTTAAAAGATTTAATTTAAAAGAATTAATTTAAAAGATTTATTTTAAAAGATTTAATTTAAAAATTTAATTTAAAAGATTTAATTTAAAAGATTTAATTTAAAGAATTAATTTAAAAGATTTAATTTAAAGATTTAATTTAAAGAATTAATTTAAAAGAATTAATTTAAAAGATTTAATTTAAAAATTTAATTTAAAAGATTTAATTTAAAAGATTTAATTTAGAATTAATTTAAAATTTTCAAAGATTTATTTCAAAAATTAATTTAAAAGATTTTATTTCAAAAATTTCAAAGATTTATTTCAAAAATTTATTCCAAAGATTTATTCCAAAAATTTCAAAAATTTAATTCAAAATTTAATTTAAAAGATTTAATTTAAAAAATTTAATTTAAAAGATTTAATTTAAAAGATTTATTTTAAAAATTCCAAAGATTTAATTTAAAAGATTTAATTTAAAAGATTTAATTTAAAAATTTAATTTAAAAATTTATTTCAAAAATTTAGACTGAAAAATGGGAAGAATACAATAATACAAGATTGCTTAACTTTTTGGAACAAAAATTCCAAAAAACTTTTTCTCCAGATGAAAGAGAAACAGTTATTCATGGTGCAACAGAAAAAGATTTGGTTCTTTCTGGACTTGAACAAGCAATGATGATGTCTTTCCAAGATATTCATGAAGTAGCAAAAAAATATAAAGTTAATTTAAGATTAGCAGCTTATATTCATGGAATTTCAAAAATTGCTTCAACTTATTTGTCTCTTGGAGTTTGGCCCTAATTCTCATTTTATTTTCTTTTTTTTTTTTTTCTTTTTCTTAAATTTGCATTTTTTTTGGATTCGATTAAAAATGCAAAATCAAAATAAAAATTCCCTAAAAAAAAATTTCATTTCCTTTCTTGTTTATTTATAAAAATGTTTTAATTCTTCTTCTTTTAAATTTCTTTTAAACTTCTTTTAAACTTCTTTTAAATTCTTTTAAATTTCTTTTAAATTTCTTTTAAACTTCTTTTAAATTTCTTTTAAATTTCTTTTAAATTTCTTTTAAATTTCATTTAAATTCCTTTTAAATTTCTTTTAAATTTCTTTTAAATTTCTTTTAAATTTGTTTTAAATTTCTTTTCTTTTAAATTTCTTTTAAATTTCTTTTAAATTTCTTTTAAATTTCTTTTAAATTTCTTTTAAACTTCTTTTAAATCTTCTTTTAAATTTCTTTTAAATTTCTTTTAAATTTCATTTTTTATTTGTTTATAAAAATCTTTTAATTCTTCTTCTTTTAAACTAGAAATCAAAATTGGAAGATCTGATTTTGAAGAATCAATCAAAATTTCTTTTGGAATATTCATTTTTTGCTCTTGTAAAACACCTGTTCTATTTTTAAAACAAATATTAATTTGAGTTTGAAATAAATTTGTTTCATCGAAAAAAGCTTCAATTCCAAGTCTCGATTTGAAATAAAAAGGAACACCTTCAACAACATTTGGATCATCATCATTAGGATAATCAAATCCAAAAGAATCTCTCCAATTTTTATATAAAAAATCAGTATTATTGTTGCCAAAATTATTGAATAAACCAACAGCCAAATCAAGAGAATACAAAATTAATTCCTCAAAAAAACCATCAATAGGAAATAATTGATTTTTCGTTTCAACAGGAAGATTTTTATGCATCCAATTTAGAAACGCAACTCCCAAATAACAAGCATCATGTTCAGCAATCCAATTTTGGGGTGATTTATCAAGTTGTTTTGTTTTTGATTGGAGACAATGAACAAATTCATGGGGAATTGCAAGATAAGTTCTGAACATATAATCTCTAAAAATCCTTCCAGGCTTTGAAGCCAATTCCTTATCCCAAAAATCAATCAAAAATGGCTTAAATTCATATGCTATTGGAATTGCTATTGAATTTCCAAAATTTGCACCAGATTCAAATGATAAATCAATTGATTTTGACCATTCTTCACCAAATCCATAATTTCTTTCAATTACAATTTTGTTGATTTCTTCTTTATTGAAATAATCAAATAAACTAAGTGTAATTTCTTTCAGTTTTTCTAATAATTTTTGTCCAATTCCTAAATAATCAAATGATTTTTCAATTTTTAAATGATTTTCAATGGTTTTTAATAATTTTTCAAAGTTTTCCCAGTTTATTGTTTCTTTAGTTTCATTTGATTTCATTTCCAATGTTATAATTTCTTTCATTTTCTTTCAATTCAAATGTTATTTCTGGTTCAATTTGTTTTAAAGAATTTTGAATTGAATTTTTTGATTTAATTAAGAAATTAAGTTGAAATTTATTTAATTTTGCAAAATTTATAATCGGAAAATTATTTTGAAATTGAAATAAATCTAAAAATGATAAAATTTGATTAATTTGCCAAATATTTAAATTAGAAATTTTAAAATTCATTTTTAATTTTATTTATAAAAGAAAAAAATGAAAAATTTTATTTAAAATTTATTTATAATTTTATTTATAATTTTGCAGGCAAATTCAATTCTTCTTTTATTCTTTTTATTTTATAAATTTTTTTTTTTTCATTTTTTTCTTTTTCATTTTTCTTCTTTTCTCTTTCTTATTCTTTTATTTTTTTTTGCTTTTTTCTTTTTATTTCTTTATTTAAATGAACCAAAAAAATAATTTAACTCAATCAAAATCTAATTTGGAAAATGAAAATCAAACAAATGAAATTCAAGTAGATTTTTTATTAGATGAACAGAAAGTTCAAGGTTTTTTCTTTTTTTTTTTTTTTCTTTTTAAAAAAATTCCTTTCATTTTCTTTTATTTAAATTTTTTTTTTCTTTTTTCTCTTTTTTTAATTAAGAAATTCAATCTAATTTTCAACAAAATCAACAAAACAGAATGACAAAATCTTTTCATTTTTCTCAAATTAAAACAGAAGCTCAATATCAAGAGGGTATTTTTTTTTAAGAACTAACGATCCAAAAATTTTAAATTCATTTATAAAAATTTTAAATTCATTTATAAAAATTTTAAATTCATTTATAAAAATTTTAAATTCATTTATAAAAATTTTAAATTCATTTATAAAGATGTCGATAAGTTACAATCTTTAAAAAATGAAATTTCTACTTTAAGTAGAAGAAATTTTCAATTAGAAAAAGAAATCAAATCTTTAGACCAAAAAATAGCTTTATTAATCAAACAAAAAATCCCACCAAAAGATGTAGAAGAAATCCAAATTGAAGAACAAGAAGCAAAACCAACTTTTATAAAAGACACAAAATGGAACGAAAATTATGGAAGATTTTTCCATACTTTATTTTACAAACCACAATTCATCGCTTCAGTTCTAAGACAACTAAATCCAATAGAATGTGAAAAAGTTCTTCAATTAGTGATGTTCACTATTTATGGAAATCATTATGATGAAAAAGAAGAAAAATTAATATTGATGCTATTTGAATATGCTCTTAATTCAGAGTTCAGTTCATGCTCTCATTTAAATGTCTTGTTAAGGGCAAATACTCCAATAACTAAACTTTTATTTACTTATACAAGACGCGGTCCTGGGCAACTTTACTTGAAAAATCTCCTTTCTTCTCCCTTACAAGAAATCGCTAACGATGATGATCTTGATCTTGAAATCAATCCTGTCAGAATTTATGAAAATTTTATTAATGAAAAGGAAAGTGAATTGGGTGAAGTTTCAAATTTGAAAAAGAAAATTACTTATGAAGAATCCTTATCAATTCCCGAAGTTAAAAATTCTTTGAATAAAAGACTGAAAAGTATTAAAGATATCTTCGATAAAGTAAATATATATATTTTTTTTTTTCAAAAAATCTAAATCTAAATCTAAATCTAAATTGAATTTCTTTTTTTAATTTCAAGGTTTTTTCAATTATTACATCTAATATTGATTTAATTCCTTATGGTATTCGTTTAATCTGCAAAAAAATTGCAACATTAACACAAGAATACTTTCCTCAAGCAAATCAATATGATAGATCAGCGCTTATTGGAGGATTTTTTGTTCTTCGATTTCTCAATCCAGCAATAGTAACACCAACAGCTTATCATCTTGTTGATGGAAAATTAAAACCAAAAGCAAGAAGAAATCTGACTTTGTTAGCGAAATTACTTCAGGTTTTGTCCAATATGGTTGATATTTTTGGAAAAAAAGAAGATTACATGAAAGTTCTTGAAGATTTCATGCAAGAAAAGAAAAAAGTGCTCGTTTCCTTTTTTGAAAAGGTGATTCAAGTCGACGATCTGATTGTTGACCAAGAAATTGACAACTTTATTAATCTTTCAGAAAAAGTTGTTTCTTTAAGAATCACATTGAACGAGATTTATTTCATGCACAGATTATTTGATGACAAAATTGATAACATCCCATCAACTGTTAATAAAAGCGATCTTGAAATACTAAAGGAAAGCTTAGTCAAATTGGGTGAACCACCAAAAGATGTAGAAAAACCAAAAAACTTTGTTGTTCAATTGAAATTGCTGAATGAATTCAGTGAATCTTTGAACCAAAACACAAATTTTACAGTTTTATATAATAATCTTAAGCAAATGATTTCCGGATTATATCAAAACATGATAAATGGAAAAACAGACCAAGAAATCGATCAAATGAATATTGTGACTGAACTCCAAAATTTCCGGAACCAAATGAAAAAAAACAAGAACAGCAAAGCAAATCACAAAATCAAAAGAATTTTATTCAACATGAAAACTCTTGTCAAAGAAGGAATCATTTCGAAAGATAATAATTTCCGACAATTTAGAGAAGATGTCGAACATCATCTTCGTCAAAGAGACAAATATCACGAAAAGGTTTTGGGTGATTTCAAAACATTGAAAACAGTTCGTGAAAATGTTATGGTTCATCGCGAATATTTGAAAAAGCAAATTTCTGTTTATCAAGAATATCTGGATAATGTTAGATCTTTAGCTTATAATAATAAAAAGAAAAAGTCCGATTCAAAAACAAAAATTAAGAAGAAAGCTGTTCGATTATCACATACTGAATTAACAAAGAAAGGTGTCATTTCAGAATCTGAAGTTCCTCAAGAAAGGTTATTAATAATAATTATTTTTAATCAAAATTTTTCAATTAACATGAAATTTATCTTTTCTTTTCTTTTCTTTTTTTTAGACAACGATTTGTTTTCTTTGAGTTTTCTACAACTGATTTACCAGGAATTTTCCAAATTTCTTTATTTTATAAAAACAAACCTCAACCTTTATATTCAACTCATATTTATATGGAATCTCTTCTTGAATCTCAACATAATTCTCAACCTCTTTATGAAATTGAGCATGTTATTTTGAATGTTAATCTTTTGATCCACTTTTTGAACAAATCTTTGGTTTGAAAATTTATTTTTTCTTCTTCTTCTCTTTTTTTTTTTTTATTTTGAAGAATAAATCAAAAAAATCAAATTTATTTTTTTCATTTTTTTCTTCATTTTATTTTTTTCAAATAATTTATGAAAAAATTAATTGTTGTTCTTGGTTTAACTGGAACTGGTATTTTCTAAATTACAATTTAAATTTACAAACTAAAATTTACATTTAAAATTAAAATTTTAAAAGGAAAATCAAAACTTGGAGTTTATTTAGCTAAAAAATTAAATGGAGAAGTAATAAATGCAGATTCTCAACAAATTTATCAGGTTTTATTTCAAAATTAATTTCAAATTCATTTCAAATTAATTTATTTCAAAAAATTTGAAAAGGGACTTGATATTGCTACTAATAAAATTTTAGACAAAGAATCTCAAAATATTCCTCATCATTTAATTGGATTTCTTGATCCTTTATCACATAAGCATTATACAGTTAAAGAATTTCAACAAGATGCTTTAAAAATTATATCCTTTTTAATTTAATCATTTTAAATTTAAAAAAAAAAAAGAAAGAAAATTATTTAAAATTATTTAAATTAAGTTTATTTTTCTTGATAAACTTTTCTCTTCATTTTCATTCCAAAAAAAAAATACATTGAAGAAATTCATAATAGAAACAAAATTCCAATTCTTGTTGGGGGAACTAATTATTATATTGAAGCAATAGTTCTTCAAAATAAACTTATTGAGGAAAAAGATAATTCAATAAAAAACCAAATTTAAATATTGAAGAATTAAAAAAAGAAATTAATTTTAATCAAGAAAAAGATTTTATTTCAAATATTGAATATTCTCTTTTAACAAAAATTGATCCTGAACTTGCTAATAAAATTCATCCGAAAGATTCTCGTAAAATTAGAAGAGGTCTTGAATTTTATCAACAAAATCGGAAAAAACTTAGTGATGTTCAAAAGGAATTAAATTCAGATGTTCCTTCTTTTAGATTTGATTGTTTGTTTCTTTGGGTTGATTGTGAACAAAAAATTTTGGATTTTCATTTGGATTCAAGAGTTGATGAAATGGTTGATTCTGGTTTACAAAACGAAATACTTTTTATGCATAATAAAATTAAGGAAAATGAGAAGGAAGTTGATTTTTCAGATGGATTATTTCAAGCTATTGGATTTAAAGAATTTAAGAAATATTTAGAAGTTTATGATAAATATCAAGAGAATCAAAATAATCAACATAATCAACAAGAGAAATTTGGAAAAGAAAATATTCAGCATAATCAACATAATCAACATAATCAACAAGAGGAATTTGGAAAAGAAAATATTCAAAATATTCAAAATATTCAAAATAATCAAAATAATCAAAATAATGAAAATATTCAAAATATTCAAAATATTCAAAATATTCAAAATAATCAAAATAATCAAAATATTCAAAATAATGAAAATATTCAAAATATTCAAAATATTCAAAATATTCAAAATAATCAAAATATTCAAAATAATCAAAATAATCAAAATAATCAAAATAATCAAAATAATAATCAAAATAATGAAAATATTCAAAATAATCAAAATATTCAAAATAATCAAAATATTCAAAATATTCAAAATAATCAAAATAATCAAAATAATAAAAATATTCAAAATAATCAAAATAATCAAAATAATCATTCAAAATAATCAAAATAATCAAAATATTCAAAATAATCAAAATAATCAAAATATTCAAAATAATCAAAATATTCAAAATAATCAAAATATTGAAATTAATAAAAATAATCAAAATATTCAAAATATTCAAAATATTGAAAATGAATTGGAAAATAATCAAATTAATAAAAATAATCAAAATATTCAAAATATTCAAAATAATGAAAATGAATTGGAAAATGAATTCAAAAAAGCTATCCAAAAACATAAACAAATTACAAGAAAATACGCAAGAAAACAAAGAACTTATATCGTAAATAGATTTCTTGCTCGTAATTTTCAAATTTTTCAATTTAAATGGACAAAAAAAGAAACATTTTCAAAAGAAGTTATTGAACCAGCTATCCAAATTACAGAACAATTCCTAAAAGGAAATGAATTACCAAAAAATTATTTAGTTAAATTCCAAAATAAACAAAATCAACCTCAAATTAAATGGAAAAAATATTATTGTGAAATTTGTTCCAAAATGTTAAATGGAATTAATGAATGGAATTCCCATTTAAAATCAATGAAACATAAAAAAAGATTTAGAAAAATTAAAAAAAAAAGAAAAAAAGAAGAAAATTTGAATTGATCAAAAAATAGAAAACGGAAATTTTTTTTAATTTTTTTTTCAATTTTTTTTCATTTTTTTTTTTTCATTTTTTTTTTAAATAAATGGATGAAATTCTTTTGATTAAAGTAATTTCTCTTCTGCTTATACTTTTTATTGCTTTATCAAGCGGACTTCTTCCTTACAGATTTACAAGTTCAAAAGGAATGGTAGTTCGTTATGCAGAAGCAATGGCTGGTGAAATTTTTATTATATAAAAAAAAAAACAACAACAACCAAAAAAATTTTTTTTTAATTTTTCATCTTAATCAAAAATTAAACAAAATTCCCAATAACTTTCGGATGAAATATAAATAAAAACTTACTATCGAAATTATAAAAAATAAATTTGATGAAAAATCTCAAATGAAAAATATTCAAAAAAAACTCAAACAGGAGGAGTATTTTTAGGAGGATCATTAATTCATATGCTTCATGGATCAGAAAAAATCTTAATCCAACATGGTTTATATTTCCCTTACACAATGCTTTGTTGTGGAGGAGGGTTTTTCATTACATTAATAATTGAAAATATATTAGGACCCATTATCAAAAAAAGACATAACTTACCAAGTAGCAGTTTTTCATTTTTCGATCCAGATCTTATTGAAAATGAAAAAACACAAGAAGAAGATAATTTGGTTCAAAAGGAAAATTTTAATAAAGATCACCAGCTGTCAGAAACAAGTGAAGATAATAAAGACCCCCCCAAAAATATGCCGGAAAAACCCAAAAATGAAAAAACGGAAATTCTGTCTTCAGGAGCTGAAGAGTTTCAACCTGATCCTGAAGTTTTTTTAAAGCAAGAAACAATTTCTTTTCGGATCATTTCAATTGTGTTATTTATTACACTTAGTTTCCATGGTTTTCTTGAAGGATTGGCACTTGGTGTAGCCACAAATTTCCATCAAGCACTTGGAATCGGAATTGCAATTATTGCCCACAAATGGATTGGCGCATTCGCTATTGGAACCAGTTTGATTCGGGCTTATCGATCCAATAGAAAAACTGTTATTTTGTATCTTATTATTTTTGGAACAGCTTCTCCTATTGGAATTATTACTGGAATTGCTATTTATAATTATAATAGTCCTGTTATTTGTTCTTTTTTTGTTGCTCTTGCAAGTGGAACGTTTTTATTTGCTGCTTCTTATGAATTTAAAAATGTAATTGATGGAGAAAAACCAACTCAAAAAATTGGTTTTGGAATTCTTGGTTTTACTTTAATGACTGTTGTTGCAATTTTTAATTGAAATTTAAAATAAAAAAAATTAATAAATAAAAATTAATTAAAAAAAAATTAATTAAAAAAAAATAATATCTTTTCCTAAGAATCGAATTGCAAATTAAAAAATTTTTTTTCTTTTTTTTCTTTTTTTTTCTTTTTTGCCCACAATAATAAAAAAAAAATTTTAATTAAAAAAAAATTTTTTTTTCTTTTTTTTTTTAATTAATTTTTAAATTTTTTTTTTTCATTTTTTTTCTCTTATTTTTCTTTTCTCTTTGTTATAAAATCATGTCAGATAAAGAAAAAAAACCAATAGAACAAGACCAAGACAATCAAGAAATTGAAAAAGAACAAGAAGAAACACATCCAATGAAAAAAGTTAGAATTGAAAAACTTTGTTTAAACATTGGAGTTGGTGAATCTGGTGATAGATTAACAAGAGCTGCAAAAGTTTTAGAACAATTAACTGACCAAACTCCAGTTCTTTCAAAATGTATAAAAATAATATCTATTTAAATTATAATTCTATTTACAAATGAATTTACAAATGAATTTACATTTACAAATGAATTTATAATTTAATTTACAAATGAATTTATAATTACAAATGAATTTATAATTTTCAAATGAATTTAATTTATTACAAATGAGAATTTATATTTTAAAATTGAATTTTATATTTATAATTTTAATTTATAATTTTATTTTATAATTTATTTTATAATTATATTTAATTTAATTTTATTTATAATTTTAATTTATAATTTTATTTATATAATTTTGTTTTATATTTATTTAATTTTTAATTAATTTATAATTTTATTTATAATTTTAATTTATAATTTTATTTATAATTTATAATTTAAATTATAATTTTTATTTATACTCAATTTATTTAATTTATAATTTTTTTAAATTTATATTTAATTTATAATTTTTTATTTATATTTTATTTATTTATATTTTTATTTATATTTATATTTATAATTTTATTTATTTTTATTTATTTATAATTTATTTATAATTTTAATTTTATAATTTAATTTATAATTTTAATTTTATAATTTAATTTATTTATAATTTTATTTATAATATAATTTATAATTTTATTTATAATTTTATTTATAATTTATATTTATAATTTTATATTTATAATTTTATTTATAATTTTATTTATAATTTTATTTATAATTTTATTTATAATTTTATTTATATTGAATTGATAAATATTTTAGCAAGATTAACAATTCGTGGATTTGGTATTAGAAGAAATGAAAAGATTGCCTGTCATGTTACAGTTAGAGGAAAAAAAGCAGAAGAAATTTTAGAAAAAGGTTTAAAAGTTAAAGAATTTGAATTAAATAAAAAATGTTTCACAGACCAAGGTTCTTTTGGTTTTGGAGTTGATGAACATATTGATCTTGGATTAAGATATGATCCAACAATTGGAATTTATGGAATGGATTTCTTTGTTGTTCTTGAAAGACCCGGAAAAAGAGTTAAGAATAGAAAACGTAGAAAGAATAAAATGGGAAACAAACAAAAAGTCACACGAAATGATGCCATTAAATGGTTTCAAACAAAATATGAAGGATTTGTTATCGACAATTAATTTTATCCTCCTTTTCTTTTTTAGATATCCATTTTCTCTCTCTTTTTTTTTCATTTTTTCATTTTTTCATTTTCTTTCTTTCATCTTTTTTTTTTTAATTTCTTTCATAATAATAACTCGAAAAGAATTATCAGAAAAATACAATTAAAAAGTCGATAATTACAATTAAAAATACAAATACAAAAATCAAAATAAAATCTAAATTTAAATCAAAAACAAACAATTTTTTTTCAATTTGTTTTCAATTTGTTTTGTTTTGTTTTTTTTATCAATTTTCTTTTTGATTTTCTTTTTGATTTTGATTTTCTTTTGATATTTTTTCGCGAATTAAAAGATCAATCAAAATTTCAATTTTTAAATTTAACAAAACAATTTGATTTTCAAGAGATTTAATTATTTTTTTATGATTTTCAATTTCATTCTGATTTTGAATTTGAATTTGAATTTGATTTTGATTTTGATTTTGATTTTGATTTATTTTCCATTCATTATTTTCATAAACTAAACAAAGATCAGAAAGAACAATTTCTAAATTATTTTCTTTTTGGAATTTTTCTTTTTTGAATGAAAACCAATTATTTTGTTGAGTAGATTTTCCAAAAATTTTTTTAAAAAGATTTGGTTTTTTCCATTTTGAAAACATTTTTTTTTTAAAAGAAAAAAAATGAAAAAAAAACATTTTTTTTTTGATCAAATTGAAACAAAAACTAAAATAAAAAATAAAAATAATAAATTTGACATTGAAAACTAATTAAAATTAAAATAAATTTATTATTAAAATTAAATTAAAATTATTTCCAAAAAGAAAAGAAGAAAAAGAAGAAAAAGAAGAAATTTTTTTGAATTAATTTTTTTTTTGATCAATTTGGGTCAAAAAATAGAAATAATCTAAAAATAATAAATAATTTGGAAATTGTTAGATAAATTAAAATTAAAATAAATTTATTATTAAAATTAAAAAGGGAATAGAATAAAAACAAAAAAAAAACGAAAAATTTTTTTTAATTAATTTTTTTTTTTCATTTTTTCTTTTGCTTTAATTGGAAAAAATTATTAAAATGGAAGTTATTGAAGAAATAGTAGAATATTGTAATGAAATGAAATACGTATTCAATGAAAATATTATTTCACTTTTTGAATCAAAAGATACAGATCCATTAAAAAGTAACGATGACTATCTCATTTTTTATAGAGAAATTTTAGTCCTTTCAATTTATGCAAAATCAACACCATTTAGAGTACCTAAATTATTAGTTGATTGTACAGAAAATTGGAGTAAAAATAATAAAACAAAAACAAAAACAAAAACAAAATTTTTTAATTAATTTTTTTTAATTTGGAACTTAATTTAATTTTTATTTAAATTTTTTTTTTTAATTTAAATTTAATAAGGTTTTGAATTAACAACTAGATTTATTGAATCTTGTGAAAGACTTATTGTTCTTATCCAAAACAAAATTAATAAAAGACTTGAAGTTACAGAACAAACTGTAAATAAATAAAAAATTTTTAATTCTAATTTTAATTTTAATTTTAATTTTAATTTTAATATTAAATTTTAATTTTAATTTTAATTTTAATTTTAATTTTAATTTTAATTTTAAATTTTAATTTTAATTTTAATTTTAATTTTAATTTTAATATTAATTATAATTTTAATTCTAAATTTTAATTTTAAATTTAAATTTTAATTTTAATTTTAAATTTTAATTTTAATTTTAATTTTTAATTTTAATTTTAATAATTTTAATTTTAATTATTTATTAATTTTAATTTTAATTTTAATAAAAATAATAATTTTTACAGAACAAATTAAATAAAAATTTTTAATTTTAATTTTTAATTTTAATTTTTAATTTTAATTTTAATAATTTTAATTAATTTTAATTTTAATTTTAATTTTAATTTTTAATTTTAAATTTTAATTTTAATTTTAATTTTAATTTTAATTTTAATTTTAATTTTAATTTTAATTTTAATTTTTAATTTTAATTTTAATTTTAAATTTTTAATTTTGATTTTAATTTTAATTTTAATTCTAATATTAATTTTAATTTTAATTTTAATTTTAATTTTAATATTAATTTTAATTTTAATATTAATTTTAATTTTAATTTTAATTTTAATTTTTAATTTTAATTTTAATTTTAATTTTAATTTTAATTTTAATGTTAATTTTAAATTAATTTTAATTTTAAATTTTGATTTTAATTTTAATTTTAATTTTAATTTTAATTTTAATTTTAATTTTAATTTTTAATTTTAATTTTAAATTTTTAATTTAAATTTTTAATTTTAATTTTAAATTTTAATTTTAATTTTAATTTTAATATTAATTTTAATTTTAAATTTTAATTTTAAATTTTAAATTTTCTTTATAGGAAAAACCCTTAATTGTTCAAGCTTGCGAAGCATATAAATTAACAGAAAAAGAATCTAGATTATTACATTTCATTGTTATTGATAAAATTATGCAATCTGTTTCTGTAAAATTACTTTTTTTATTAAAAATATAAATTAAAATTAATAATTTTTAATTTAGAATCCAAATCGAGAAAAAGTGCATCAAATTTCAAGTAAAAATTGGGATGATTGGTTTTATTATTCACATTACATGCCTTTTTATCTTGATGATATTCATGATATGATGAGAATAGTTGGAATGGAATGGGATGATGTTATTAAATTTATTAATATTAAAAGAGAACATATTAAAGATGGAGTTCTTGATGATATGGGATATTATTATAACAATCCTTATAATGTTTATTTGAATATTTCACCAGAATTTATATATTCTGTTGCTGGAGCCAAATTGACACCTGTTCAAAAAATGAAACTATCTGGAACAGTTTTAGCTAAGATTCTTTTTCAAGGTGTTCATGATTATGATGATATGGATGAATCAGAACAAAGTGAAATTGGGAAATTAAACAGAATTCGTTCAGAACTTGATGAAGATTATGATTTATATGAATATATTACAAATGAATTAAAGAATCAAAAAAATTTTGAAGATCAATTATATCCCGAAGGTGAAATTGGAGAAGATCAAAGAATGAAGCTTTTACATCGTTTTTCTGAGCAAGAAATTAAGTTAGAAATTCCTTTAGAAATGAAAGAAGAAGATGAAATTGATAAAAAAGAAGATGAAATTATTAAAAAAGAAGATGAAATTAAAAAAGAAGATGAAATTAAAAAAGAAGATGAAATTATTAAAAAAGAAGATGAAATTGATAAAAAAGAAGATGAAATTAAAACAGATGATGAAATTAAAACAGATGATGAAATTGATAAAGATGATGAAATTAAAAAAGAAGATGAAATCAAAACAGATGATAAAGATGATGATAAAGATGATGAAATTGATAAAGATATTGATAAAGATGATGATAAAGATGAAGAAAAAAAAATTCTTAAACCCTATTCTAATGACCTCGAATATTTGGAAGATAGATTTGATTGGATTCATGCTGTAATGACAAATTCATCAAGAAAAAGAGGTATGAATAGATATACAGATAGACCATTTATTGCTACATCTTATGATAGACAAAGTGAAGCAGAAGAAAAAACTTATGAAAGAAAACTAACAAAAAGATTGAAATTAACTAAAGAAGCTGGAAAATGGTATCCAAGACTGGAAAAATTAATGGATCGTAGAAAATTAGATGATTTTGAAAAGAAATTATTAGTTTGTTTAGTTGGAATGAATATTTCTTATAAAGTACAAAGTTTTACATGGGGAAATTATTCAGAAATTCAAGCATCACAATTGATTGGATTTTTTGCAGAGAGTTTAATTCAAGAAATTCAACTCAGAAAATATTTTTATAAAAATTCCAAGTTGATTCAAGATGGATTTATTTTGGCTCATCAAGGAAATTCAAGAACTTGGATGGATTTTGAATCAACTTTAGATGCTTTAATGATAAGTTTGGATTATAAAATGCTTGATTTTGTTCTTGGATTGGAAACTGAAATGGATGAACTTGTTGAAGGTTCTCATTTATATAAAAGTAAGGTTTCCATGGATCAAGTTGTTTTACCTCAAGAAACAAAAGATTTGATTATTAATACTGTTCAGAATTTCGATCAATTCCAAATTTGTCGAAAGAAAATTAAGTTGGAAAAAGTTATTGGAAGTGCTGGTGGTGTTGTAATGTTATTTTTTGGAGCTTCAGGAACAGGTTTATATTTATATATATATTTATATATATTTTCAAATATTTTTTTTTGGATTATTAAATTTTTATTTAAAATTATTTTAGGGAAAACTATGATGGCAAATGCACTTGGAAATATTTTGAATAGAAAGATTATGCTTGTTAATTTTCCCAAATTAGGTGGAATTAGAGCTGGTGAAAATTTAAGATTTATTTTTGTAAGAATTAAAATAAATTAAAATATTCAAAATAAATATTAAAATAAATATTAAAATAAATATTAAAATATTAAAATAAATATTAAAATAAATATTAAAATAAATATTCAAAATAAATATTAAAATATTTAAAATAAATATTAAATATTTAAATAAATATTAAAATAAATTAAAATATTAAAATATTAAAATAAATATTTAAAATAAATATTAAATATTCAAAATATTTAAAATAAATATTAAAATATTTAAATAAATATAGAGAGAAGCAAAAGTTCAATCAGCATTGGTCTTCTTTGATGAATGCGAAAGTTTATTCGAAACAAGAGAACATGGAAAATCATTAGAAATCAATCAATTATTAACCGAAATTGAACGATATGATGGAGTTGTAATTCTTGCAACAAATCGACCATATGATCTTGACGAGGCTATGTACAGAAGAATAACACTATCTGTTCAATTCATGCGACCTGATCCATATTTACGAGAAAAAATATGGCAAACACATTTACCAAAAAAACTGAAATTAGCAGAAAACGTTAATTTATCCAAATTAGCAATGAAATTTGAATTAACAGGCGGATTAATTAAAAACGCAATTATAAGTGCACTTAGTTTGGCTGTTTCAAGAGACGGTCCAAATGATGTTGTTTTAAGACAAGAAGATCTTGTTCAAGGAGCAAAATTCCAAATGACAGGAAAATTACAAATGACAAGTTTCCATCGAAGAATTGTTCCAACAAGAGGATTAGATTCTGTTGTTCTTCCCGAGAACCAGAAAAAACTGATCCAGGAAATTGTACAATTTGAAAAGGCTCGAAGAGTCTTAAGTAGTTGGGGATTCGAAGAAAAAAATGGCTTCGGAAAGGGTATTTCAGTCATGTTTTCTGGTCCTCCTGGAACTGGAAAAACTTTAACAGCTCAATCAATTGGTTATGAATTGGGAAAGTCGTTGAAAATTGTTAATGTTTCTGAATTGATTTCTAAGTTTGTTGGTGATACAGCAAAAAATGTTGATCTTCTTTTCACAGAAGCAGAAAAAAACGAATATTTAATTGTTTTTGACGAAGCAGAAGGAATTTTTGGAAAACGCATTGAAAACGCTAATAACTCAACTGAAAGATATGCAAATATTGATGTTGGATTGCTTTTATATCACATGGAAAGATTCAACGGAATTGTTATTCTTTGTACAAATCTTCCAAATGCTATTGATAAGTCGTTTTTTAGAAGAATGAGTTATGTTATTGAATTCCAAGTTCCTGAGCCAAAATTAAGAGAGCAAATCTGGAAGTTTCATATTCCCAAAGAAACTCCTCGTGATGATAATATTGATTTTTCTCAACTTGCTAATGCTTTTGTTTTTACTGGTAGTAATATTCAAAATGCTGTTTTTCGTGCTTGTACTCATGCTGCTTGGAGAAAAGAAAATCAGAAGTTAACTATGAAAGATTTAATTGATGCAGCAAAAACTGAAGAATCAAAATTAAAGATTCCACAACATTTCCAAATTTAAACTTTAAAACAATTTTAAACTTTAAAACAATTTAAACTTTAAAACAATTTAAAACAGTTTTAAAACACAATTTAAAACAGAATTTTAAAACACAATTTAAAAGAATTTTAAAATAAAATTTAAAACAGAAATTTAAAACACAATTTAAAACACAATTTAAAACAGAATTTAAAAGAAATTTAAAACACAATTTAAAATAAAATTTAAAACAGAATTTAAAACAGAATTTAAAACAGAAATTTAAAACAATTTAAAAGAAATTAAAACAATTTAAAAGAGAATTTAAAACACAATTTAAAACACAATTTAAACAGAAATTTAAAACACAATTTAAAACAGAATTTAAAACAAAATTTAAAACAAAATTTAAAAGAAATTTAAAATAAAATTTAAAATAAAATTTAAAATAAAATTTAAAATAAAATTTAAAATAAAATTTAAAATAAAATTTAAAATAAAATTTAAAATAAAATTTAAAACACAATTTAAAACACAATTTAAAACAGAAATTTAAAAGACAATTTAAAACACAAATTAAAACAGAAATTTAAAACAAAATTTAAAACAGAAATTTAAAACAGAAATTTAAAACACAATTTAAAACACAATTTAAAACAGAAATTTAAACAGAATTTAAAACAGAAATTTAAAACAGAATTTAAAACAAATTTAAAACAAAATTTTAAATAAAATTTAAAAGAAATTTAAACAGAAATTTAAAATAAAATTTAAAAGAGAATTTAAAAGAGAATTTAAAACAGAAATTTAAAACAATTTAAAAGAAATTTAAAAGAAATTTAAAATAAATTTTATTTCAAAAATTCTAAAAAAATAATTAAAAAATTTTTTTTCATTTTTTTATTTTCATTTTTTATTTTTATTTTTATTAAGAAATAATAAAATGGATTTCATAAAAATTATTCAAAATCCAACTTATTGAAAGAAATGAACAAGAAATTAGCTGTCAAAAAATTATTCAAATGATCCAAAAATATCAAATTGAAACAAAAAAAACAAAAATGAAAATAAAAAAAGCAGAAATAACGAATCAAAAAAAATATCAACAAAAAAGGGATTTAGAAGAAGAATTTTCAAGAATTAAAAATTTAAATATAGATCCAGATAATATTCAATTTATGAAAAAACAAATGGAAAACTTAATGGGAGTTTTAACTCAATATCAAAAAACACACAATACTTTATTAAGTCTTTCAAGATTAACGAAAGAAAATGATTCAACTGAAAACCAAATTAGAGAATTAAATACAAAAAAACTTTTATTTGAAGAAAATATAAATTATTTTACTTCAGGTGCTAAAAAAATTCAAAGGGAACTTCAAACTGTTTTAGAAGAAACAAATAGATATCAAGTCGAAATTTCAAAATTTCAACAAAATATTGCGGAAATTGAAAAAAATGAAAAAGAATTAAATCAAAGATTTGCTCAACTTTCAAATGAAATTGAAAATATGAAAGATTTGTATTCATTAAATTCAATATTTAATTCAATAATAAATTATAAATTAAAATATAAATTAAATTATAAAATAAATTAATAAAATAAATTCAATATTTAATTCAAAATTAAATTATAAATTAAATTATAAATAAAATTCAAAATTAAATTATAAATTAAATTATAAATTAAATTATAAATTAAATTATATATTAAATTATAAATAAAATTATATATTAAATTCAAAATTAAATTCAAAATTAAATTCAAAAATTAAATTATAAATTAAATTATAAATTAAATTCAATATTAAATTCAATAATAAATTATAAAATAAATTATAAATTAAATTATAAATTAAATTCAATATTAAATTCAATAATAAATTATAAAATTAAATTATAAAATTAAATTATAAATTAAATTAAATTATAAATTCAATTATAAAATTCAATAATAAATTATAAATTAAATTATAAATTAAAATATAAATTCAAAATTAAATTATAAATCAAATTATAAATTAAATTATAAATCAAATTATAAATTAAAAATATAAATTAAATTATAAATTAAAATATAAATTAAATTATAAATTAAATTATAAATTAAATTCAAATTAAATTATAAATTAAATTATAAATTAAATTATAAATTAAATTATAAATTAAAATTATAAATTAAATTATAAATTAAATTATAAATTAAATTATAAATTAAATTATAAATTAAAATTATAAATTAAATTATAAATTAAATTATAAATTAAATTATAAATTAAAATTATAAATTAAATTATAAATTAAAATTATAAATTAAATTATAAATTAAATTATAAATTAAATTATAAATTAAAATTATAAATTAAAATATAAATTAAATTATAAATTAAATTATAAATTAAATTCAAAATTAAATTCAACATTAAATTATAAATTAAATTCAAAATTAAATTATAAATTAAAATATAAATTAAATTATAAATTAAATTCAAAATTAAATTATAAATTAAATTATAAATCATAAATTAAATTCAAAATTAAATTATAAATTAAATTATAAATTAAATTTAATAATAAATTCAATATTAAATTATAAATTAAATTCAATTATAAATTAAATTATAAATTAAATTCAATATTAAATTATAAATTAAATTCGTATGTTTTTTAAAAAAAAAAGGAAAAAAACAACTCCAAAAATAGATTCACTTTCTGTATCTTGGAATCAAACTAAAAAAATAAAGGTTGGTTTATTTATTTTAATTTAAAAATTAATTTTATAAAATGATTTCTTTCTCTCTTTTTTAAAAACAAAACAAAAAGGATGTTCACAAACATTTTATAAGTTCACTTTGTTTAAATCATTCAGGAAACATCATTGCAACAGGAGATCATGATGGAAGAATTAATTTATGGGATTCACAGTTAGCAAAAGTTTGAAAAAATTAAAATTAAAATTAAAATTAAAATCAAAATTCAATTAAAATTTTTATTTAAATTTTTAGTTACATAAATCGATAAAATTTGGAAAAAGTTATGGAATTCGTTCATTTGATTTTACTAAAAATGATAATTATCTATTATCTACAACTGATCAAGGATCTGTTAGTATTGTCGAAATGAATCAATTAAAACACATTGTAAGGAAATAAATAAAAAAGCAAAAAAAAAAATCAGGAACTTTTTTCCCTAAAAAAAAAATAATTTAAAACTTAAAATTGATTTAAAATTTATTTAAAATTGATTTAAAATTTATTTAAAATTGATTTAAATATTGATTTAAAATTTAAAATTTAAAATTGATTTAAAATTGATTTAAAATTGATTTAAAATTGATTTAAAATTTAAAATTTAAAATTGAAAATTGATTTAAAATTGATTTAAAATTGATTTAAAATTGAAAATTGATTTAAAATTGATTTAAAATTGATTTAAATATTGATTTAAATATTGATTTAAATATTGATTTAAATATTGAATTAATATTGAATTAAATATTGATTTAAAATTGATTTAATATTGATTGAAAATTGAAAATTGATTTAAAATTTAAAATTGATTTAAAATTGAAAATTGATTTAAAATTTTTCATGGAAAGTTTTATAAATCAATTACAAACAAAAGTATCTCAGATGCAAAATTTATTGATGATGGAACTATTTTTATATCAGGAGGAATGGAGAATAACTTAATATTATATAACATAGAAAATCAAAAAACAACAACACTTGAAACATCAAGTCCATGCATATCAATTGCAGTTAGAAATCAAAGAGAATTTTTATCATCACATGTTGATGGGAAAATAAAAGTGTGGAATTTAAATACAAGAAAAGTTATTGATGAATTCCCGGAACAAGACTCACAAATACTATCAATTTCTCTTTCTCCTGATAATCTCCAACTTTTAATCACAACTCAAAGTTCATTCAAAATATTCGATGTTTATAATACTACTCAACCACTTGCAGAATTTAAACCTCCAAGTGCAGAAATTTCTCCAACTCGTAAAAATGCAGTTTTTTCTCCTTGTCAAAATTATGTTATTTCAAGTTGTCAAAATACTTTGTTTATTTGGGATATTTTAGCTAAAAAAAATAAAACAAATTTGAAAACTG
The DNA here is from genome assembly GCA_028826165.1 of Anaeramoeba ignava. Classification (NCBI taxonomy): domain Eukaryota; family Anaeramoebidae; genus Anaeramoeba; species Anaeramoeba ignava. The sequence continues at coordinate 79,637 of JAPDFW010000071.1, read as the reverse complement.
ATAAACCTGCTAAATTTGTTGCTTGGGATCGTGAGAATAAAAATATTGTCGCAAGTATTGAAAACTCAATTAAAATTTGGAAACATAAATGAAATTTTTTTTTTTCTTTTTAAATTCCACTTTTTTTCTTTTCTTTTAAAAATAATCAAAAAAAAGTAAAAAATAATTTTTTTTTCCTCAATTCCACTTTTTTTTTTTTATTTTAAAAAAAAATAAGAAATAAAAAGAAGAAATAAAAAGAAATAAAAAGAAAGTTAATTCTGTTTTTCTGAAAAAAAAGTCATAAAATCTTTAACTGAAGAAATTAAACTTGGAGCTGAAAGTTTATACCATTCTTTTGTGTAAATTTGTTTAAAATCTATTTCAAGATTATTTTCATCTAAATCTTCTTTTTGATCTTCAGTGGTATTCCCAGTTTTGAAAAAAGAAGATTGTCGGAAAATCTTTAAAAGATAAGGAGGAATTGGTTGATCATCAAATCTATAATTTAAATAATAATAATAAATTAATTAATTAATTTTCTTATTTAAATTTTTTTTTTTATGATAGAAAAATTATTTATTTACTCATCTGGTCTAAAATTTGATAAAATTGAAAGGATTTGTTGAGGTTTTAAATGTGGACAAATTTCAAAACAAAAATTATATCCATTTTTTTGATCTCGAATAATTCCTTTATTAAGTATTAAACAATCACAAGATTCTCTAATTCCATAAATTTTTTGTCTATTCAAATTTAAATTAAAATTAAAATTAAAATTAAAATTAAAATTAAAATTTAAATTAAAATTAAAATTAAAATTAAAATTAAAATTAAAATTAAAATTAAAATTAAAATTGAAATTATAATTTAAATTTACTTCAATGAATTCATTCCAATTTGTGAAAACCATAACTCAAGATTTGATAAAGCTTCCTTAATTTGAAGTGCATTATGAGCTGTACATAAAACAGATTTAGAAATCATATCTTCAACTAATGAAGAATTAATAAATGCAACAATTTTATCAAAAATATAAATTTGAATAATTTTAAAAATTTGATGCAAATCTAAAATTTTATAAATCTTTTGAAGATGAGAAACAATTTCAGTTGGAGAAACATCATCAGATCTCTTTCTAGATTCACGGAAAATATGAGAACTATCAAGAACAATATTATGTTTTTGTTGTAAAAAAGCAATTGTAATAACAATTCTCATTGAAGAAGTTGTTTCATCAATAAATTTTGATAAAGCTTGAGATAAAAGAGAAACTAATTCATTATAAAATTTCTTGTTGTAATCAGCATTGAGTTGATTTTCAGGAATATATTGAGAAATCAAGGCCAAAATAAATGAAATATTTGAAATAAACTTGATACAATCATTTGATTCACGACGAAATGAATTAAATAATAATTCCATTGATTCAATAAATACTTCAAGAATTCTATAATTTTCAGATTCAAAAGCTGAATTATCCTTCATGAATTTAAACAAAGTGCAAGCTCCTAAAGGATATCCTGAAGGAGTAATATGGAAATCAAAATAAATGGTTCTTTCAAGAAGAATTCTTTCTAATTCAATTTTGGATTGCAATGTAAAAAGTTCTGTTGCTTGTTGAAGTTTTTTTTCTAATTCAATTCGCATAATTTCATTTTGCCGCGTGATTTGTTCTGGATTTTCTTCAAATAAAACAGAATCTTCAGGAAAAACTTCTGGATTCTGGTTTTGATTCTCATTATTTTCTTTTGGTTGATCTTTTGAGTCTTCAACAATATTCTCAATTTCTTCCAATCCATGATAAGATAAATTCTCATTTACGCTATTAGTTAAATCCACATAATTCTTTTCTGGTTGTTTGCTGTCTTGGTTTGTTTGTTCATGGTTTTTTGAATTGCCATTTTGATTGGAAACCCAATTTTCAATAAAATCTTTTTTATTAAAATCTTTTTTCTCATTTTTTGGAAAATCAAGTTGAATTTGATGTTTTTCATTTTCAGGAACTTGAATATCAACTTCGAGATTAGAAGTTGTTTCGTCATCCGATTTTGATTCGGATTTATGCGAAGTTTGGGGAGTGGCTTTTGGGATAATTCGAAAAGATTTTTGAGAAGTGAGCTCAAAATTAAGTTCTGTTGTAAAAGAATCTTGTGATTCAGAAGAGTCAATTGAACTTGAATCAGAAAAATCAAGATTTCCAGAGTCTGCAATTCCACTTCGTTTATATCTACTCAATTCACGCTGAGTTCTTCTGAGAGATTTTTTGAGCTCGAAATTTATGTGATTTAATTTTTCAACTGCTGCTTGTGAAGTTTGTAAAGAACTCTCTGTGGTTCGAAATCTCTCTATGAGATCATCATTTTCCCGAATTCGAAGGATCAGCTGTTTTTGTAATGCATCTGAATCTTGTTGTAGATTTTCTTTTTCTTCTTGCATTTGTGATATTTGCTTTAGAAGTACTGCTTTGTCATATTTTGTTTTGGATTGAATTTCCGTTTGAAGTTTTTTGATCTGTTTCTTTTGATTGTTTACAATTTCATTCTTTTCTGCTAATTTGGATTTAGATTCAGATAGTGTCACATTCATAGAATTATATTCTTGTCTTTGTTTTGCAATTTTCTTTTGTAAAAGTTCATTTTCTGTTAATAAATTATCGTATGATTGTTTTTGTTCTGATAATTCAAATTCCGTTTTTGAATTGGTTGCTTTTTGTTTCTCTAATTGTTTTTCAATATCCTCTTTTTCTTCAGAAAGTTTTTGTATCTCTTCTTGTAATTTTGAATTTTCAATTTCGAGGATTTGAGGATTAAGATCAAGATTTAAATTTTTCTATTTAAAATGTTTTTTCAATTTAAAAAATCAAAATTAAAATTTTTCATTTTGATTTTCATTTTGATTTACATTTTCATTTTGATTTAAATTTAAATTTAAGTTTTCTTCTTTTGTTTTTTCTAAAATCTTTTAAAAAATTTAAAAAAATTAAAAAATTGGAAAAAAAAAGTGGAACAAAAAAAAAATTGAATTAGTAAATTTATAAAAGAAAAAATTTTTATCTTTTCTATTATTTTTTTTTCTTACATTTTGATTTTCATTTGAAAAAAATTGAGAAGGATATTGAGATTCAGATTGAGATCGAGAAACTTTTTGAGAAAGTGTATTTTTAATTTCTGTCATTTCAGCAAGTTGATTTTGAAGATTTTTAATTTCTTGATCTTTTTGAAGTAAAATTTGTTTCATTTCCTCTCTTACATTTGGACGACGAGAAGCGAGTTGAGCTTGAAGTTCTAAAAAGAAATGAATTCAAAATTAAATTCAATTTAAAATTCAATTTAAAATTAAATTCAATTTAAAATTCAATTCAAAATTAAATTCAAAATTCAATATTAAATTCAAAATTAAATTCAAAATTAAATTCAAAATTAAATTCAAAATTTAATAATAAATTCAAAATTAAATTCAAAATTAAATTCAATATTAAATTCAAAATTAAATTCAAAATTAAAATTAAATTCAAAATTCAAAATTCAATATTAAATTCAATATTAAATTCAAAATTAAATTCAAAATTAAATTCAAAATTAAATTCAATATTAAATTCAAAATTAAATTCAAAATTCAATTCAAAATTCAATATTAAATTCAAAATTAAAATTAAATTCAAAATTAATATTAAATAAAAACCCTTAATCTTCGCTTTCAATCTCGCAATTTCTTTTTTCAATTCTTCAAAAGAACCAGTTGTAGATTCATTAATCTTTGATAAATTTTGAATCTTATTTGCACGTTGAGCAAATTGCAAAGTAGAAAAAGTTTCCAGTCTTGAAGTATGATTTGGAGAAACATTACAAATAATAAAAGTTTTATTATTTCCACCCAAAGATTCCTTGAGCAAAAAAGTCAATTTAGAATCACGATAAGGAATAAAACGGCCCTTATTAATAGTAGATTTTTCAACAAGAGCGGAAATAACATTTCCCAAAGTAAGTAAACTACGGTTGATGTTCCCAGCCTCTTTGAGCCGTTGACCTGTGGCTTTTGTGATTTTTTGTCGTTCTGAACCAGCAAGATCAATCAAATTTAATTGGGAACTTCTCATTCGAGTTAATCCATTGACTTCCACTTCTTTATGCTCAAGAACAATTGTAAAACAACTGTGTGATCTTGAGCTTTCTTTATTCGCACATGTTTCCCCAACAGTGCGGTTCTCGCCACCACGCTCCAAAATATTATAAATATCACCGGGTGATTTAACAATGATTTGGGTTATTCCTTCAACATAAGTTCCTCCATACATAATATTTTCCCTGATATGAAGATTTGTTAAATGGGGATTCAATAAATCGGTGATGATTTCATTGTATATTTCAAAATATTGACAAGTTATTGTGTGAAAAATTTGACCATCAGGATATTTTTGCAGAAACGTGATTTTTTCCTTTTCAATTAAATCAAATATATATTCCACCATTCGAGGAATAAGTCCTCGCAATTCAAACATTTCGGGGTTTTTCTTCGCCATATTTACTGACGGTATTGCTGGCCCCGTCATTGTGAATGTTTTTCCTGATGCTGTTTGTCCATAAGCAAATATTGTTCCATGATATCCTTCTACAAATGATTCTGATATTCCTTTTCCTGCCATTTCAAATACTTCCACTTGGGTCGTATTTTCAGGCCCAATACAATCAAAATAAAATTTCTCTTCTTTTTTTCCATGAAAAATAATTAGATTTTTTTCTGTATCTGTTTCAACACATTTTTCAACTCCTAATTGCACTTCCCGTGGAATTACGGGTCGTATTCTTAATAAAACTTTGATATTATCTCCTTGATTGTTTGATTTTTCTTTTGATTTTTCTTTTGATTTTTCTTTTGATTTTTCTTTTGATTTTTCTTTGGATTTTGATTTGGATTTTTCTATTGTATTTTCAATTTGTAATGGATGTTTAGGATTAGACATGAAGAGAAAGAAAGAAAGAAAGAAAGAAAGAAAGAAAGAAAGAAAAAAGAAAAAAAATGAATTTTAGAAAAAAAAAAAAGGAAAAAAAAATTTTTTTTGTATTTTATTATTTTATTGAATTGTTTATTTTTTTTCAGAACGTGAATTTGAATGTTTATTTTTGTATTGATCAAAAATTCCATAAAGTTGAATAACTCCTCCTTGTTCATAAGATTCTCCAGCATAAGCAAGAATATATTTATTAGGATGCCAAGCAATAGAATTCATTCCACCTTCAAGAGGAATTGAAGTAACAAATTCTCCATTTTCAACCCAAGACTAAATTTAAAAAAAAAAACAAAAAAAAAAATTTATATAAATATTTGCTAGTTCAAATTTTTAAAAATGAGAACTTTTTTTTTTTTTGCTTTTAAATTTACAATATCAATAAATTTATCTTCAGATCCAGATGCAATCAATTTTCCATCATAAGAAAAACTAACAGCTCTTACAGGCCATTTCAAACGAGGAATTGTTCTGAGACAAATCAACTCGTTAAGATCCCACAAACTAACCAACGAATCAGCACTTCCTACAGCGAAATATTGTTGAGTGGGATCAAAATCAATGCAAAAGCAGTTTGAAGTGTGTGCTTGAAGAACCATAACCTTTTCCAAAGAAGGCCAACGGAAAATTTCAACTGTTCCTCTTCCAGTTGTGATGAAAAAATACTGGCCTGATTTATCCCATGAAATCTCATTAACTTCAAAAGGAAATCTTGTGTTTTTTGTAATTTTTTGCATTTCCACATTGATAAAACTGATAACATCAGATTTATTTCCAACTGCAATACTTTTTCCATCAGGACTCCATGTTATATTGATATTTTCTCCAGTTGTTGGAATAACACAATTTGATTTTCCAGTTCGTGTATCCCATATTCGAACTGTTTTATCTCCTGATGCTGTTGCAAGAAGATCAAGTTCTATTGGTGACCAACAAAGCTGGTCTACACTATTTTCGTGACCTTCAAGAACTAGATTGCAAACCTTATAAAAAGAATTTGTGTTTTTTTTTTTCAATTTTGAATACAATTATAAATTAATTTCTAAATTAAATCCATTTTTGATTTATAAAATCAATATATTTTTGATTTATTTATAAATTAAATATATTTTTGATTTATTTCTAAATTAAATATATTTCTAAATTAAATCTATTTTTGATTTATTTATAAATTAAATCCATTTTTGATTTATTTATAAATTTAATATATTTTTGATTTATTTATAAAATCAATATATTTTTGATTCTAAATTAAATCCATTTTTGATTTATTTCTAAATTAAATCCATTTTTGATTTATTTCTAAATTAAATCCATTTTTGATTTATTTCTAAATTAAATCCATTTTTGATTTATTTCTAAATTAAATCCATTTTTGATTTATTTATAAATTAAATACATTTTTGATTTATTTATAATTTAAATATATTTTTGATTTATTTCTAAATTAAATCCATTTCTGATTTATTTCTAAAATAAATATATTTTTGATTTATTTCTAAATTAAATATATTTTCGATTTATTTATAAATTAAATATATTTTTGATTTATTTCTAAATTAAATATATTTTTGATTTATTTATAAATTAAATCCATTTTTGATTTATTTCTAAATTAAATCCATTTTTGATTTATTTATAAATTAAATATATTTCTGATTTATTTATAAATTTAATATATTTTTGATTTCTAAATTAAATATATTTTTGATTTATTTATAAATTAAATATATTTTTGATTTATTTATAAATTAAATCCATTTTTGATTTATTTTTTGATAAATTTAATATATTTTTGATTTATTTCTAAATTAAATCCATTTTTGATTTATTTATAAATTAAATATATTTTTGATTTATTTATAAATTAAATATATTTTTGATTTATTTATAAATTTAATATATTTTTTGATTTATTTATAAAATCAATATATTTTTGATTCATTTATAAATTAAATATATATTTTTGATTCTAAATTAAATATATTTTTTTGATTTATTTATAAATTAAATATATTTTTGATTTATTTCTAAATTAAATATATTTCTAAATTAAATATATTTTTGATTTATTTATAAATTAAATATATTTTTGATTTATTTATAATTTAAATATGTTTTTGATTTATTTATAAATTAAATCCATTCTTGATTTATTTATAAATTAAATATATTTTTAATTTATTTATAAATTAAATCCATTTTTGATTTATTTATAAATTAAATATATTTTTGATTTATTTCTAAATTAAATATATTTTTGATTCTAAATGGATTTGTTTCATTTTTGGAATTGTAAATTTGATTCCAAAAAAAAAAAAGAGAATAAAAGAATAAAAGAATATTCCATTTTATTTTCATTTTTTACATATCTAGAAGAATCTGGAGCCCAAATTCTTGCTGTTAAATCTCCACTTCCAGATGCTTTTTATAAAAATAAAAATTTAAATAAATATTTTTGAAATTTTTTCATTTTCAATTTTTTTATAAAAATTAAAATACCAAGTTTATCTGATAAATTCCAAGCAAGATAATGTACATTTTTTTTATGTCCTTTTAACTGGTTTGTTGAAGAATAATGTTTTAAAAGTTTTGAAATCCTTTTAAAACTCATTTATTTTTTTATTTAATTAATTTTAAAAATGAAAAAAAAATGAAAAATTAAAAATCAAAATTCAAAATATTTTTTTTTCATTTTTTTCTTTTCAAAAATGAATGAAATTATATTTTTTGGTCAAAATCAAAAACCAATTATTATCAAAAATAAACCATATAAAATAACAAAACCAATGAAAATTAAATTTAAATTTGAAAATGAAAATGAAAATGAAATTAAACAAATTTCATCAGGAAATTTTTCAACAATTTTCCTTTTTAAAAATGGAAAAGCAATAGAATATTTAAGAGAAAAAGATTCAAATCAAAATTCTGAAAAAATCCAAATTGAAAATATTCAAAAAGTAACTGTTGGATCTGGAAATGAAGCTATTTTAACAATAGAAGGAAATGTATTTGCCAAAGGATTTAATATTAATTCAAATAATCCAAAAGAATTTATCAATATTTCATCATTAATTGAAGATACAAATGATAGAATAATTGAAGATATTGTTTCTACAGAATATTCAATTTACTTATTAACTTCAAATCATAATGTTTATGGAATTGGTTCTAATCAAAAAGGTCAACTTGGTTTTGATTCTGAAACACTTAAAAAAACAGAAAAACCAATTTTAATGATGAAAAATGTTTCTAAAATATTTTCAGGAAGTTCTTCACAATCTGTCTTTCTTTTAAATTCAAATCAAGAATTATTTGGATGCGGATGGGATTATCATGGTCAACTTGGATTAGGAGAATCAAGAAAAGAAGAAACCAAAATATATAAATTAACCAAAATCCAAAATATTCCAAAAGGCAAAATAATTGATATTCAATTTGGAAATATTTATTCAATAATGTTGATTGAAGATCAAAACCGAAATCCAAAAAGAAAACTTTATTCATGTGGATATTCTGGATTTAATGGACTTGGCAAAACTGAAAACACTTATGAATTTACTGAAATCAAATCATCTTTATTTGAAAATGATTATATTCTTGAAATTTCTGTTGGAGATTCTCATACTTTGATTTTAACAACTAAAGGGAAATTAATTGGATTTGGTGCTAATGAACATGGACAATTAGGAACTGGAGATACAGAATATCAAAAAATTCCAATTCAAATTGAACTTCCTAAATTAAGATTTAAAGAAGATATTTTTAATTATCATATTTCTTGTGGATTTGAAAAATCTTTTCTTTATTATTCTCCTTCTTCTTTTTCCAATCTTGAAGAAGATTTGATAAAATTATTTGAAAGAAAAGAATTTTGTGATATTTCATTTAAAACAGAAAATGGAGAAATAATTGAAGCTCATAAATTAATATTGAAATATAGATTAAATCAAAATCAAAATCAAATTGAAAAACTTAAAGGAATTATTTCAAAAAAATCAATTAAAGAATCAAATCAAATATTTGAAATGATTTATTCAAATAATTCCAAAATAAATCCAAAATTATATTCTGAAATTAAAGAAATTATAAATTCAAATGAAAAAATTGAAGAAACAATTAAAAGAATTTATCTAAATGAAAATGAAAATGAAAATGAAAAAGATTTTATAATTGAAAGAAAAGAAAAGAAATATAAATTTCCAAAATTAATATTAATAATGAGAAGTGAATTATATCGAGGAATGTTTTTATCTGTAACAGAAGATAAATCAAATAAAGTTACAGATTATAGTGAATTAAGTAATAAATCATTTCAAATATTAGAATATTGGATTTATTCAAATCAAATCAAAGAAGGAATTCAAATTACAAAAGAAATTATTGATGAATTACAAATTGGAATTGATTATTTTCAATTAAATGAAACATATCCAAATTTATTTGATTTATTAATTAACAAATTTAATAATCAAAATTAAAATCAAAATCAAAATTTCAAAAATTATTTTTTTCATTTTTTTCATTTCAAAAATGAATGAAATTATATTTTTTGGTCAAAATGAAAAACCAATTATTATCGAAAATAAACCATATAAAATAACAAAACCAATTCAATTTAAATTTAAAAATGAAAATGAAAATGAAAATGAAAATGAAAATGAAATTAAACAAATTTCATCAGGTTTTTTTTCAACAATTTTCCTTTTTAAAAATGGAAAAGCAATAGAATATTTAAGAGAAAAAGATTCAAATCAAAATTCTTCAAAAATCCAAATTGAAAATATTCAAAAAGTAACTGTTGGTTATCAAAATGAAGCTATTTTAACAAAAGAAGGAAATGTATTTGCCAAAGGATATAATATTAATTCAAATAATCCAAAAGAATTTATCAATATTTCATCATTAATTGAAGATAAAAATGATAGAATAATTCAAGATATTATTTCTGGACACGGTTCAATTTACTTATTAACCTCAAATCAAAATGTTTATGGAATTGGTTCTAATTATTCTGGTGAACTTGCTTTTGATTCTAAAACACTTAAAAAAACAGAAAAACCAATTTTAATGATGAAAAATGTTTCTAAAATATTTTCAGGAAATTCTTCACAATCTGTTTTTCTTTTAAATTCAAATCAAGAATTATTTATATGCGGTGATATTTATCATGGTCAATTTGGATTAGGAGAATCAAGAAAAAAAACAAAAATCCAAAATATTCCAAAAGGCAAAATAATTGATATTAAATCTGGAAATTGGCATTCAATAATGTTGATTGAAATTGAAATTGAAAATCAAAATCCAAAAAGAAAACTTTATTCATGTGGATATCGGCAAAGAAATGGACTTGGCAAATATGAAAATACTAATGAATTTACTGAAATTAAGTCATCTTTATTTGAAAATGATAATAATATTCTTGATTTTTCTGTTGGAAGTTCTCATACTTTGATTTTAACATCCAAAGGGAAATTAATTGGATTTGGAGATAATAATTATGGTCAATTAGGAACTGGAGATACAATGAGTCGATCAGTTCCAATTCAAATTGAACTTCCTAAATTAAGATTTAATGAAAATATTTCTAATTATCATATTTCTTGTGGATATCAAAATTCATTTCTTTATTATTCTCCTTTTCTTTCTCCTTTTTCCAATCTTGAAGAAGATTTGATAAAACTATTTAGAAGAAAAGAATTTTGTGATATTTCATTTAAAACAGAAAATGGAGAAATAATCAAAGCTCATAAATTAATATTGAAATATAGATTAAATCAAAATGAAAATCAAATTGAAAAACTTCAAGAAATTATTTCAAATAAATCAATTAAAGAATCAAATCAAATATTTGAAATGATTTATTCAAATAATTCCAAAATAAATCCAAAATTATATTCTGAAATTAAAGAAATTATAAATTCCAATGAAAAAATTGAAGAAACAATGAAAAGAATTTATTTAAATGAAAATGAAAATGAAAATGAAAAAGATTTTATAATTGAAAGAAAAGAAAAACAATATAAATTTCCAAAATTAATATTAATAATGAGAAGTGAATTATATCGAGGAATGTTTTTATCTGTAACAAATGATACTTCAAATAAAGTTACAGATTATAGTGAATTAAGTAATAAATCATTTGAATTATTTGAATATTGGATTTATTCAAATCAAATCAAAGAAGAAATTCAAATTACACAAGAAATAATTGATGAATTAGAAATTGGAATTGATTATTTTCAATTAAATCAAACAAATCCAAATTTATTTGATTTATTAATTAACAAATTTAATAATCAAAATTAAAATTAAAATTAAATTTAAAATTAATATTAAAATTAAAATTAAATTTAAAATTAAAATTAAAATTAAAATTTAAATTAAAATTAAAATTAAAATTAAATTTAAAATTAAAATTAAAATCAAAATTAAAATTAAAATTAAAATTAAAATTAAAATTCAAAAATTATTTTTTTCATTTTTTTCTTTTCAAAAATGAATGATTGTTTATTTTTTGGTTGGAATCAATATCCAAAACTTATCAAAAATGAACCAGGTACAATAACAAAACCAATTCAATTTAAATTTGAAAATGAAAATGAAAATGAAAATGAAAATGAAAATGAAAATCAAAATGAAAATGAAATGAAAATGAAAATGAAAATGAAAATGAAAATGAAAATGAAAAACAAATTAAACAAATTTCATCAGGAAATTATTCAACAATTTTCCTTTTTAAAAATGGAAAAGCAATAGAATATTTGCAAAATTCAAATCAAAATCCTGAAAAAATCCAAATTGAAGAAAATATTCAAAAAGTAACTGTTGGTTATCAAAATGAAGCTATTTTAACAAAAGAAGGAAACGTATTTGCCAAAGGAGAATATATCAATCCAAAATATCCAAAAGAATTTATCAATATTTCATCATTAATTGAAGATACAAATGATATAATAATTCAAGATATTGTTTCTGCTTGGAATTCATTTTACTTATTAACTTCAAATCAAAATGTTTATGGAATTGGTTCTAATTATTCTGGTGAACTTGCTTTTGATTCTAAAACACTTAAAAAAACAGAAAAACCAATTTTAATGATGAAAAATGTTTCTAAAATATTTTCAGGAAGTTCTTCACAATCTGTTTTCCTTTTAAATTCAAATCAAGAATTATTTGGATGCGGTTGGAATTATTATGGTCAACTTGGATTAGGAGAATCAAGAAAAAAAGAAACAAATATCAAAAAATTAACCAAAATTCAAAATATTCCAAAAGGCAAAATAATTGATATTCAATTTGGAAGTTATCATTCAATAATGTTGATTGAAGAAGAAAATCAAAATGAAAATCCAAAAAGAAAACTTTATTCATGTGGAGATTTTAAATACAATGGACTTGGCAAAAATGAAGATACTAATGAATTTACTGAAATCAAATCATCTTTATTTGAAAATGATAATAATATTCTTGATTTTTCTGTTGGTGAATCTCATACTTTGATTTTAACATCTAATTCAAAATTGATAGGATTTGGTGCTAATAAATATGGTCAATTAGGAACTGGAGATACAAAATATCAAAAAGTTCCAATTCAAATTGAACTTCCTAAATTAAGATTCAATGAAAATATTTCTAATTATCATATTTCTTGTGGATATCAAAATTCATTTCTTTATTATTCTCCTTTTCTTTCTTCTTTTTCCAATCTTGAAGAAGATTTGATAAAACTATTTAGAAGAAAAGAATTTTGCAATATTTCATTTAAAACAGAAAATGGAGAAATAATTGAAGCTCATAAATTAATATTGAAATATAGATTAAATCAAAATGAAAATGAAATTGAAAAACTTCAAGAAATTATTTCAACAAAATCAATTAAAGAATCAAATCAAATATTTGAAATGATTTATTCAAACAGAATAATAAATCCAAAATTATATTCTGAAATTAAAGAAATTATAAATTCAAATGAAAAAATTGAAGAAACAATGAAAAGAATTTATTTAAATGAAAATGAAAATGAAAAAGATTTTATAATTGAAAGAAAAGAAAAACAATATAAATTTCCAAAATTAATATTAATAATGAGAAGTGAATTATATCGAGGAATGTTTTTATCCGTAACAGAAGATAAATCTAATAAAGTTACAGATTATAGTGAATTAAGTAATAAATCATTTCAAATATTTGAATATTGGATTTATTCAAATCAAATCAAAGAAGAAATTCAAATTACACAAGAAATAATCGATGAATTAGAAACAGGAATTGATTATTTTCAATTAAATCAAACAAATCCAAATTTATTTGATTTATTAATTATCAAATTTAATAATCAAAATTAATATCAAAATTAAAATTAAAATTTAAATTAAAATTAAAATTAAAATTAAAAATTATTTTTTTCATTTTTCATTTTTTTTCTTTTCAAAAAAATGTCAAAAAGAAGTAAAAGAGGCAAAAAAAAATTTATGAGAAAAAAATTTCAAAAGGATAAACCAAAAATTCGATCAAATGAATTATCAAAAGAAAAAACAAAGGAAGAAACAAATCGACTTCAAAAAGAAAAAGAAACACTTGAAAAAGAACTTGAAGAATTAAAAAAAAAACAAAGACCAAAAATAGAAGAAATAAAAACAGATTCAAATTCAAATTCAAATTCAAATTCAAATTCAAATTCAAATTCAAATTCAAATTCAAATTCAAATTCAAATTCAAATTCAAAATCAAAATCAGAATCAGAATCAGAATCAGAATCAGAATCAACATCAGAATCAGAATTTAGAGATCTTCAATTAGGAATGCTTGCTCAACAATTTTTTCAAATGCTTTCAAGTGCAATCCCAGATTTACAACAAGGTAAATTACTCTTTATTTTATTCATTCTTTTCAGTTAATCAAATTCAAAATTAAATTCAAAATTAAAATCAAAATCGAAATCAAAATCAAAATCAAAATCAAAATCAAAATCAAAATCAAAATCAAAATCAAAATCAAAATCAAAATCAAAATCAAAATCAAAATCAAAATCAAATTATAAATCAAATTCAAAATCAAAATCAAAATATAAAATTAAAATCAAAATTAAAATCAAAATCAAATTCAAAATCAAAATCAAAATCAAAATCAAAATCAAAATCAAAATCAAAATCAAAATCAAAATCAAATTCAAATTCAAAATCAAAATCAAAATCAAAATCAAAATCAAAATTAAAATCAAATTCAAAAATCAAAATCAAAATCAAAATCAAAATCAAAATCAAAATCAAAATCAAAATCAAAATCAAAATCAAAATCAAAATCAAAATCAAAATCAAAATCAAAATCAAAATCAAAATCAAAATCAAAATCAAAATCAAAATCAAAATCAAAATCAAAATCAAAATAAAAATCAAAATTAAAATCAAATTCAAAATCAAATTCAAAATCAAAATCAAAATCAAATTCAAATTTACAATTAAAAATTCATTAAATCATTTAATTATTCGATTATTTGATTCTGTCTTTATTCATTTAAATGAAGGAAATCCTTTTGCAAATGCATTTGGAAATCAAAATCAATATCGAGATGAAGATGAAGATGAAGATGAATATGAATATGAAGATGAAGATGAAGATGAAGATGAAGATGAAGATGAAGATGAAGATGAAGATGAAGATGAAGATGAAAGCGAAAGTGAATACGAAGATGAAGATGAAGATGAATATGAAGACGAAGACGAAAATAATCAAAATCAAAATCAAAATCAAAATCAAAATCAAAATCAAAATCAAAATCAAAATCAAAATCAAAATAAAAATCAAAATCAAAATCAAAATAAAAATCAAAATCAAAATCAAAATCAAAATCAAAATCAAAATCAAAATCCTATTCCAATTCAAATTCAACTTCCAAAAAAAAATCCATATCGAAATCAGAATGAAAACAAACAGAATTACAATGGAAAGCATCCAAAACGAAAACAAAATCGAAAAGAAAAACAAAATAACTGGAAACAAAACATTAGAAGCCAAAATCGCAAACCAAAAATCAAAAATGAAAATCAAAATCAAAATCAAAATCAAAATCAAATTCAAGATGAAAATCAAAATCAAAATAAAAATCAAAATCAAAATCAAAATCAAAATCAAAATCAAAATCAAAATCAAAATCAAAATCAAAAAATCAAAATCAAAATCAAAATCAAAATAAAAATAAAAATCAAAATCAAAATCAAAATCAAAATCAAAATCAAAATCAAAATGAAAATAAAAATCAAAACGAAAGTGAAACTAAATCTGAAAGTGAAACTAAATCTGAAAGTGAATATGAAGATGAATATGAAGATGAATATGAAGATGAATATGAAGATGAATATGAAGATGAATATGAAGATGAATATGAAGACGAATATGATGAAGATGAAGATGAAAATGAAGACGAAAATAATCAAAATCAAAATCAAAATCAAAATCAAAATCAAAATCAAAATCAAAATAAAAATCAAAATGAAAATGAAAATAAAAATCAAAATCAAAATCAAAATCAAAATCAAAATCAAATTCAAAATCAAAATCAAAATCAAAATCAAAATCAAAATCAAAATCAAAATCAAATTCAAATTCAAAATCAAAATCAAATCCAAAATCAAAATCAAAATCAATTTCAAGATGAAAATGAAAATGAAAATCAAAACAAAACAACAAATCTACAAGAACTTGAAACAATTATCAAATCAATGAATAATTCCCCAAAAAACGAAAATATTCAAATCAATTCACTCAAAACTTTATCGAAAATATTCAATATGGATCAGGGTAAATAAACAATTTAGTTATTGGATTTTCCAAAAAAAAAATTTATTCACCAAAAAAAAATAGGAATATTTCAAAATAGACAAAATCAAAAAAAAAATGCACAAGTACAAGAAATTGCAATAGTTGTAAACCCAAAAAATAATACAAAACAAAAATCTATACAGGAAAAAGAAGATGGATTATTAAAAAGAATTTTTGTGAATCTTGGAAGTAATTCAAAAAATTCAAAATTGATTCAAAAAATTGATTCAAAAATTAATTCCAAAAATTTTAAAAAATAGAAAATCAAAATAAAATCAGAGAATTAAATGGAATAAAATCAATTATTCAAGCAATGAATAATTTTCCAAAAAACCAAAATATTCAAAATTATGCATGTGAAGTTATGATCAATATAGCTATTCAAAATGAAAGTAAATAAATAAGATTAAAACATTCTATTTGAATCAATGATAATTAATCAAAATTTATTTATTTACAAAAAAAAAAGAAAATATAAAAATGATTCGAGAATTACAAGGAATTCAACTAATTATCAAAGCAATGAATAATTTTCCAAATGATGAAAATATTCAAAAAATTGGAAGTTTAGCTTTATCAAATCTTTGTCTTGATGCTGGTAAATAAATACAAAAAAATATCCAAAAATTAACTGAATAATATAAATAAAAAATAAAAATAATAAAAATCAAAAAGAAAATCAAAATGAAATTAGAAAATTAAAAGGAATTGAATTAATTATTAAAGCAATGAATAATTTTCCAAATAACGAAGAGATACAAATAGCTGAATGCAAAGTATTAATGAATTTAGCTAATAATGAATGTAAATAAACTGATTCAAATTCTTAAATAAATTCTTAAATAAATTCTTAAATAAATTCTTAAATAAATTCTTAAATAAATTCTTAAATAAATTCTTAAATAAATTCTTAAATAAATTCTTAAATAAATTCTTAAATAAATTCTTAAATAAATTATTTTCTACAAAAAAATAAAAGTGAATAGAAATGTAATTAAAAAGTTAAAAGGTGTAGAAAAGCTTATTGCAATATTGAATAAATTTCCAAATAATGAAGATATTCAAGAAAATGCATGTGGAGTTTTAATGAATCTTCCTGAGGATGAAGGTAATCAAATCAAATATTCAAATTAAATATTCAAATTAAATATTCAAATTAAAATTAAATATTCGAAATTAAATATTCAAAATTAAATATTCAAAATTAAATATTCAAATTAAATATTCAAATTAAATATTCAAATCAAATATTCAAATTAAAATTAAATATTCAAATTAAATATTCAAATCAAATATTCAAATCAAATATTCAAATTAAAATCAAAATTAAAATCAAAATTAAAATTAAAATTAAAATTAAATATTAAAATTAAATATTCAAATCAAAATTAAATATTCAAATTAAAATTAAAATCAAATATTCAAATTAAATATTCAAAATTCAAATTAAATATTCAAATTAAATATTCAAAATTCAAATAAAAAAGAAATTCAAAATAAAATTCCAGAATTAAATGGTACTGAGTTAATTATTAAAGCAATGAATAATTTTCCAAATAATGAAACTATGCAAAGAAATGCATGTGAAGCTTTAATGAATCTCGCTTATCATAATAAAAGTAAATAACAATAAAGAAATAATTTGAATATTAAAGAAAAAATCAATTTATTTCTTTAAAAAATAAAAATCAAAAAGGAAATCAAAATGAAATAAGAGAATTAAAAGGAATTGAATCAATTATTAAAGCAATGAATAATTTTCCAAATAATGAACTTATTCAAGAAATTTCATGTGAAGCCTTTATGTATCTTCCTTCTAAGAATAAACGTAATTTAATCAAAATCAAAATCAAAATCAAAATCAAAATGAAAATGAAAATCAAAATCAAAATCAAAATCAAAATCAAAATCAAATTCAAAATCAAATTCAAATCAAAAAGGAAATCAAATACAAATAAGAGAATTAAAAGGAATTGAGATAATTATTAAAGCAATGAATAACTTTCCAAGAAATCAGGGAATTCAAAAATTTGGATGTGGTAGTGTGATGTATCTTGCTTTAAATAATTCAGGTAAATTAAAATCAAATAATCCAAAAATAATCCAAAAAATAATCCAAAAATAATCCAAAAAATAATCCAAAAATAATCCAAAAATTATAAATCAAAAAATAATCCAAAAATAATCCAAAAAATAATCCAAAAAATAATCAAAAAATAAATCAAAAATAATTCAAAAAAAATAATCCAAAAAAAATAATCCAAAAATTATAAATCAAATTATAAATCAAATAATAATCCAAAAATAATCCAAAAAATAATCCAAAAATAATCCAAAAATAAATCAAAAAATTAATCAAAAAATAATCCAAAAATAATCCAAAAATTATAAATCAAAAAATAATCCAAAAAAAATAATCCAAAAATTATAAATCAAAAAATAATTCAAAAAAAATAATTCAAAAAATAATTCAAAAAAAATAAAAGAAAACCAAAAAAAAATACGAAAATTAAATGGAATTGAACCAGTTATTAAAGCAATGAATAATTTCTCATTTGATCCAGATGTCCAAATAAATGGATGTGGAGCTTTAATGAATCTTGCTAATTATAATCAAGGTAAATACTTATCAAAAAAAATAATCAAAAACAATCAAAAATTAATTCTGTTTTTGATTTATTAAAAATAATAAAAGAAAATCAACAAAAAATTCGAGAATTAAAAGGAATTGAAACATTAATTAAAATAATAAGAAATCATCCATCAAATCAAAGTATTCAAAAAAATGGAGGAGGTGGTTTAGGAATGATTGCTCTTTTTGATATTGGTAAATCAATTAAAAAAGCATGAATTTAATAAAATTTAATCAATTATTTTATTATTTTGTAAAAAATCAAAAAAGAAAATAAAATGAAAATTGGAGAATTAAAAGGAATTGAACCAATTATTAAAGCAATGAATAATTTTCAAAATAATGAAGGTCTTCAACAAAATCTACTAATAGCTTTACAAAATATTACCTTTAACAATGATGGTAAATCAAAATTTAAATCCAAATTTTAAATCCAAATTTAATTCCAAATTTATATCCAAATTTATATCCAATTTTAAATCAAAATTTATATCAAGTTTAAACCCAAATTTAAATCCAAATTTTATATCCAAATTTAAATCAAAATTTATATCCAAATTTAAATCCAAATTTAAATCCAAATTTAAAATCAAAATTTATATCAAAATTTATATCAAAACTTTATCAAAATTTATATCAAAACTTATATCCAAATTTATATCCAAATTTATATCCAAATTTATATCCAAATTTAAATCCAAATTTAAAATCAAAATTTATATCAAAATTTATATCAAAACTTTATCAAAATTTATATCAAAATTTATATCCAAATTTAAATCCAAATTTATATCCAAATTTAAATCCAAATTTATATCCAAATTTATATCCAAATTTAAATTCAAATTTATATCCAAATTTATATCCAAATTTATATCCAAATTTAAATCCAAATTTATATCCAAATTTATATCCAAATTTATATCCAAATTTATATCCAAATTTAATTCCAAATTTATATCCAAATTTAAATCAAAATTTAAATCAAAATTTAAATCAAAATTTAAATCAAAATTTAAATCAAAATTTATATCAAAATTTATATCAAAATTTAATTCCAAATTTAATTCCAAATTTAAATCAAAACTTATATCAAAATTTAAATTCAAATTTAAATCAAAACTTATATCAAAATTTAAATCAAAATTTAATTCCAAATTTAAATCAAAATTTAAATTCAAATTTATATCAAAATTTATATCCAATTTTAAATCCAAATTTATATCCAATTTTAAATCCAAATTTAAATCCAAATTTAAATCAAATTTAATTCCAAATTTAAATCAAAATTTAAATTCAAATTTATATCAAAATTTATATCAAATTTATATCAAAATTTAAATCAAAATTTATATCAAAATTTATATCAAAATTTATATCAAAATTTATATCAAAATTTATATCCAAATTTAAATCCAAATTTAAATCCAAATTTATATCCAAATTTAAATCCAAATTTATATCAAAATTTATATCAAAATTTAAATCAAAATTTAAATTCAAATTTATATCAAAATTTAAATCCAAATTTATATCAAAATTTAATTCAAATTTAAATCAAAACTTATATCAAAATTAATTCCAAATTTAAATCCAAATTTAAATCCAAATTTAAATCCAAATTTAATTCCAAATTTAAATCCAAATTTAATTCCAAATTTATATCAAAATTTAAATCAAAATTTAAATCAAAATTTAAATCCAAATTTAAATCAAAATTTAAATCAAAATTTAAATCAAAATTTATATCCAAATTTAAATCAAAATTTAAATCAAAATTTAAATCCAAATTTATATCAAAATTTAAATCAAAATTTAAATCCAAATTTAATTCCAAATTTAAATCCAAATTTAAATCAAAATTTAAATCAAAATTTAAATCCAAATTTAAATCAAAATTTAAATCAAAATTTAAATCCAAATTTAAATCAAAATTTAATTCCAAATTTATATCAAAATTTAAATCCAAATTTAAATCCAAAATTTAAATCCAATTTATTTCAAAATTTATATCCAAATTTAATTCCAAATTTAATTCCAAATTTATATCAAAATTTAAATAAAAAAAAAAAGAAAATAAAGCGCAATTAAGAGAATTAAATGGAATAAGACCAATTATCAAAGCAATTAATAATTATTCAAGTAATCATTTTATTAATGAAATCGGATTTAGAATCTTATTAAATCTTTGTTTTGGTGATCAAAGTAAATGAAAAATTTTTTTTCTGATCAAAAAAATTAATCAATTTAATTAAAATTAAATTTAAAATTAAAATTAAAAAGGAAATCAAAATCAAAATCAAATAAGAAACTTAAATGGATTTGATACAATTATAACAGTTATGAAAAATTCTTTAGATTATGAACTAATTCAAGAATTAGGATTTTTTATTTTATGGAAACTTTCTAATAACAATAAAAGTAAAAAAAGTGAAAAAAAAACAAAATAAATTCTTAATCTAATTTTTATTTAATTTTAATAATTAAAAAAAAAATAGGAAATCAAAAAGAAATGAAAAAATTAAATACAACTAATATTATCAAACAAACAATGAAGAAATTTCCACAAAATCTTGATATTCAAGAAAAAGGAAAATTAATTATTAAAAATTTAATCCAAAAATAATAAAAACAATTTTTCCTTTTTATTCCGTTTTTTTTTTTTAAAAGAGATTAAAATTAAAATTAAAAATCAAATTAAAAATTGTTTTCTTTTCTTTTTCTTTGATTTAAATTTTATTTCCTGCTCTTGCAATTGGGAAAATAATTTCAGAAAGTTCAAAAGGAAGAATTTTTTGAATAAAATCTTTAAGATCTTCTTCTTCTTTTTCTTCAGAAATAAATCTTTGATTTTTCATTAAAGAAAAAAAATGTAAATGAGAAATATAATCATTTTCATTTGATAATTGATGAATATCATTTGATAATTGTTCAAAAAATAAAGGAGTTAATTTTAAAATTTGAATCATTGCATCTTCTTCAATTCTAAGTTTACAAAATTGTGAAAATATTTTTCTTGTTAAACTTCTTGGAAATTCAGGTTTTGAATGAATTTTTTGTCTTTTATGATTTTGATTTTGATTTTGATTTTGATTTTGATTTTCATTTTGATTTTGATTTTGATTTTGATTTTGATTTTTGATTTTGATTTTGATTTTGATTTTCATTATTTTCTAAATTTTCTTCAATTTTTCTTTTTGTTTGTATTTTTTCAAATCTTTTTTTTAATGGATTTTTAAATGATAAAGTTTGTGATTTATTGAAATTCATTTTGTTAATAAATTTAGAAATATTTTCTTTTTTTTCAAATTGATTTTTTTGAATTGGATTAAAATTAAAAGGAATTCTAAGTTGATGAAGATCCAAAAATCTTTGAATATTTGAACTTTCTTGATTTGTAAATGATAATTGATATTGTTTTTTAGGTGAATTTATGATTTCTAATTCTTGAATATCATTTCTAAAAATAAATTAAAAATAAATTATAAATAAATTAAAAATAAATTAAAAAGAAATTATAAATATTTACGAATCACTTTCAAGATTGAAATTATCTTCTCCATCAGAACTAAAATCTGAAGTATTTAAATTAAAATCAATATTTTCCACATTTTGAATTAGATTATTTTCATTTTCATTTTCATTTTCATTTTCATTTTTAATTTCAATTTTTTTATTAGAAATTTGTCTAAAATTTGGATTTAAAGGATGTTTTGAAGTTTTAACTTTTTATTTGTTTGTTTGTTTTTAAAGAAAAGAAAAGAAAAGATTAAATTTAAAAGATTTAAAAAATTTAATAAATAATATTTTTACTAGCTTTTGCTTGAATTATTTTTTGAATTAATGCTTTTGGTGTTTGAATAGGACTTGGTGTAAAATTTGTTGAAAAATTTTTATTATTATTTCTTTTATTTAATGAATTTAATTTATTATTTTGAATATTTTGAATATTTTGAATATTTTGATTTTGATTATTAATATTATTATTAGAAGGAGTTAAAATATTTGAAAGAGAACGAATTAAAGATCTTGGTGTTTTATAAACACTCATTTTTTAATAACAATAATTATTATTATTAAAAATTAAAAAAATAAAAAAATAAAAAAATAATTTTAATTTTAATTTAATTTTTTTAACGGTTTTCTTTTCTTTTCTTTTCTTTTCTAATTTAAATAAAAAATAAAAATAAAAAAGTGGAATAAAAATAAAGTGGAATTTTGAATTAAAAAATAAAGGATTTTATTATTAAAAGTAAAATAAAATTGAATTAAAAAGAAATTTTAATCTGAATTTGAATTAGAATTAGATTTAGAATTAGATTTAGATTTAGATTTAGATTTAGATTTAGATTTAGAATTAGATTTAGATTTAGATTTAGATTTAGAATTAGAATTAGAATTAGATTTAGAATTTGATTTAGAATTAGATTTGTTATCTTCTTTTGTTTCTATATCTTGATTTAAATTAGTTTGATTAATTTGAAAAGGAATTTTAATTCCAGTTTGTTTTGACATCGAAGATATTCTTTTATTAATTTCATTCTTTATTCTTTCAATTTCATTTTGAATTTCATTACTATTTTTTTCAAAAAGTTTTGCATTTTGATTTGGTTTTTTTTCTAAAGTTAATCTAATTTGATCCATTTTATCTTTAATTGATTTTTTATTTAAATCTAAATCTAAATTTAAATCTTTTTTTTCTTCTTTGGTTTTAATTGGATTTTTATGATGTTTTTTAACATTAATTTCTTTTTTATTCTTTTCATTCTTAATATTTTGTTGATGTTTTTTTGCTCCAATTTTATGTTTATGTTCTTTTTTATCTAAATTTAAATTATTATTTGATTTTTCTTCATTTTCTTCTTTTTTTATTCTTGAAGCTTTTCTTGGTTTAGGATTCATTAAATCATTCAAACTAGTTTTAAAATTTTTTTTCTTATGTTTATCTTCTTCAATTCTTTTATTTTCTTTTTGATTTTTATCTTTTTGATTTGGATTTTTTTGTGATAAATTTTCTCCAATTTTTTGAATATGTTTTTTTGGTTCTTGATTTTGATTAAATGATTGTGAATCAGGAAGTAATTCCATTGTTTGATGTATTATTAATCTTGCTTGTGTTAATGTTGATAAGTATATATTTGTTAATTCTTTAATTTTTTGTTTTAATTGTTCATTTTCTTTTTTTAATTCTAAATTTTGTTTTTTAATTTCTTCATTTTCTTTTTGATTCATTTTTTTAATTATTATTTTAATTATTTTTATTATTTTTAAAAAGAAAAAAAATGAAAAAATTTTTTTTGCTTTTTATTTTTTTTTTTTTGGATTTAAAAAAAATTTTGATTTAAAAATTTGATTTTAAATTATCAATATGATCTCTTAAAAAACTCCTTTCATTTAATTGATAAAAATCTTGAAGTTCTTCTAAATCATCATAAATAGATTCTTTCATTCCATAATCAATTTCATCATAATATAAAAATTTAATAAAATAAGATAATGATTCATTTGATTTATCACTATAATCATTAACTCTATTAGAATTATCATTAACACTAACAAACATTCCTCTAAAAAGTTCACTTCTTGCTTGTAAAATTAATTTATGAACTTTGATTTCTTTATCTTCACTTATTATTATAAAATCTTTTCCATTTTCATCTTCATATAATTTTTTTAAATCTTCAATTAATCCTTTTCTTTCCTTCTTTTTTTTAATCCATTCTTCATTTTCTTCAATTCCTTCTGCAAATTCATTAATAATTTCATAATTTCTTTGATAATCATTTTCCTTAATTAATCCTGAATAAATAAATTTAAGAATAATTTCAATTTCAAATTTTCGTTTTTTCTTTAAGAAATTAATTGCTTTTTCAAATTTTGTTTCTCCAATTCTTGTTTGTAATATTAATTTATGAACTGGAATAACACAATCTTTCAATTTAATTTCATAATCACAAAATTCTCTTCTTTTAAATAATTTTCCAATATCTTCACAAACACTTTCAAATCTTTCAAAAAATTCTTTTACTTCTTGATTATAAGTACAATCAACTGGTTTTTCATTCTTTTTTATATTTAAATTTATATTTTAATAATTTAATAATTTAATAATTTAAAAAATTTACATACTAAATAAATTATAAATTATAAATAAATAATTAAAATGATTATAATTTTTTAAATTTACATTCTTTTTTTTTAAATTTTTAATATTTAATAATAATATTTTTTAATATTTTTAATTTTTATACATTTTTTAAATGAATTTCTGAACCAAATAAACATAACCAATAAATTGATTGTAAATTTTTATAATTTCTACAAGTAAAATGAAGTGGTGTATCTTTCTAATTAAATTTAAAAACAAGGGAAGATATTTTTTAAATTTATTTTTAAATTTTCTTTATTTTCTTTTACATCCTTTTATTAAAATAATAATTAAAGATTAAATTTTCCCTAATTTTATAAAAAAAAAGAAAA
This sequence comes from Anaeramoeba ignava, assembly GCA_028826165.1. NCBI lineage: Eukaryota > Anaeramoebidae > Anaeramoeba > Anaeramoeba ignava. The sequence goes on along the minus strand of JAPDFW010000071.1, from coordinate 54,717 downwards.
AAATTTTTTATAATTTTACTTTCTAAAAAAATTAATTATAAATTAAATTAAAAAATAAATATTTAATTAATACATTAATAACATTTATCTTTGCTCCAATAGAAACAAGAAAATGAATAAAATTTGAATCTCCTAATAAACAAGCAAAATGAAGAGGTGTTTCTCCCTAATTTATTTTGAAAGAGAAAATATTATTTTCATTAAAATAAAAATTAATAAAAATATTACCATCTAAAAATAAAAATAATAATAATAATATAAAAATAAAAATATTATTAAAAATATTATTTACTTTCTAATATAAAAAATAATAAAAAATTTAAATTAAAATTTTTTATTAAAATTTAAAATTACATTTTGACAATTAATATTAGCTCCTGATTTAATTAATAATTCAACAATATTTTGTGAAGATCCTGATTTACAATATAAATGAAGTGGAAAATTTCCCTAAATTTATTAATTATTAATTTTTTATTTTTAAATTTTAAAATATAAAAGAAAAACAAACTCTCTAAATATAAATATAATAATAAATATAAAAAAATAATTTTAATATTTTCTCTTTTTAAAAAATTTTTGTTATAAATTTTATTACATTCTAATTTAAATTTCAAAATTAATTTATTAATAAATTTTTTTTTAAATTTTAATTTTAATTTTTTTTTTACATTTGGTTGATTAATTCCAATTTTATTTGAAACAAGAACTTCAATAAATTTTAAATCATTTTGATTTTCAAGTGCAAAATGTAATGGAATATTATCCTATTAAAATATTAAAATAAAATTTATTCTAATAATAATATTAATAAATTAAGTTTTATTTACAAACTATAAAATAATTTTAAATTCATTTTCTTTCTTTTAAATTAAAATAAAATGAATTACATTCTTTATTTTTATATTTAAATTAATATTTTAAAATTTAAAAATTTATTATTATTCAAAATACATCTTTTTCATCAATTTTTGCACCTGCTTTAATTAAACATAATGCAATTTCATAAGATGATTTTTTTTGACAAATTAAATGAAGAGATGTAAATCCCTTTATTTTATAAAATATTTCATTTTTAATTCTAAACAAATTTTTTTATAATTTAATTAAATAAAAATTATAATATACTTTCTAATAAAAAAATTATAAATATTTCAATATTATTTCTAAAATGAAAAATTTTTTACATCCTAATCAAAATATTTAAAATTAAATTTTAATATATTTAAATTAAATTTATTTAATAAATACATCTTTTAAATTAACATCAGCTTTAGCTTCAATTAATAACTTTATAATCTCAAGAGATGGAGTTTTACCAAAACAAACATTATGTAATGGTGTTCTTTTCTATTAAATTCATTATAAATTCATTATAAATTCATTTTTTTTTTTGGAAAAATATATAAAATTTATTACTCTCTATTTTATTGGAATTAATTAATTTAATTAATTTTACTTTTACTTTTTAAAATATAAATCTTCAAACATCCTTTTTATTTTTAAATAATTAATTAGAAAGAAAATATTATTATTATTTTTTAATATATAAAATTTTACATTTTGAATATTAACATCATTAGTTGATAAAATTAATAATTTAATTAATTCATCTGATAAATTAAAAGCACAAGCATTATGAAGTGATGTATTTCCCTAATAAAATAAAATAAAATAAAATAAAATTAATTTATTTAATAAATAATAATATAAAATGAAATAAAATACATCCTTTTATTTTATTTTTTAAAAAAAAAACAATTAAAATTAGTTTATTTAAATATAAATTTTATATTTTTTTACTTTCTAAAAAAAAAAGAAAAAATTTTTAAATAAACATTTTCCAAAATATAAAAAAAAAGATTTTTCTTTTCTAAATTAAAATACATCTTGTAAATTAGCATTTGCTCCAGATTTAATAAGTAATTCAATTATATTTTTATCTAATTTATTTTTACAAGCTGAATGAAGTGGTGAATCATTCTTTTTTTTTAATAATTAATTAATTAATAATAAATAAATAAATAAATTTATAATTTATTAAAAATACTCGCTATTTTTATATTTAATTTTAATTTTCATTTTAATTTTAATTTTAATTTTAATTTTAATATTAATAATTTACATCCTTTTTTTTATTGTTAAAATTAATTTTAATTTAATAAAATTGTTTTATAAATCTTAAATCAAACATCAAGAGAATTAACAATAGCTCCTGCTAATATTAATTTTTCAAAAACATTAAATGGTGCTTTTTTCATACAACAAAAATGTAATGGAGTTGCATTCTTTTAATTGAAAAATTTTATTATATTTATTATTATTATTATTATTTTTGTAAAAATATATAAAAAAATAAATTACATACTTTTTCATTTAAAAATATAATTTTTATTTTAATTTTAATTTTAATTTTAATAAATTATTTTTAATACATTCTAAAATAAAAAATTAAAAGGAAAAAGAAATATTTTTTAATTTTAATATTTTTTAATATTTTTTTTAATACATTTTTTGCATTTGGATCTGCTCCAATAGAAATAAAATAATCAATAACTTCAAAATCTGCTCCAAATTTACAAGCAATATGAAGTGGTGTTTCATTCTAAATATAAATATAATTTAATATTTAATTAAATAATTATTTTTTTATATTAAAAAATTATTTTTTTTTTACATACTTTTTTTTTAAAAATAATATTAAAAAAGAGAAAAAGTATGTAAAAAAAAACTCAATTTTTAATTTAAATTTTTTATTTTAAATAATTTTTAAATTGAATTTTTTACATTCTAAAAATTATTTATTTATTAATTTTTTAATAAATAAAATTTATAATTTTTAATTTAAATTTACATATCTTATTGAAATATTTTCTTTTGTAATATTATTTTTAATTTCTTTTAAATCTCCTTTTCTTATTAATTGATTTAAATTTATCATAATTTTTTGTTTGAAAAAAAATGAAAAAAAATGAAAAAAAAAATTTAAATTAAAAATTTTTTATTTTATTTATTTATAAGGAAAATCCACTTTTTTCTTTTCTTTCCTTCTTCTTATTAAAATTTCTCAAATAAAATCAAAATAAAATCATATTGAATTTTATTGAATTTTATTAAATTTAATTAAATTTTATTAAATTGAAATAAATTTTATTAAATTTTTTGGAAATTAATCTGAGTAAATATTATTAAGAAATTTTGTTTCATCATAAAATTCGCAAGTAATAACATTTCCTCCAAAATATCGATTATCTAAAGAAAATTGAGCTTTATCAGCATTTTCCAAATTTTGATATAAAATGAAAATTTTAATATTTTCTTTTTTTTCTTTTTTAGAATTTGATTTATTAGAACTTTGATAAACATAAATATCTTGAATAGTTCCAAATTTTGAACATTCTTCATAAACTTCCCTTTCAAGATCTTCATCAACTTCATTTGAATCAACCATATTTTGTAAAACAATACATCTTGAAGTAGGTTTTTCTCTTGATAATCTTTTGATTAATTGATGTCTAGTATTTGTATCAATATGTGAATCATCAAGTTTTTCCATTTCTATTTCTTGATTTTGATTAAATTGATTTTGATTAAATTGATTTTGATTAAATTGATTTTGATTAAATTGATTTTGATTTAATTGATTTGGATTAAATTGATTTTGATTAAATTGATTTGGATTTAATTGATTTGGATTAAATTGATTTGGATTTAATTGATTTTGATTAAATTGATTTTGATTAAATTGATTTTGATTAAATTGATTTTGATTAAATTGATTTTGATTAAATTGATTTTGATTAAATTGATTTTGATTTCGAAAAAATGGATTTGGTTTTTGAAATGGATTTGGAAATGGATTTGGAAATGGATTTGGATTAAATTGATTTTGGAAAAATGGATTTTGATTAAATTGTGATTTAAATTGAGTTTTTTGAATATTTGATGGTTTGACTTTTAATTGTTTTCCTGCTAATTCAAATCCATCCATTTGATCAAGTGCTTTTTGTGCTGATTCTTCATTCTCAAATTGAATAAATGCATATCCTCTATGTGTTCCTTTTTGTTTATCAATCTTTAAATTGAAATTAAATTAAATTAAAATTAAATTAAATTGAATTGAAATTAAATTGAAATTAAATTGAAATTAAATTGAAAGTAAATTAAATTGAAATGAAATTAAATTAAATTAAATTAAATTAAATTAAATTAAATTAAATTAAATTAAAATGAAATTAAATTAAATTGAAATTAAATTGAATTAAATTAAATTGAAATTAAATTAAATTAAATTGAAATTAAATTGAAATTAAATTGAATTTATTACAGATAATTTGCATGATTTAATTTTTCCAAAAACTCCAAAAATTTGTTCTAAATTTTCATTTGTAATATTCCAATTAATAGATCCAACATAAATTGTATCTTTTTTTGAAATTTGATAATCCATTAAATTTTGTGATTCTGATTGTGATTCTGATTGTGATTCTGATTGTGATTCTGATAAAGCATTATGAGTTAAATACCATTGAACCTTAATTGGTTTTTCATGAATAACAAATTGATCTAATTCTTCAATTGCTCTTTTAGCTGATTTATGAAATGAATATTCAATAAGACAAAATCCTTTATGTTGTTTTGTTGTTGGATTCTATTTAAATTTAATAAATTTTAATAAATTTTAATAAATTTAATTTAATAAATTTTATTCCACTTTTTTTTTTAAAAAAAATCTATAATTATAATTATAAATAAAATAATAAATTCAAATCTAAAATTAAATATTAAATTAAATATTAAATATTAAATATTAAATTAAAATTAAAAATTAAAATAAACATACAAATGGCATATCCATATTTTTAATTGGTCCAAAAGCTTCAAATAAATCTTTAATTTCTTTAATACTTGTATTATTATCAATATTTTGAATAAATAATCTACTTTGTGATTTTAATTGTAATTCTTCTTGTGTTTTTAAATCTAAAGCAGTTTTAGAAACTTGTTGACTTATTTTTAATGAAATATTTCCATTCTAAATAAAAATAGAATTAGAAAAAGAAAATTTTCAATTAATATAATTATAATTATTATTACAAAATAAATAAATAAATATTAAAATATTAATAATTAAATAATAATTAAATATTATTTAACTTTCTATTACTTATTATTATAATACTATTTTATCAAAATAAATAATTTCTGTTTTTAAAATTAATTTAAATTAAATTAAATTAAATTATTTTTACTTCCTAAATATTATTTTCCAAATTATTTAATTTAATTTAATTTAATTTAATTTTAAAAGAAGTTATGATTAAATTACTGTTTGATTAGATTTTGCATTTGTAATATATTTCATTGCTGTTCTTTCTAATTCTGGCATAGAACTTGATGAAGAATATGAAGAATTATCATTTTCATTTGAAATTGTTGAATTAAGTGATTTTTTATTTGAATTTCTTTTGAATTTCTTTGAATTTCTTGAATGATTTGATTTACTTCTTGAATTTCTTGAATGATGTGATTTATTTCTTGAATTTCTTGAATGATGTGAATGTGCTGATTGATTTAAATGTGATTGATGTGAATTTCTTGAATGATTTGATTTACTTCTTGAATTTCTTGAATGATTTGATTGATGTGATTTACTTCTCGAATTTCTTGAATGATGTGAATGATGTGAATGATGTGATTTACTTCTTGAATTTCTTGAATGATTTGAATGATGTGAATGATGTGAATGATGTGAATGATGTGATTTACTTCTTGAATTTCTTGAATGATGTGAATGATTTGAATGATTTGAATGATGTGAATGATGTGATTTACTTCTCGAATTTCGTGAATGATTTAAATGTGCTGATTGATTTGAATTTCTTGAATTTCTTGAATGATGTGTATGTGTTGATTGATTTAAATTTTTTGAATTATCTTTTTTTATTGATGTTTCTTTTGATTTTCTCTTTTCATGTTTTAATTCATTTTTCTCAATTTTTGTTTCTTCTTTTTCTTTTTCTTTTTCTTTTAAATTTGTTTTTTTTAATTTTGGATTAATTGTTTTTATTTTAATTTTTTGATTTGAATTGTTTGTTTTAGATCTAAAATCATCATTATTTAATGTTTTTAAATTATCAATTTCATCTGATTTTCTTTGTTTTTTTGTTTTATCCATAATAGAATGTATTTCTTTATTTTCTTCTTTTTTTGAGTTATTACTTTTTTTTATTATTTCTTGTTTTTCTTTTTCAATTGAATTTGATTTTGATTTTGATTTTGAATTTGATTTTGATTTTGAATTTGAATTTGAATTTGATTTTGATTTTGATTTTGATTTTGAATTCTTTAAATTTGATTTTAAATTTTCTTTTAAATTTTCTTTTAAATTTGATTCTTTTGATTTTGATTTTGATTTTGAATTTGATTTTGATTTTGAAGTTTGAATTTAAATTATCTTTTAAATTTTGATTTTAAATTTTCTTTTAAATTTTCTTTTAAATTTTCTTTTAAATTTTCTTTTAAATTTTCTTTTGATTTTGATTTTGATTTTGATTTTGATTTTGAAGTTGATTTTGATTTTGATTTTGAAGTTGATTTTGAATTATCTTTTAAATTATCTTTTGATTTTGATTTTGATTTTGATTTTGATTTTGATTTTGATGTTGATTTTGATTTTGATTTTGATTTTGATTTTGATTTTGATTTTGATTTTGAAGTTGATTTTGAAGTTGATTTTGAAGTTGATTTTGAAGTTGATTTTGAAGTTGATTTTGATTTTGAAGTTGAATTCTTTTTTTCTTTCATAAGTTGTTTGAGTTTTTGATTATATTTTTGTTTTAATTTTCTTTTTAATTTTTGTTTTTGTTGTTGATATTTTAATAAATCAATTTTCTTTGTTTTTCTTTTTAATCTTTCTTTGTTTTTTTTTGAATTTAATTTTTTTCTTAAATTAGATTTTATTTTTCTTTTTAAAAGATTTCTTTTAAATTTTTTTGAATGATGATCATTTTCTTCTTCTGATTTTGAATTTTTTTGATTTAATTTCTTTTTTAATTGTTTTTTTAATTTGATTTCATTTGTTGATTCTGTTGTTGAATTTGTTGAAGAAAAAGAATTTGAATTTGAATTTGAATTTGAATTTGAATTTGAATTTGAATTTGATTTTGATTTTGAATTTGATTTTGAATTTTGTTTGTTTTTGTTTCTCTTTTGATTCATTAAAAGACCAAGTTGAAGATTTTGATAAATTTAAATTTGAAGATTTTTTATTTTTATTTTTATTTTTATTTTTATTTTTATGTTGTTTTTTATAATGATTTTTATTTGAAAAAGAATGTTTTTTTCTTTTTTTAGATTTATTTAAATTATGATTTTTTTCTAAATCCATTTTAAATTTTGTTTTTTAAATTTTGTTTTTTAAATTTTTGTTTTTTAAATTTTGTTTTTAAAAATGAAAAAAAATGAAAAAAAATGAAAAAAAATGAAAAAATGAAATTTTTTTTTTTTAATTTTGTTTTTTAAAAAGTTTTGCAAAGAAAAAATTTGAAAGAAAAAAAGAAAAGAAAAAAAAAATTTTGGAAAAGAAAAGATAAAAAATCATTAATTATCAAAATAACAATGATAATTAAAGATAAAAAAGATAAAAGATAAGAGAGAAAAGAATCAAATTAAATCAAATTGAATTGAATTAAATCAAATTAAATTGAATCGAATCAAATTAAATCAAATTAAATCAAATTAAATTGAATTGAATCAAATCAAATTGAATTAAATTGAATAAAATCAAATCAAATCAAATCAAATTGAATTGAATTGAATCAATCTCTTTTTGTTGAAGTTTTCTTTAAAACAGATCTAAAATCTGTAATTTTAGGTTGTTCTTTAGGTTGAATTTGTTTAACTTGAGGAGGACCTCTTCCTTTTCTTGCTCCTCCTCTTCCTCTAAATGCTTGACCTGATTTCATTTCTGCAAGAATATTATCAAGAACACCTTTTTGATTACCTCTTGGTGTTAAAGTTCTTTGTGGTTTTGTTAATTTTCTTCCTGATCTTTCTTTTGATTTTGCTGCTTTTTCTTCTTCTTCTTTGAATTTTTGATTTTCTTTATAACATTTACTAAAATCTTGAACAAATGTATTAATTTGTCCAAAAAAATCTTCTGGTTTTAAATTCTTGTTAGTTTCTCCATAATATTCTAATATTTTTTGATATTCTTCCATTATATCTTCAAATCTCTTTTCAATTTGTGTGAATTTTTCATCAGCTTTTTCATAAAAACTGTTCATTTTCTCATAAAATTTATCATCATCATTAAAAGGTATTTGATGTTGAGGAAGTTCAGTTTGTAATTTTTTCAATCCCATTCTTGCATCTCTTATATTTGATGAAATTTGTTGTTCTGAAACTCTTGATGCTTTTTCAATAAAACTTAAATCATCAATGAAATTTATAGCATCAGGATATTTACTTTCTACAAAACTAGCTATCCAATGCAATAAAGTTATTTTCGGATTTACTGTTCCTTTTGTGTCTTTGATTTTGTTTAATGATCCTAATTTGAATCCATAAACTCCTCCTTTTGATGTTCCTCCATTCATATAATTTCCCAATTTTAAAACAATTTTCAAAATTAATTTGAAATTTTCACTTTTTTTTAATTGGCTAAGTGATTGTTCAATTGCTTTGATTTCAGGAAGAATATCATTAATTGATTCATCAAAATTCATTTCAAATAAAAATGCATTTATTCTTTGTTCCAATCTTGGGATATCTACTATTTGAAGATAGAATTTCTCACATTCAGCTAAATCATTAACATCTCCTGCAAATGATGTTAATAGTTCTGCTTCTTCTGTTGTTGGTAATGATTCTTTTAGTGATTTTACGTTTTGTTTTGTTAGTTTTGATTCATCTAATAATAAAATTGCTTTTCTTATTTCTTGATGTGACATTTTAAATGAAGGTAAAATTATTGCAACATTATTTGATTTTTTTGGATCAACAAGTTGAATTTTTTTCTTTTTAGCTGGTTCTTTTTCTTTATTTTCATCAACAGGAACTATATTTTTTATAATAAATATTTTAATTTTGAAATATTTTAATTTTAAATATTTTAATTTTTAAATATTTTAATTAATAAATAATTTTAAAATATTTTAATTTTGAAATAATTAAATTTTAAATATTTTAATAATAAATATTTTAATTTTGAAATATTTTAATAATAAATATTTTAATTTTTAAATATTTTAATTTTGAAATATTTTAATTTTTAAATAAACTAACTTTTTTTAACATTGAAAAAATTAGCAAATTCATCTTTATCAAACTCAACATTATCATCATTTAAATCTTTCCAAATAGTATTATCAACTTTAATATCGGGAATTTTAGCCCAATGGAGTTGTTTCAAGGGAATAGGAGGTTTAATTGATTTCTTTTTAGGTTTACCTCTTAAACCAGGTCCTCCCATAGGTGGAGGTGGTCCTCCCATTGGCGGACCTCCCATAGGTGGTGGTGGTCCTCCCATTGGTGGTGGCGGTCCTCCCATTGGTGGTGGTGGTCCTCCCATAGGTGGTGGTGGTCCTCCCATTGGTGGTGGTGGTCCTCCCATTGGTGGTGGTGGTCCTCCCATTGGTGGTGGTGGTCCTCCCATTGGTGGTGGCGGTCCTCCCATTGGTGGTGGCGGTCCTCCCATAGGTGGTGGTGGTCCTCCCATTGGTGGTGGTGGTCCTCCCATTTTTACTTCTACATTTTCATTTACATTTTCATTATTAATATTTTCATTATTTCCATCTCCTAAATTTTTCTTTATAAGACTTGGATTCTTTATCATTTTCTGTAAATTCTTTTCTTCATCATCTTTATTCTGAATTTCTGTTGTAATTTTTGTTATTTCTTCTCTTAATTTTTGTATTTCTGTTTGTCTTTCTGCTTTAATAGTCATAATCATTGTTTCTAATTCATTTGATTCATCTTCTAATTTATCTGTTTTTGATTCATATTCAACTCTTAATTTTTCTTCAATTTCTTTTTGTATGTTTTTTTCAATATCTTTTTTAATTTCTTCTTCAATTTTTCTTTTAAAATCTTCATCCAAATCTATTTCTTGTTCTGGATTTTCTTTTTGTTTTTTTTTCCTTTCTAATTGATTTTTTTTCTGTTCAATTTTTTCTTTTAGTTTTTTAACTCTTAATTGATGTGCTTCTTTTATTTCTTGGATATTTTGTTTGTGTCTTTTTGATTCAACTTCTATTTGTGAATCAATTTGTTCAATTTCTTTGTTTCCTATTTGAATTTTTTGATTGTATTCTTGTTTAAGATTTTGTAGTGATTTATCAAAATCCATTGATCTATTTCTTAATAATTTTTGAAGTTCTGATATTTTCTTTGAATTCCATTCATTTTCTGTTTCCATTTTTGTTAATGATTCTGCTAATTGTGAATATTCTTGTTTTTTTTCTCCAAATAAAAATAATGAGAAGAAATTTGAAACTTGATCTTTTTTTTTTTAAATAACAAAACAAAATTTTTAATATTAATTTTAATTTTAATTTTAATTTTAATTTTAATTTTAATTTTAATTTTAATTTTAATTTTAATTTTAATTTTTAATTTTTAATTTTAATTTTAATTTTAATTTTAATTTTATTTAATTTTAATTTTAATTTTAATTTTAATTTTAATTTTAATTTTAATTTTTAATTTTAATTTTGATTTAATTTTTAATTTTAATTTTAATTTTTAATTTTAATTTTAATTTTAATTTTAATTTTAATTTTAATTTTAATTTTAATTTTAATTTTAATTTTAATTTTAATTTTAATTTTTAATTTTAATTTTAATTTTAATTTTAATTTTTAATTTTAATTTTAATTTTAATTTTAATTTTAATTTTAATTTTAATTTTAATTTTAATTTTAATTTTAATTTTAATTTTAATTTTTAATTTTAATTTTATAAATGAATTTTGATTTTAATTTTATAAATGAATTTTAATTTTTAATTTTAAATTTAATTTTACCACCTGAATTAACAGCATATTGAGCCATTTCATTAAGAGTTTTAAAAACAATTTCAATATCATATTCTGTTTTAAATAAAATAACAATTAAATGTCTGAAAAATTCAATAACAATTTTAGGTGTTTTTGTATTTTCGAATTCTTTAGCAAATTGAATAGCCATATTTCCAGCATCTCCAACATCAAATTGTGAACTTCCATATTGTGTTTGAATTTCTGCATCATCTTCTTTTGCATTATCTTCAAATATTTGAATTTGTGAATCAAGTTCATCTAAAAGTCCTTTTTTAATTTCCTATTTTTTATTATTTTAATTTTATAAATGAATTTTAATTTTTAAATTTATTTTAATTTTAATTTTAATTTTAATTTTTAATTTTAATTTTAATTTTAAATTTAATTTTAATTTTAATTTTAATTTTAATTTTAATTTTAATTTTAATTTTAATTTTAATTTTAATTTTAATTTTAATTTTAATTTTAATTTTAATTTTAATTTTAATTTTAATTTTAATTTTTAATTTTAATTTTAATTTTAATTTTAATTTTAATTTTAATTTTTAATTTTAATTTTGATTTTAATTTTAATTTTAATTTTAATTTTTAATTTTAATTTTAATTTTAATTTTAATTTTAATTTTAATTTTAATTTTAATTTTAATTTTAATTTTAATTTTAATTTTAATTTTAATTTTAATTTTATAAATGAATTTTAATTTATTATTATTTACACTTAATAACTCAAGTAAACCAAGATTAATAAATTGATGGCGAATATGAACTCTTTTTTCTAATTCATTATGATACCAAATCAAAGAGTTAATTAAAGTCATACAAACTCTAATTAATTCAAAATCCATTAAATGATCTCTAATTGTAACAACAATAAAAGAAAATTGAATTTGTAAATTTTCTGTTGCGAATCTAATAATTGCTGAATAAACAACATCATATCTAATATGTGAAACTGCTGCAAGTAATTCCATAACCATTCCTCTTATCTTTTCATTAGGATTAAGAACTGATTTTGTTAAAAGATATATTGAATCTTTTTTTTCAAGAACTGCATTTAATCCAACCTATTATTTATTTTATTATTTAAATATTTATTTTATTTCATTTCATGTTTTTTGAAATTATTTTATTATTTTATTTTTTTTTTTATTTTATTATTTTTTTATTTTATTATTTCATTATTTTATTTCATTTCATGTTTTTAAATTTTATTTTTCATTTTTCATTTCATATTTTTGAAATTATTTCATTTTCATTATTTTATTATTTTATTATTTTATTATTTTATTATTTTATTTTATTTTTTCATTTCATTATTTTTTTTAAAATTATTTTATTTTTTTTCATTTTTTTATTATTTTGAAATTATTTCATTATTATTTCATTTCATTTTTTTTTTAAATTATTTCATTTCATTTCATTATTTTTTTGATTATTTCATTTTATTTCATTTCATGTTTTTTGAAATTATTTTATTATTTTTTGAAATTATTTTATTATTTCATGTTTTTTGAAATTATTTAGTTATTTGGATTAAATTAAATTGAATAATTACACCATTATTCATTAAAGCTTTCATTGCTCGAATAGATTCAATAAGAAAATTATTTTTACTATCAGAAGGTTGAAGATTATGAATTTTTGATAAAATATTTAATAATAATTCATGACCACTTTTCTTAACAAATTCAGAAACCCAATTCATTTCTTCACTTGTAAGTGATACTCTTAATCCAATTATATCATTTAATTGTGGATCTTTACTTAATAAATCCACATAATTTTGTGGTGTTTTTTTTGCATCTGATTGATCCTATTTTTTTATTTATTTTATTTTTATTTTTATTTTTATTTTTATTTTTATTATTTTTATTTTAGGAAAAATAAATTTAAAATAAAAAAAAATACCATCATTTGATGTTTTGCTTTGTGTTGACAAATTAATAACCATTTTGTTGGATCTGGCATTGCCATCATTCCATCTCTTTTTTCTTTTGGAAGATTTAATTGATCCTTTTTTTTATTTGTGTTTATTTTTTTGATTAAATTATTAATTTATTTATTCGTTTTGTTTATTTTAACGTTTTTTTCTTATTATTTATTATTTATTTTTTTTCCTTTTTTCTTTTTTCTTACTAAAAATTGATTAAATTGAGTTTGTAATTCTTCTTTATTTGGAATAGGAGGTAATTTTTCTTCAGTTATTTCAGTATTTTTGCTTTTATTTTTACTCATTTTTTTTCTGTTTTAAAAATTTTTTTAATAAAAGAATTTTTCTTTTTTGTTGTTTTTTTTTCTTTGTTGTTTTTTGTTTCAAATAATTAAAAAAAAAGTAAAAAAAAATGAAAAAAAAAAATAAAAAAAAAATCAACTTATAAAAAAGAGTAAAAAATTTATTTTAATTTTCTCATTTTTTCCTCTTTTTTTTTTATCTTTTTAAATAATTAAAATTAAAATTAAAATTAAAATTAAAATTAAAATTAAAATTAAAATTAAAATTAAAATTAAAATTAAAATTAAAATTAAAACTAAAATTAAAATTAAAATTAAAATTAAAATTAAAATTAAAATTAAAATTAAATTAAAATTAAAATTAAAATCAAAATTAAAATTAAAATTAAAAATTAAAATTAAAATTAAAATTAAAATTAAAATTAAAATTAAAATTAAAATTAAAATTAAAATTAAAATTAAAATTAAAATTAAAATAAAATTAAAAATTAAAATTAAAATTCAAAAATTAAAATTAAAATTAAAATTAAAATTAAAATTAAAATTAAAATTAAAATTAAAATTAAAATTAAAATTAAAATTAAAATTAAAATTAAAATTAAAATTAAAATTAAAATCAAAATTTTTCATTTTTTTTCTTTTCAAAAATGAATGAAATTATATTTTTTGGAAGAAATGAAGAGCCAAAACTTTTCAAAAATGAACCAGAAAAAATAAAAAAACCAATTCAATTTAAATTTGAAAATGAAAATGAAAATGAAAATGAAAATGGAAAACAAATTAAACAAATTGCATCAGGTTTTTATGGAACAATTTTCCTTTTTAAAAATGGAAAAGCAATAGAATATTTAAAAGATTCAAAACAAAATCCTAAAAAAATCCAAATTGAAGAAAATATTCAAAAAGTAACTATTGGTGCTCAAAATGAAGCTATTTTAACGTTAGAAGGAAATGTATTTGCCAAAGGAATTGATATTAATTCAAAAAAACCAAAAGAATTTATCAATATTTCATCATTAATTGAAGATACAAATGATAGAATAATTCAAGATATTGTTTCTGGAGCTCATTCAATTTACTTATTAACTTCAAATCAAAATGCTTATGGAATTGGTTCAAATGAATATTGTCAACTTTGATTTAGATTCTAAAACACTTAATAACACAGAAAAACCAATTTTAATGATGAAAAATGTTTCTAAAATATTTTCAGGAATTTCATCATTTCATGTTTTTCTTTTAAATTCAAATCAAGAATTATTTGGATGCGGATATAATTCATATAATCAACTTGGATTAGGAGAATCAAGAAAAGAAGAAACAATCCCTAAATTAACCAAAATTCAAAATATTCCAAAAGGTAAAATAATTGATATTCAATGTGGAAGATATAATTCAATAATGTTGATTGAAAATCAAAATCAAAATGAAAATCCAAAAAGAAAACTTTATTCATGTGGAAGTTCAAATAACAGATTTCTTGGCAGAAATGAAAGTAATTATGAATTTACTGAAATCAAATCATCTTTATTTGAAAATGATGATAATATTCTTGATTTTTCTTGTGGATATCACCATTCTTTGATTTTAACTTCTAATTCAAAATTGATTGCATTTGGAAGTAATTCATTTGGCCAATTAGGAACTGAAGATAGGATAGATGATCAATCAATTCTAATTCAAATTGAACTTCCTAAATTAAGATTTAATGAAGATATTTCTAATTATCATATTTCTTGTGGATCTTTCAATTCATTTATTTATTATTCTTCTCCTTCTTTCTCCAATCTCGAAGAAGATTTGATAAAATTATTTGAAAGAAAAGAATTTTGTGATATTTCATTTAAAACCAAAAATGGAGAAATAATCAAAGCTCATAAATTAATATTGAAATATAGATTAAATCAAAATGAAAATGAAATTGAAAAACTTCAAGAAATTATTTCAAAAAAATCAATTAAAGAATCAAATCAAATATTTGAAATGATTTATTCAAACAATTCCAATATAAATCCAATATTATATTCTGAAATTAAAGAAATTATAAATTCAAATGAAAAAATTGAAGAAACAATGAAAAGAATTTATTTAAATGAAAAAGAAAATGAAAATGAAAATGATTTTATTATTGAAAGAAAAGAAAAACAATATAAATTTCCAAAATTAATATTAATAATGAGAAGTGAATTATATCGAGGAATGTTTTTATCTGTAACAGAAGATAAATCTAATAAAGTTACAGATTATAGTGAATTAAGTAATAAATCATTTCAAATATTTGAATATTGGATTTATTCAAATCAAATTAAAGATGAAATTCAAATTACACAAGAAATAATTCAAGAATTAGAAAGAGGAATTGATTATTTTCAATTAAATCAAACAAATCCAAATTTATTTGATTTATTAATTAACAAATTTAATAATTAAAATTAAAATTAAAATTAAAATTAAAATTAAAATTAAAATTAAAATTAAAATTAAAATTAAAATTAAAATTAAAATTAAAATTAAAATTAAAAATTAAAATTAAAATTAAAATTAAAATTAAAATTTAAAATTAAAATTAAAATTAAAATTAAAATTAAAATTAAAATTAAAATTAAAATTAAAATTAAAATTAAAATTAAAATTAAAACATTTTTTTGTGGATTTGGAATTTGAGATGAATTTTATTGAGTTTTCGATCTTGTTTGAATTAATCTTGTTTTGATAAGAAAGATTAAAAAAAGGAGAAAAAGGAAATCAAAATCAAAAGAAAAAGGAAATCAAAAGAAAAAGAAAATCAAAAGAAAAAGAAAATCAAAAGAAAAAGAAAATCAAAGATGTGATGATAAAGAAAGTGGCTGAAAGAACTAAACCGAAACTGCAATCAAAAATTTGACAACCGCCACCTTCATCATTAGCTGCCTTAAGTTCCGCACAAGTTGCACTGTTTTTATTGATACACTCATAGGAGAAAGTTCCATTAGTATCAATACCACACCAAGCACATGGAGTTTGCAAACAAGTTGATTCATAACTTGAATTAGATCCTGACCATGTGCAATCACATGAAACATAACAAACTAAACCAAGGAAAAACAGAAAAAGGAATAATTTCATCAAAAAAAGACAAAAAAGAAAAATGATCCAAAAAAAATTTTCTTTCATCAAAAAAAATATTAATAAAGAATTTTGCTTTTTTTTTAATCTTTTTGATTTTCATTTTGATTATTATTTTTCAATCCATTTTACCTTTTTATATTAGTTTTATTATTTCCTAAAATCCCCCTTTTAATTTCCACCTTCATTTATTTTTATTTTTAGATTTAGATTTAGATCTATTTGGATTGATTTGATTTGATTTGATTTGAAATGAATTAAAAATTAAAAAGAAAAAAAAAGTAAAATAAATAAATTCTTATTTTTCTTTTTCTTTTTCTTGATTTAAAATGATTAAAATTGAAAAAAAAAGATTTTATTTATTAATTAATTGGAAAAGAAAATTAAATTGAATGATAAAAAAAAGTAAAATTTTTGTTTGAATAATTTTATAATTTGAATTAATTTAAATCAATTTCTTCATAATCATCTTTATTTTGATTTTGATTTTTGATTTTGATTTTGATTTTGATTTTGATTTTGATTTAAATTTTCATTTTGATTTTGATTTTGATTTTGATTTTGATTTTGATTTTGATTTTGATTTTTATTTTGATTTTGATTTTTGATTTTGATTTTGATTTTCATTTTGATTTTTATTTTGATTTTGATTTTGATTTTTGATTTTAATTTTGATTTTGATTTAAATTTTCATTTTGATTTAAATTTTTATTTTGATTTTGATTTTCATTTTGATTTTTATTTTCTTTTTTTGGAATTTGAATAATATTTTCATTTGATAAATCAATTAAATCATTAAGAGTATTTTTTTGAGAATTTAAAAAATCAGAATGTTTTAAATCATTTTTTTGAATTAAATTAGATAATTTATCCAATCTATCATTAATTGCAAATAAAACTCTAACAATTCTTTCAAGTTCTTTTCTTGTTCTAAGAAGTTTTTTCATATATTCATTTAATATTTCTGAATTATAAAGCTCCTTCTTTAATTGCTTTTTTAAGTTTTTCTTCAATTTCTTCTAATTTTTCTTTTAATTTTTCTTGTGATTCAAATATTTTTTCAAATCCAATTTCTGATACTTTTATTAATGGTTCAAATATTGTATTTAATTCTTCTGTAAAAATTTCAAAAACATTTTTATGTTTATTCATTATTAAAAAAAATGAAAAAAAATGAAAAAAAATGAAAAAAATAATTATTAGTAATTTTTATTTAAAATAAAAAAATAAAAAATAAAAATTTTTTTTCATTTTTTTTCTTTTAAAATAAAATTAAAATTAAAAATAAAATTAAAATTAAAATAAAAATTAAAATTAAAATTAAATAAATGAATCTTTTAACAACTTCAACTTATTTTTATTTTAAAAAATTAAAAAATGAAAAATGAAAAAGAAAAAGAAAATGAAAATGAAAATGAAATCCTTCAAATTAATAGAAAACAATTTGGAATGCAATTAATTTCTCAACAAAATTTAGATTCAATTAAACAAAAAATTTCAGAACAAAAAAAAATTGAAGGAATTTTTGGAATTTTTGAATGGAATAAATCATATTATCTTATTGTTATTGAAAAAAGTGAACTTATTGGATATATTTGTAAAAATCCAATTTATCAAATTAAAAAAACAGAAATAATTCCATTCACTCAAAAAGAAGAAAAAGAAATTGAAAACTCAAAATCATCAAGAATATTAATTAAAATGTTAAGAAAAGTATTACAAACAAAAGGATTATATTATTCACCATCTTTTGATTTAACAAATTCAGTTCAAAAACAATTTGAAAGATATAAAAATTCAAATGAAGAAATTGATTCAAAATATTTAAATTTCTTAAATTATCAAGGATTCAATTCATTTAACACTGAATATCTTTGGAATAAAATATTCATCAAATCTTTCATTGAAAATCAACTTCAAAATTACATTCTTCCAATTATAATGGGATATATTGAAACACGTGAATTTAGAATCAATAACAAACTTGTTCAAATTTCATTAATTTCAAGAAGAAGTACATTTCGAGTTGGAAAAAGATACACAAGAAGAGGAGTTAATTTAGAAGGAAAAGTTACTAATTTTGTTGAAACAGAACAAATTATTGAACAAAGTTTAGATCAAAGAATTGTTAGTTTTGTTCAAATCAGAGGATCTATTCCGCTTTTATGGTCTCAATTCCCAGATTTTAGATACAATCCAAAGAAAAAATTCTCAGAAGCAAATGAAGAACAAGTTAAAGAAGCATTTTCTAAACATATTAATCAAAACAATGAAATTTATGGAAATCAAACACTTGTTAATTTAATTGATAAAAAAGGATCAGAATTATTACTTGAAAATGAGTTCAAAAAACAATGTGATATTTACAACAAAACAAACACAAAAACACCAGTTAAATATGTTCATTTTGATTTTCATGCTCAATGTAAAAACCTTCAATGGGGAAAATTATCAATTTTAATGGATCAATTAAAAGAAGATCAACAAAAATATCAATTCTTTTGCTTTGAAAAAAAAGAAAACGAAGAAGAAAATGTTATTAAACAAACAGGAATATTCCGAACTAATTGTGTTGATTGTCTTGATAGAACAAATGTTGTTCAAGGATTATTAGCAAGAAGAAATTTAGAAGAAGAATTAAGAAAACAAGGAATAATTCAAGAAAACGAAAAAATTGAAGATAATAAAGAATTAGAAAGTTATTTGAAGAATTTATGGGCAAACAATGCTGATGAGATTAGTATCCAATATTCTTCAACTCCAGCATTAAAAACTGATTATACAAGAACAGGAAAAAGAACCAAAAAAGGAGCACTTAATGATCTTAAAAATTCAATTAAAAGATATTTTTTAAATTGTTATCGAGATTGGTTTTCACAAGATTCTTTAGATATTTTTACTGGAGAATTCGATATTTCTTCTCATAATTCTAAATTACTTGATAATTATAATGAAAGACCTTTTTGGAAATTAATTTTACTTATTTTAATTACTCTTCTTTTATTAATTATTCTTTTGATTAGTTTTGGTAAAATTGGTAAAAATTTAACAAAGAAAACTTCAAGAAAATTATTAGGATTTCCTCAATTAATTAAAGATAGTAGTGGAGTTAAAGAGAATATTTAAATTTTTAATTCAAAAACAAAAACAAAATTTCATTTCAATTCAATTCAATAAAAAAAATTTCAATTTCTTTTTCTTTTTCTTTTTTTATTAAGAAAGAAAAATTTCAATTTTAATTTTAATTTTAATTTTAATTTTATAAATGAATTTGAAATGGAATTTTAATTTTAATTTTAATTTTAATTTTAATTTTAATTTTAATTTTAATTTTAATTTTAATTTTAATTTTAATTTTAATTTTAATTTTAATTTTAATTTTAATTTTAATTTTAATTTTAATTTTAATTTTAATTTTAATTTTATAAATGAATTTGAAATGGAATTTTAATTTTAAATTTAATTTTAATTTTAATTTTAATTTTAATTTTAATTTTAATTTTAATTTTAATTTTAATTTTAATTTTAATTTTAATTTTAAAATTATTTTGAAATGGAATTTTAATTTTAATTTTATAAATGAATTTGAAATGGAATTTTAATTTTTGAAATTGAATTTGATTTTAAATTTTTAAAAATTCTTGATAATTTGAAATTGGATCATTTTTCCTCCATTTATAAAAATAAAAGCCAGTAAAAACACCAAAAAATAAAGAAGCAATAACACCAAAACTAGCACCAGCAGCATTACATTTAGAACAACTTTCAATAATAGGAGATGGAGTTGAACTAAAACATGTTAATTTTGTTAATGTATCAATTTCAATATTAAGCACTGTATCTGTATCATGATAATATGCTGTAACTACTCTGAATGTTTCATAATTATTGCAAAAGAAATTAATTTGCATAAATTTTTCAATATTTGGTTCTACTCCAATGGTATAAATTAATGAAATTCCATCTTCTAAATCTCCTTGTGCTTTATTTTTTGAATTAAATTTATTTTATATTTTTGAATTGAATTTATTTTATATTTTTGAATTGAATTTATTTTATATTTTTGAATTGAATTTATTTTATATTTTGAATTAAATTTATATTTTTTATTTTTAATTAGATTTATTTTATATTTTTGAATTAAATTTATTTTATATTTTGAATTAAATTTATTTTCTTATTTTTGAATTAAATTTATTTTATATTTTGAATTAAATTTATTTTTATATTTTTGAATTAAATTTATTTTATATTTTGAATTAGATTTATTTTATATTTTTAATTAAATTTATTTTATATTTTTAAATTAAATTTATTTTATATTTTTGAATTGAATTTATTTTATATTTTTAATTAGATTTATTTTATATTTTTAATTAGATTTATTTTATATTTTTAATTAAATTTATTTTATTTTTATATTTTTGAATTAAATTTATTTTATATTTTTGAATTAAATTTATTTTATATTTTTGAATTAAATTTATTTTATATTTTTGAATTAAATTTATTTTATATTTTTGAATTAAATTTATTTTATATTTTGAATTAAATTTATTTTATATTTTTAATTAAATTTATTTTATATTTTTGAATTAGATTTATTTTATATTTTTGAATTAAATTTATTTTATATTTTTAATTAGATTTATTTTATATTTTTAATTAGATTTATTTTTATATTTTTAATTAGATTTATTTTATATTTTTTTATTTTTTTAAATTTAATTTATTTTTTTTTTTTTTAATTAAATTTATATTTTTAATTAAATTTTTTTATATTTTTGAATTAAATTTATTTTATATTTTGAATTAAATTTATTTTATATTTTTAAATTAAATTTATTTTATATTTTGAATTAGATTTATATTTTTAATTGAATTTATTTTATATTTTGAATTTAATTTATTTTATATTTTGAATTGAATTCATTTTATATTTTGAATTAAATTCATTTTTATGTTTTGAATTAAATTTATATTTTTGAATTGAATTTATTTCATATTTTGAATTGAATTCATTTTTATGTTTTGAATTAAATTCATTTTATATTTTATGTTTTGTTTTAAAAATTTACTTATTTGTTGATAAGCATAATTTTTAAGATAACCAAAATCAGTGCAAGTTGATAAATTTGCACCAGAAATTACATATCCTGTTGTTAAATCAGGAATACAACAATAACAATCCAAAATATTTGTTATATTAGCACAAATATTAAAAAGAAAAATTATTTTTTGTTCACTATCAGAAAGAATATAAGGATCTTCTGTTTTTCTATTTAATTTTAATTTAATTTTAAATTTAATTTTAATTTTAATTTTAATTTTAATTTTAATTTTTAATTTTGATTTTAATTATAATTTTAATTATAATTTTAATTTTAATTTTAATTTTAATTTTAATTTTAATTTTAATTTTAATTTTAATTTTTAATTTTAATTTTGATTTTAATTTTAATTTTAATTTTAATTTTAATTTTAATTTTAATTTTAATTTTAATTTTAATTTTAATTTTAATTTTAATTTTAATTTTAATTTTAATTTTAATTTTAATTTTTAATTTAATTTTAATTTTAATTTTAATTTTAATTTTAATTTTAATTTTAATTTTAATTTTAATTTTTTACGTTCTCATTAAAGAACTAAAATCATAATTATGATAATTTCCATTTTCATCTTTAAATGCAACTGCACAATTTTGTGGTGTTTGTGCATAAATTATAAAACTCATAAAAATTATTCCAAATATTAATTTAATTATAATTTTCATTTCTTCTTCTTTTCTTTTTTGTTAATTAAATTTGAAAAAAAAAAATGAAATTTAAAAAAAAAATGAAAAAATTTTTTTTGTTTAATTAAAAAAAAAATTTTAAATTAATTTTAATTATTTATTCTAAAAACAAAAATAATCTTTATTCAATTTTTATTCCACTTTCTTTTTAATTTAAATTTTAATTTTAATTTTAATTTTAATTTAAATTTCTATTTTTTATATTATTTAATTCAAATCATTTTTTTTGGAAATAAAATTATTCAAATAAATCAAATTTAATAACAAAAAAATTGATTTTATTTAATAATTTAAGTTTTGAAATTTATTCAACTTCAATCAAATTAAAATTAAAATTTGAATTTAAATTGAAATTATCAATTCAATTCCAAAAAATAAATCATTATTTTCTTTCTTATCAAAATTCAAAATCAAAATTCAAAATCAATAAATAAACATTTAAATTTTAAATTCATCAACTTCATTCCAAATTAATAATTTAGAAACTTTCAATATTTTTATTCAATTTCAATTTCAATTTATGAATGTGAAAATAAAGAATATTTTGAAGATGATAAATAAGAAAAAATTTTTTAAAATTAAAATTAAAATTTAAAAATTTATTTTTTCATTTTTTTCATTTCAAAAATGAATGAAATTATATTTTTAGGAAGAAATAAATATCCAAAACTTTTCGAAAATGAAGAAGAAAAAATAAAAAAACCAATTCAATTTAAATTTGAAAATGAAAATGAAAATGAAAAACAAATTAAACAAATTTCAACAGGAAATTTTGCAACAATTTTCCTTTTTAAAAATGGGAAAGCAATAGAATATTTAAGTGAAAATGATTTAAAACAAAAACCTGAAAAAATCCAAATTGAAAATATTCAAAAAGTAACTGTTGGCGGTGAAAATGAAGCTATTTTAACAAAAGAAGGAAATTTTATTTGCCAAAGGAGTTGATATTGATCCATATAATCAAAAAGAATTTATCAATATTTCATCATTAATTAAAGATAAAAAAGATAGAATAATTCAAGATGTTGTTTGTTCTACTGAATCAATTTACTTATTAACTTCAAATCAAAATGTTTATGGAATTGGTTCAAATGAATATTGTGAACTTGGTTTTGATTCTAAAAAACTTAGAAAAACACAAAAACCAATTTTAATGATGAAAAATGTTTCTAAAATATTTTCAGGAACTACTTCTTATCATGTTTTTCTTTTAAATTCAAATCAAGAACTATTTGTATGCGGATATAATTACAATTCTAAATTCGGATTAGGAGAATCGATAAAAGAAGAAGCAATCCAAAATTAACCAAAATCCAAAATATTCCAAAAGGCAAAATAATTGATATTCAATCTGGCCATACTTTTTCAATAATGTTGATTGAAGATGAAAATTCAAAAAGAAAAATTTATTCATGTGGATATTATGAATATAATGGACTTGGCAAAAATGATGAAGATGAAAATACTTATGAATTTACTGAAATCAAATCATCTTTATTTGAAAATGATGATGATTATATTCGTGATTTTTCTGTTGGAAATAGACATACTTTGATTTTAACTCAAAAAGGGAAATTGATAGTATTTGGAGATAATGAATATGGCCAATTAGGAACTGGAGATACAGAAGATCAATTAATTCCAATTCAAATTGAACTTCCTAAATTAAGATTTAATGAAAATATTTCTAATTATCATGTTCTTTGTAGAAATGAAAAATCATTTCTTTATTACTCTCCTTTTCTTTCTCCTTTTTCCAATATTGAAGAAGATTTGATAAAACTATTTAGAAGAAAAGAATTTTGCAATATTTCATTTAAAACCAAAAATGGAGAAATAATTGAAGCTCATAAATTAATATTGAAATATAGATTAAAAGATCAAAATCAAAATCAAATTGAAAAACTTCAAGAAATTATTTCAAATAAATCAATTAAAGAATCAAATCAAATATTTGAAATGATTTATTCAAACAGAATAATAAATCCAAAATTATATTTTGAAATTAAAGAAATTATAAATTCCAATGAACAAATTGAAGAAACAATGAAAAGAATTTATTTAAATGAAAATGAAAATGAAAAAGATTTTATTATTGAAAGAAAAGAAAAACAATATAAATTTCCTAAATTGATATTAATAATGAGAAGTGAATTATATCGAGGAATGTTTTTATCTGTAACAGATGATAAATCTAATAAAGTTACAGATTATAGTGAATTAAGTAATAAATCATTTCAAATATTTGAATATTGGATTTATTCAAATCAAATTAAAGATGAAATTCAAATTACTCAAGCAATCATTAATGAAATCAAAAGAGGAATTGATTATTTTCAATTAAATCAAACAAATCCAAACTTATTTGATTTATTAACTAACAAATTTAATAATCAAAATTAAAATCAAAATTAAAATTAAAATTAAAATTAAAATTAAAATTAAAATTAAAATTTAAAATCAAAATTAAAATTAAAATTAAAATTAAAATCAAAATTAAAATTAAAATTAAAATTAAAATTAAAATTAAAATTAAAATTAAAATCAAAATCAAATTCAAAATTAAAATCAAAATTCAAAATCAAAATTAAAAAAATCAAAAAAATCAAAATCAAAATCAAAATCAAAATCAAAATTAAAATTAAAATTAAAATCAAAATCAAAATTAAAATTAAAATTAAAATCAAAATCAAAATTAAAATTAAAATTAAAAATAAAATTAAAATCAAAATCAAAATCAAAATTAAAATTAAAATCAAAATTAAAATTAAAACCAAAATTAATATTAAAATTAAAATTAAAATTAAAATTAAAATTAAAATTAAAATTAAAATTAAAATTAAAATTAAAAATCAAAATCAAAATCAAATTCAAAATCAAAATTAAAATTAAAATCAAAATCAAAATCAAAATCAAAATCAAAATTAAAATTAAAATTAAAATTAAAATTAAAATTAAAATTCAAAAATCAAAATTAAAAATAAAAATTAAAATTAAAAATTAAAATTAAAATTAAAATTAAAAATTAAAATTAAAATTAAAATTAAAATTTAAAATTTAAAATCAAAATTAAAATTAAAAAATTAAAATTAAAATTAAAATTAAAATTAAAATTAAAAATTAAAATTAAAATTAAAAATTAAAATTAAAATTAAAATTAAAATTAAAATTAAAATTAAAATTAAAATTAAAATTAAAATTAAAATTAAAATTAAAATTAAAATCAAAATCAAAATCAAAATCAAAATCAAATTCAAATTCAAAATTAAAATCAAAATCAAATCCAAAATCAAAATCAAAATCAAAATTAAAATCAAAATTAAAATTAAAATCAAAATCAAAATTAAAATTAAAATTAAAATTAAAATCAAAATCAAAATCAAAATTAAAATTAAAATTAAAATCAAAATTAAAATCAAAATTAAAATCAAAAAGAAATGAGAAAATATCATTAATTAATCCAAAATTCAAAAAAAAATAATTTTTAATTTTTTCATTTTTTTCATTTTTTTCATTTTTTTCATTTCAAAAAAATTAAAAAAAATTAAAAAAATTAAAAAAAGAAAATGAATGAAATTTTATTTTTTGGAAGAAATAAATATCCAGAACTTATAAAAAATGAACCAGAAATAATAACAAAACCAATTCAATTTAAATTTGAAAATGAAAATGAAAATGAAAAACAAATTAAACAAATTTCAACAGGTTATTATGGAACAAGTTTACTTTTTGAAAATGGAAAAGCAATAGAATATCTAGATATATCATTTCTAACTCAAGATCAAAATCCTTCAAAAATCCAAATTGAAGAAAATATTCAAAAAATAAGTGTTGGAGGTGAAAATGAAGCTATTTTAACAATAGAAGGAAATGTATTTGCCAAAGGAAAAAATATTAATTCAAAAAATCCAAAAGAATTTATCAATATTTCATTATTAATTGAAGATATAAATGATAGAATAATTCAAGATATTGTTTGTTCTTCTGATGCAATTTACTTATTAACTTCAAGTCAAAATGTTTACGGAATTGGTTCAAACTCTCATTCCCAACTTGGTTTTGATTCTGAAACACTTCAAAAAACAGAAAAACCAATTTTAATGATGAAAAATGTTTCTAAAATATTTTCAGGAAATTCTTCAAGTTGTATTTTTCTTTTAAATTCAAATCAAGAATTATTTGTATGCGGATATAATTACAATTCTAGATTCGGATTAGGAGTATCATTAAAATATGAAGATATAAATAAATTAATCAAAATCCAAAATATTCCAAAAGGCAAAATAATTGATATTCAATCTGGATATACTTTTTCAATAATGATGATTGAAGATGAAAATTCAAAAAGAAAACTTTATTCATGTGGATATTATGAATATAATGGACTTGGTAAAACTGTAACTACTCATGAATTTACTGAAATCAAATCATCTTTATTTGAAAATGATGATATTATTGATTTTGATAGTGGAAATAGACATACTTTGATTTTAACTCAAAAAGGGAAATTGATAGTATTTGGAGATAATGAATATGGCCAATTAGGAACTGGAGATATAAATAATCAATTAATTCCAATTCAAATTGAAATTCCTAAATTAAGATTTAATGAAGATATTTCTAATTATCATGTTTGTTGTAAAAATGAAAAATCTTTTCTTTATTATTCTCCTTCTTATTTTTCCAATCTTGAAGAAGATTTGATAAAATTATTTGAAAGAAAAGAATTTTGTAATATTTCATTTAAAACCGAAAATGGAGAAATAATTGAAGCTCATAAATTAATATTGAAATATAGATTAAATCAAAATCAAAATCAAATTGAAAAACTTAAAGAAATTATTTCAAATAAATCAATTAAAGAATCAAATCAAATATTTGAAATGATTTATTCAAACAATTCCAATATAAATCCAAAATTATATTTTGAAATTAAAGAAATTATAAATTTCAATGAAAAAATTGAAGAAACAATGAAAAGAATTTATTTAAATGAAAATGAAAATGAAAATGAAAAAGATTTTATAATTGAAAGAAAAGAAAAACAATATAAATTTCCCAAATTAATATTAATAATGAGAAGTGAATTATATCGAGGAATGTTTTTATCTGTAACAAATGATACTTCTAATAAAGTTACAGATTATAGTGAATTAAGTAACGAATCATTTCAAATATTAGAATATTGGATTTATTCAAATCAAATCAAAGATGAAATTGAAATTACAAAAGAAATAATTGATGAGATTGAAATTGGAATTGATTATTTTCAATTAAATCAAACAAATCCAAATTTATTTGATTTATTAATTAACAAATTTAATAATCAAAATCAAAATCAAAATCAAATTCAAATTCAAAACCAAAATCAAATCCAAGTTCAAATTCAAAATCAAATCCAAGTTCAAATTCAAAATCAAATCCAAAATCAAAATCAAAATGAAATTCAAATTCAAAAGAAAAATAAACCAAAAGAAAAATGTTTCATTTTCTAAAAAATCAAAATTCAAAATTAAAATCAAAATCAAAATCAAAATCAAAATCAAAATCAAAATCAAAATCAAAATTAAATTCAAAATCAAATTCAAAATCAAATTCAAAATCAAATTCAAAATCAAATTCAAAATCAAAATTAAAATCAAAATCAAAATCAAAATTAAAATCAAATTCAAAATCAAATTCAAAATTAAAATCAAAATTAAAATTAAAATTAAAAATTAAAATTAAAATTAAAATTAAAATTAAAATCAAAATTAAAATCAAAATCAAAATTAAAATTAAAATTAAAATTAAAATCAAAATTAAAATTAAAATTAAAATTAAAATTAAAATTAAAAATAAAATCAAAATTAAAATTAAAATTAAAATTAAAATTAAAATCAAAACCAAAATTAAAATCAAAATCAAAATGAAAATTAAAATCAAAAAGAAATGAGAAAATATCATTAATTAATCCAAAATTCAAAAAAAAAATAATTTTTCCATTTTTTCATTTTTTCATTTTTTCATTTCAAAAAAATTAAAAAAAAATTAAAAAAAGAAAATGAATGAAATTTTATTTTTTGGAAGAAATAAATATCCAGAACTTATAAAAAATGAACCAGAAAAAATAACAAAACCAATTCAATTTAAATTTGAAAATGAAAATGAAAATGAAAATGAAAATGAAAATGAAAATGAAAAACAAATTAAACAAATTTCAACAGGTTATTATGGAACAAGTTTACTTTTTGAAAATGGAAAAGCAATAGAATATCTAGATATATCATTTCTAACTCAAGATCAAAATCCTGAAAAAATCCAAATTGAAGAAAATATTCAAAAAATAAGTGTTGGAGGTGAAAATGAAGCTGTTTTAACAATAGAAGGAAATGTATTTGCAAAAGGAAGAAATATTAATTCAAAAAATCCAAAAGAATTTATCAATATTTCATCATTAATTGAAGATATAAATGATAGAATAATTCAAGATATTGTTTGTTCTGCTGAATCGATTTACTTATTAACTTCAAATAATATAGTTTATGGAATTGGTTCAAATGAATTTGGTCAACTTGGTTTAGATACTGAAACACTTCCAAAAACAGAAAAACCAATTTTAATGATGAAAAATGTTTCTAAAATATTTTCAGGAAATTCTTCAAGTTGTATTTTTCTTTTAAATTCAAATCAAGAATTATTTGTATGCGGATATAATTATGATTCTAGATTCGGATTAGGAGAATCAAGAAAAGAAGAAACAATCCAAAAATTAACCAAAATCCAAAATATTCCAAAAGGCAAAATAATTGATATTCAATGTGGATATACTTTTTCAATAATGTTGATTGAAGATGAAAATTCAAAAAGAAAACTTTATTCATGTGGATATTATGAATATAATGGACTTGGTAAAACTGATGGATGTACTCATGAATTTACTGAAATCAAATCATCTTTATTTGAAAATGATGATATTATTGATTTTGATAGTGGAAATAGACATACTTTGATTTTAACTCAAAAAGGGAAATTAATAGCATTTGGAGATAATGAATATGGCCAATTAGGAACTGGAGATATAAATACTCAATCAATTCCAATTCAAATTGAACTTCCTAAATTAAGATTTAATGAAAATATTTCTAATTATCATGTTTGTTGTAAAAATGAAAAATCATTTCTTTATTATTCTCCTTCTTCTTTTTCCAATCTTGAAGAAGATTTGATAAAATTATTTGAAAGAAAAGAATTTTGTAATATTTCATTTAAAACCAAAAATGGAGAAATAATCAAAGCTCATAAATTAATATTGAAATATAGATTAAATCAAAATGAAATTGAAAAACTTCAAGAAATTATTTCAAATAAATCAATTAAAGAATCAAATCAAATATTTGAAATGATTTATTCAAATAATTCCAAAATAAATCCAATATTATATTCTGAAATTAAAGAAATTATAAATTTAAATGAAAAAATTGAAGAAACAATGAAAAGAATTTATTTAAATGAAAATGAAAATGAAAATGAAAAAGATTTTATAATTGAAAGAAAAGAAAAACAATATAAATTTCCAAAATTAATATTAATAATGAGAAGTGAATTATATCGAGGAATGTTTTTATCTGTTACTGAAGATAAATCTAATAAAGTTACAGATTATAGTGAATTAAGTAACGAATCATTTCAAATATTTGAATATTGGATTTATTCAAATCAAATTAAAGAAGAAATTGAAATTAATCAAGAAATAATTGATGAGATTGAAATTGGAATTGATTATTTTCAATTAAATCAAACAAATCCAAATTTATTTGATTTATTAATTATTAAATTTAATAATCAAAATTAAATCCAAATTCAAATTCAAAACCAAAATCAAAATTAAAATTAAAATTCAAAATCAAAAATTAAAATTCAAAATTAAAATCAAAATTAAAATTAAAATAAATCAAAATTAAAATTAAAATCAAAATCAAAATTAAAATTAAAATCAAAATCAAAATTAAAATCAAAATTAAAATTAAAATCAAAATCAAAATCAAAATCAAAATTAAATTAAAATTAAAATCAAAATCAAAATCAAAATTAAAATTAAAATCAAAATCAAAATCAAAATCAAAATCAAAATTAAAAATCAAAATCAAAATCAAAATCAAAATCAAAATCAAAATCAAAATCAAAATCAAAATTAAAATCAAAATTAAAATCAAATTCAAAATCAAATTAAAAAAATTAAAATCAAAATTAAAATTAAAATTAAAATCAAAATTAAAATTAAAATTAAAAATCAAAATCAAAATTAAAATTTTTTTTGTTTTTATTTCAAAAGAAGAAAAAATATTGTTTTGATTTTAAAAAAGAAGAAAAATTGTATCTTTTTTTTGGAATTAAATTGCAGTTCCTCTTTCTAAGTTTTCTCTTATTTCTTGAGTATATTTATCAAATTTTTTAGCAATTCTTTGATTGAAAATTTTGTTATCTTTATTAATATAAGTAACTTCATTTCCAATTTTATCATAATCTTCATCATTTTTATTATAATCATTATTATCTTTTTTAATTTTAGTTTTTCTTTTCTTTTTTCTTGTTATTTCGTTAACTAATCTTTCAATTCCTTTTGGATTATCTTGTTTTTTACCTCCATAAACATTAAGTAATTCTTTAATTTTTTCATCTTGATTTTGTTTATAATAAACATTAACTAAATTGTTTTTGATTTTTTGATTTTTATCAAAAAGAACTAAATCTAATTTTTCTTTTTCTTTTTCTTTTTCATTTTCATTTTCTTTTTCTTTTTCATTTTCATTTTGATTTTTTTCATTTTTTTCATTTAATTTTTCATTCATTTTTTGTTCAAGATATTCTTTTGATAATTTTGATTTATAACGATTTGATTTATTTCTAAATTCTCTGAATAAATAATCTGAATTAAATTCTTCCCATCCAAATTTCTTTCTTTTTTTAATTTTTTTTCCTTTTTTTTTATTTTGTTTAATAATTTGTTCTTGAGTTAAATTTGAATAAAGATCTTGTTTTCTAAGTTTTCCATTTTGAATTAATTCTTGATTTTGTTTTTGTTTTTTTTGATTTTTTTCTTTTTGAATTTGTTTTTTAGTGTAATTAATTGGAATATGTTCTTGAAAATCTTCTAAAACAACTTTTTCATGATTTGCTTTTCTAGCTTCTTTTATTCTTTCTCTTAAATTTTGAATAGTATTTTTAAGTGTTTGAACTTTATCATTTTCATTTTCATTTTCATTTTCATTTTCATTTTCAATTCCAAGTTCAATTTCTTCTTCATTTTGAATAGTTGTCATTTTATTCTTTTTAAATTTTCAAAATGTAAAAAAAAAATGAAAAAAAAAATTTAAAAAAAAAATTTATTTTCATTTTTTTCTTTTCTAAATTTATTTTTTTTTTTCAAATTTTTTTATAATAAAAAAATACAATGAGAAATGAAAGTTTTGATAATGAAAAATTTGATTTAAAAAAAAATCCAGTTTTTCCAAATGAAAAAAACCACAAAGTTTTTAAAATAATTGAAGAAACGGTTAAAAAAGAACTTTATGAAATTCTTTCAGAAAAAATCAAATTTGAATTTTTAAAAGATTTTTGCATTCAAACACATTCAAAAGAATTAATATTTTTTTATATTGAAGTATTTTTTAAAAAAAAAATTTACAAAAAAAAAATTAATTAAAAAAATCAATTAAATTAACAATTAAATTAACAGTTAAATTATCAATTAAATTAACAATTAAATTAACAATTAAATTATCAATTAAAATTCAATTAAATTATCAATTAAATTATCAATTAAATTTATCAATTAAATTATCAATTATTAAAAATTAAATTATCAATTAAATTAACAATTAAAAATTAAAAAAAATCAATTAAATTTGTCAATTAAATTATCAATTAAATTTACAATTAAATTATCAATTAAATTAAATTAAATTATCAATTAAATTAACAATTAAATTATCAATTAAATTATCAATTAAATTATCAATTAAATTATCAATTAAAATTATCAATTAAATTATCAATTAAATTTACAATTATCAATTAAATTATCAATTAAATTATCAATTAAATTATCAATTAAATTATCAATTAAATTATCAATTAAATTATCAATTAAATTATCTATTAAATTATCAATTAAATTATCAATTAAATTATCAATTAAATTATCAATTAAATTATCAATTAAATTATCAATTAAATTATCAATTAAATTATCAATTAAATTATCAATTAAATTATCAATTAAATTATCAATTAAATTATTAATTAAATTATCAATTAAATTATCAATTAAATTATCAATTAAATAATCAATTAAATTATCAATTAAATTATCAATTAAATTATCAATTAAATTATCAATTAAATTTACAATTAAATTTACAAAAAAAATTCAATTAAATTTACAAAAAAAATTCAATTAAATTATCAATTAAATTATCAATAGATTACTCTTTATAAAATGCATTTTATAAATCAAGAATCAAATAATGAAAATTCAGAAATTGATGTAGAATCTTTGGCTAAATCAATTATTGAACAATATATTTTACCAGATTCTCCTTTTGAAATTAATATTGACCAAAATGTTGCAAATGATATTATCAAAGAAACTCCAAAAAATTTTCACAGTTTTGATAAATCTTTGATTGTAAATTTATTTCAAATTAAAATTAATTATAAAATTAAAATTAAAATTCAAAATTAATTTACATTTTTTAGCATGTTTTGGAATTGTTAAATGATTCAATTTTTCCTAGATTTATTAAATCACAAACTTATTTAGAAATGCAAAACAAAATTGAATTAGAACAAATAAAAATATATCAAAATGATGCACAAGAAATTAAATCAAGATATCAAGATGTATCAAAAATTAAATTTTCAATTAAATTTTAAATTAAATATTGAATTAAATTTTAAATTAAATTTTAAATTAAATTTTAAATTAAATTTTCAAATTAAATTTTGAATTAAATATTAAATTAAATTATCAATTAAATTTTAAATTAAATTTTAAATTAAATTTTTTTAGTATGAAATTATACTTGATAGAAATTATGATAAAACTATTCTGAATTATAGAGAATGGAGAACTCAATCAAGAGAACCAAATCTTGTTGCTGTTCATTTACTTCAATTTATTTTGCATATTATTAGAAAATCAATTGAAAGAGATCGAGTAAAAACTATTTATTTTTTTATATTTATTTTATAAACTTATTTTTTAAATTATTTTTTTTTAAAATTGCTTTTTTTATTCTTAGGATTTTAATTTAGAAGAAGTTTCTTATTCTGTTCTTTTTAGGAGATTTGTTGTATTTTCAAGTGAATTAAAAAAAGTATCAAATAAAATTATTTATAAAATTAAATATAAATTTATTTATAAAATTAAATATAAATTTATTTATAAAATTGTTTATAAATTTATTTATAAAATTAATTATAAAATTAAATATAATATTAATTATAAAATTAATTATAAAATTATTTATAAAATTAAATATAAAATTATTTATAAAATTATTTATAAAATTATTTATAAAATTATTTATAAAATTATTTATAAAATTATTTATAAAATTATTTATAAAATTATTAATAAAATTATTTATTTATTAAATATAAAATTAAATATAAAATTATTTATAAAATTAAATATAAAATTATTTATAAAATTATTTATAAAATTATTTATAAAATTATTTATAAAATTAATTATAAAATTAAATATAAAATTATTTATAAAATTATTTATAAAATTATTTATAAAATTAATTATAAAATTATTTATAAAATTATTTATAAAATTATTTATAAAATTATTTATAAATTATTTATAAAATTATTTATAAAATTATTTATAAAATTATTTATAAAATTAAATATAAAATTAAATATAAAATTAAATTTTAAATAAAAATTATTGATAAAATTAAATAAAAAATTTATAAAATTATTTATAAAATTATTTATAAAATTATTTATAAAATTATTAATAAAATTAAATATAAAATTATTTATAAAATTATTTATAAAATTAATTATAAAATTATTTATAAAATTATTTATAAAATTATTTATAAAATTAAATAAAATTAATTATAAAATTATTTATAAAATTATTTATAAAATTAAATATAAAATTATTTATAAAATTAAATATAAAATTATTTATTGAAATAAAGATTTCTTTGGATGATTTGGGAAAAGATGAATTAAAATGTTTTTTCATTAATATTTATCATGTTATGCTATTACATTTAACAATTCTTTATGGACCACCTATTCAAAACAGGGATAATAGAACAAATTTTAAATATATTATTTCTGATCTTCAATTTTGTTTAGATGATATAAAATATGGGATTCTTAGAAGTAAATTAAATAATTTAATAATTAAATAATTAAATAATTAAATAATTTATAATTAAATAACTTTGAAATTAAATAATTTTATAATTAAATAATTTTATATTGAAATAAAAGATAATACAGGAAAAAATTCAACTTCAAAAGATTATTTTAGAGAAAATGATGTTCGTAAAAAATATGTAGTTCCATTGGATCCAAAAATTAATTTTGTATTATCAAATTTATCAGAATTTTCACCTCCAATAAGAGTATTTTTTCCTGAAAATATTGATCATCAATTAGAAGTTGGAGGATTTGAAATGTGTTCAAAAGTTGAAATAATTATAAAAGAAAAAAAGAAGGTGAAAAAAAAATTTAATTGAAAAAATTTTAATTGAAAAAATTTTAATTGAAAAAAAAATTTTCTTTTAAATTTAATAGTCAAAATCTTATAAAGTTGAAATTTCTCCAATGTTTGAATTTTTTGGAAAGGATTTTGGAAATGATGCAAAAGAAATAATTTCAAATATTTCAAAATATTTTCCAAATCAAAAAAAAGAATTAATTCAAGAAGCAATAAAAACAAATCAAAAAATTAGAATCATTTATCCTGCTTATAAATCAAGAAATGTTTTGATGAAAAGTTCAAAAATTCCTGATGAATTACCAAAAAAATATGGAGATATTGATTATCTAATAAAAAATTAAAATTAACAAAGAAAATTCAATTCAAATTAAATTAAAATTCAAATTCAAATAAAAACCAAAATAAAAATCAAAATCAAAATCAAAATCAAAATCAAAATCAAAATCAAAATCAAAATCAAAATCAAAATCAAAATCAAAATCAAAATCAAAATCAAAATCAAAATTCAAAATTAAAATTAAAATTCAAATTCAAATTAAAATCAAAATAAAATCAAAATCAAAATCAAAATCAAAATCAAAATCAAAATCAAAATCAAAATCAAAATCAAAATCAAAATCAAAATCAAAATCAAAATCAAAATCAAAATCAAAATCAAAATTCAAAATTAAAATCAAAATTCAAATTTAAATTAAAATTAAAATTAAAATCAAAATTAAAATCAAAATCAAAATCAAAATCAAAATTCAAAATTAAAATTAAAATTCAAATTCAAATTTAAAATTGTTTTTTTTTTGGATTTTTTTCTCTAAATTTTTTTCTTTTTCATTTTTTTAAAAATTCCAAAAAAAATAAATTTAATTTAATTCAAAAAAATGATTTTTTTTTTAAGTTTAAAATTTTGAATTAAAAAAAGTGGAACAAAGAAAAAAGTGAAAAAAAAAGGATAAAAAGAAAGAAGAAGAGAAAAGGATTATTTCTTTTTTGAATGTTTGTTTGTTTTTGATTTTTTTGTAACCTAAAATAAATAAGATTAAATATAAAATTATTAATAAAATTAAATATAAAATTAAATATAAAATTATTTATAAAATTAAATATAAAATTATTTATAAAATTATTAATAAAATTATTAATAAAATTATTTATAAAATTATATATAAAATTATTTATAAAATTAATTATAAAATTAAATATAAAATTAAATATAAAATTATTTATAAAATTAAATATAAAATTATTTATAAAATTATTTATTAAATTATATATAAAATTATTTATAAAATTATTTATAAAATTATATATAAAATTATTTATAAAATTATTAATAAAATTATTTATAAAGATTATTTATAAAATTAATAAAATTATTTATAAGATTATTTATAAAATTATATATAAAAATTATTAATAAAATTAAATATAAAAATTAAATATAAAATTAAATATAAAATTAAATATAAAAATTAAATATTAAATTATTTATAAAATTAAATTATAAAATTATTTATAAAATTATTTATAAAATTATTTATAAAATTATTTATAAAATTATTTATAAAATTATTTATAAAAATTAAATATAAAATTAAATATAAATTTATTTATAAAATTATTTATAAAATTAAATATAAAATTATTTATAAAATTAAATATTAAAATTATTTATAAATTTAATTATAAAATTAATTATAAAATTAATTATAAAATTAATTATAAAATTAATTATAAAATTAAATATAAAAATTATTTATAAATTTAATTATAAAATTATTAATAAAATTATTTATAAAATTATTTATAAAATTATTTATAAAATTATTTATAAAATTAAATATAAAATTATTTATAAAATTATTTATAAAATTATTTATAAAATTATTAATAAAATTATTTTATAAAATTATTTATAAAATTATTTATAAAATTATTTATAAAATTATTAATAAAATTATTTATAAAATTAATTATAAAATTATTAATAAAATTATTAATAAAATTATTTATAAAATTAAATATAAAATTAAATATAAAATTATTTATAAAATTAAATCTAAAATTAAATATAAAATTAATTATTAATTTATTTATAAAATTAAATATAAAATTAAATATAAAATTATTTAAAATTAAATATAAAATTAATTATAAAATTAAATATAAAATTAAATATAAAATTATTTATAAAATTAAATATAAAATTACTTATAAAATTATATATAAAATTATTAATAAAATTATTAATAAAATTATTTATAAAATTAATTATAAAATTATATATAAAATTATTTATAAAATTATTTATAAAATTATTAATAAAATTATTTATAAAATTATTTATAAAATTATTAATAAAATTATTTATAAAATTATTAATAAAATTATTTATAAAATTAATTATAAAATTAATTATAAAATTAATTATAAAATTAATTATAAAATTATTAATAAAATTATTTATAAAATTATTTATAAAATTATTTATAAAATTATTTATAAAATTATTTATAAAATTAAATATAAAATTAAATATAAATTTATTTATAAAATTATTAATAAAATTATTTATAAAATTATTTATAAAATTATTGATAAAATTATTGATAAAATTATTAAATTAATTATAAAATTACTTGACGATTTTCAACCTGAATTGGAACTAACATTCTTGATTTAGGTTTTTCTTTATGCCTTTCTTTTATATCTCTTGAAAAAGCATGATGAATTTTAGTATTCAAACTAACAGGTTTATAACTAAATTTTTCGAGTAAAGTTCTTTCAAAAAGAAGTAAATTATTTTCTTTTGACAAACAAAATAAATGAGAATTATCATGTTTCAATTTTTCAATATTAACATATTCACTTCCAATAACCAAATGAACAGAACCATCAGACCATTTGACGATTCTGCTGTTGCTTTCCTTTTGTTTTGTTTTGTCATTATATCTCCATCTAACAACATAACCTGATTTTGTTAAATTTTCAATATTTTCTTTAATTATTTTTTTCTCTTTAAATTCATCCTCTTCAAATTGAATAAATCTTGTTTTTTTTCCAACGTATATTTTATTTTCTTCAGGAATTTCTTCATATTCTTTGATTTCATATCCTTCTTGATTTAATTCTATTTTTTCTTCTAAATATTTTTCTTCTTCATTTTGTTTTTCTTTCATATTTTCATCAGGAATATTTGTTACATCTAATTCTATTGATGAAATTTCTGAATCGGAATTAATAAAACTTTCATTTGAAAATCCTTGTGAATCATTTTCTATTTCAATTTCAATTTCGTTATCATTTTCATTATCATTTTGCATTTTTTTTTAAAATTAAAAAAAGAAAAATGAAATTTTTTTTTTTCATTTTTTTCATTTTTTCATTTTAAAAATAATTAAAATGAATACTTTTAATGAATTAGATAATTCTATTAATGAAAGTTTTTTAAAAGTTAAAAGAATTCAAAATGCATTTCAATCAATTCTTGGATTTGAAAAAGAATATCAAATTAAAATGATAAAATTACAATCTCAATTAAATAAAAAATTACAAATTGAAAAAAATGAAAAGTAATTTCCACATCATTTCCACATCATTTTAAAATTAAAAATAAAATTAAAATTAAAATTAAAATTTAAAATCAAAATTAAATTTAAAATTAAAATTAAAATTAAAATTAAAATTAAAATTAAAATTAATATTAAAAATAAAATTATAATTAAATTAAAAT
Source organism: Anaeramoeba ignava (assembly GCA_028826165.1). Classification (NCBI taxonomy): domain Eukaryota; family Anaeramoebidae; genus Anaeramoeba; species Anaeramoeba ignava. The sequence goes on along the minus strand of JAPDFW010000071.1, from coordinate 16,078 downwards.
TAAAATTAAAATTAAAATTAAAATTAAAATTAAAATTAAAATTAAAATTAAAATTAAAATTAAAATTAAAATAAAAATTAAAATTAAAATTAAAAATTAAAATTAAAATTAAAATAAAATTAAAATTAAAATTAAAATTAAAAATTAAATTAAAATTAAAATTAAAATTAAAAATAAATTTAAATTAAAAAATTAAAATTAAAATTAAAATTAAAATTAAAATTAAAATTAAAATTAAAATTAAAATTAAAATTAAAATTAAAATTAAAATTAAAATTAAAATTAAAATTAAAAATAAAATCAAAATTAAAATTAAAATTAAAATTAAAATTAAAATCAAAAATTAAAATTAAAATTAAAATTAAAATTAAAATTAATATTAAATATAAAATTAAAATTAAAATTTAAAATTAAAATTAAAATTAAAATTAAAATTAAAATCAAAATCAAAATTAAAATTAAAATTAAAATTAAAATTAAAATTAAAATTAAAATAAAATTTAAATTTAAATTTAAAGAAATATTTCATCAAAATGTTGGAATTCAATTATAAATGAAAATGAAAGATCAATTACACATTTAAATGAAAAAAATGAAATTCTTCAAAATCAAATTGAAAAATTTCCACAAGTTTTAAATCTTCAAGATAAAATTCAACAAATTTTAGATAATATTCAAATTGCAAAACAAAATTTTGAAAAAGCAAAAAATGATTATGAAAATTTTGAAAATAATTTTTCAAAAAAACAAAATGAAGTTACTAAAATAGAAAAAGAACTTGAAAAAAACAAAAGTCGAGTAATTTATATTCAATTCAAATATTTATTTGATTAAAATATTGATTATATTTATTAATTTAATTAAAATATTGATTATTTTTTATGTTTATTTATTTGATTAAAATGTTGATTATATTTTATATTTATTTATTTGATTAAAATGTGAATTATTTATATTTATTTGATAAAAATATTGATTATATTTTAAATTAATTTGATTAAAATGTTGATTATATTTTATGTTTATTTATTTGATAAAAATGTTGATTATATTTTATATTCAATTTATTTGATAAAAATGTTGATTATTATTTATTAAATTGATTAAAATGTTGATTATATTTTATATTTATTTATTTGATTAAAATGTGGATTATATTTTATATTTATTTATTTGATTAAAATGTGAATTATTTATATTTATTTGATTAAAAATGTTGATTATATTTTATATTTATTTATTTGATTATAATGTTGATTGTTATTTATATTTATTAAATTGATAAAAATGTGGATTATGTTTATTTATTTGATTAAAATATGGATTATTTTTTATATTCAATTAAATTGATAAAAATGTTGATTATATTTATCAATTTAATTAAAATGTTGATTATGTTTATTTATTTGATTAAAATATTGATTATTATTTATATTAATTTGATTAAAATGTTGATTATTTATATTTATTAATTTGATTAAAATGTTGATTATTTTTGTTTATTTGATTAAAATGTTGATTATATTTATTTATATTTATTAAATTGATAAAAATGTTGATTATATTTATATTAAATTTAAAAAATGAAAAGGAAAAATTACAAACAAAATTAGGATCATTAAGAAAAGAAGAAGAAGAAACAAGAAATGCATATTTAAAATCTCATGAATCTGTTACATTACAACAAGAGAAATATAAACAACTAGTTTTAGAATCAATTAATCAACTAAGAGAATTAGAACAAGAAAAAATATTAAAAACTCAAGATTTAATTTGTGATTTTATTAAAACTCAAGAAAATTATATTTTATCATTAAAACAATCAAATCTTGATTTAATTCAAAATTTACAATTTCAAGAAGATGAATTAGATAAATATATTCAATCTTCTTTTATTCTTGATCCTCTTGCTCCTCTTCCTGAAATTGAAAATTATGAAAATGTACTTTTGATTCTTTTATTCGAAAAAAATAAAAATTTATTCATTTATTGATTTTATAAATGAAAATAGTTTGGAAATGAAAATCAAAATTCAAATGAAAATCAAATTCAAATTCAAATTCAAAAACAAAATCAATTTGCAAAAGCATTATTTTCATATAAAGCTGAACAAAAACAAGAGCTTTCATTTGAAATTGATGATATGATTAAAATTATCAGGAAATCGAATGATGGATGGTATTTTTTTTCAAATGATTGAATAATAAATAAATAAATAAATAAATAAATAAATAAATAAATAAATAAATAAATAAATAAATAAATAAATAAATAAATAAATAAATAAATAAATAAATAAATAAATAAATAAATAAATAAATAAATAAATAAATAAATAAATAAATAAATAAATAAATAAATAAATAAATAAATAAATAAATAAATAAATAAATAAATAAATAAATAAATAAAAATTTTAATTAATTAATATTTATTTATTTATTGAAATAAAAGGTGGATTGGAGAAATAAATGGAATTCAAGGAATGATTCCAGAAGGTTATATTGAAATAATTGATTCAAATAATCAAAATAATCAAAATAATCAAAATAATAATAATAATAATAATCAAGAAATTAAAAGAAAAGTAGAAGTTATTTTTGATTATGAAGCAAAAGATGAAGATGAATTAAGTATTAAAGTTGGTGAAATTTTAATTATTTTAAAAGAATATGAAGGTTGGTTTCAAGCACAAAATAAATTAGGAAAAGAAGGTTTAGTTCCTGCAAATTATTGCAAATAATTTTATGATTTTTAATTTTAATTTTAATTTTAATTTTGATTTTAATTTTGATTTTGATTATTAAATTTCTTAATTAATAAATCAAATAAATTTGGATTTGTTTGATTTAATTGAAAATAATCAATTCCAATTTCAATTTCATTAATCATTTCTTTTGTAATTTCAATTTCATCTTTAATTTGATTTGAATAAATCCAATATTCAAATATTTGAAATGATTTATTACTTAATTCACTATAATCTGTAACTTTATTAGAAGTATCATTTGTAATAGATAAAAACATTCCTCGATATAATTCACTTCTCATTATTAATATTAATTTAGGGAATTTATATTGTTTTTCTTTTCTTTCAATAATAAAATCTTTTTCATTAATTTATTTCAAAAATGGAATAAATAATATTAAATAATTAAATTTAAAATTAATTATATTTTATATATTTTATCAACTTTTATTTATTTAAAATAATATAAAATTATTCCCAATAATTTAATAAAATTAATAAAATCTTTTTCATTAATTTATTTCAAAAATGGAATAAAGAATATTAAATAATTAAACTTAAAATTAATTCTATTTTATATATTTTATTAATTTTTCTTTATTTAAAATAATAAAATTATTTCCAATAATTTAATAAAATTAATAAAAATATCTTAATTAATTTATTTCAAAAATGGAATAAAGAATATTAAATAATTAAATTTAAAAGTAATTCTATTTTATATATTTATCAATATTTCTTTATTTAAAATAATATAAAATTATTCCCAATATTTAATAAAATTAATAAAATCTTTTAATTAATTTATTTCAAAAATGGAATAAAGAATATTAAATAATTAAACTTAAAATTAATTCTATTTTATATATTTTATTAATATTTCTTTATTTAAAATAATATAAAATTATTTCCAATAATTTAATAAAATTGAAAGAAAATTGAAATATTTTTAATAAAGATAAATATTTAATTTTAATAATATTTTATTAATAATTTAATTTAGATTTATTTTATTTTGATTTAATATAATATTTTTATTTATTATATTAATATTTTTGATTATTTATTATTTCAATTTTAATTTATAATAAAATATATTAAAAATAAAAATAAAAATTAAAAATTTTAAATAAATTGAATTTAACATGATTGAATAAGATAAACTTTCTAAAAAAATAATTTACTAATTATTCTATTTTTGATTTTGATTATAATTTATTAATATTTAAATATTAATTAATAATAAATTTTATTTGATTTTTTTTATTTTAATATTTTAATTAATGAATTTAAATTTAATTATTATTAATTTCTATTTTCAATTTTTATTTTTATTTATTATATTAAAAATATTCAATTTTTAAAATTTATTATTTTTTTTTGGATTATTTTTATTAATTAAATTTTTAATAAATATTTTAAATTAAAATTAAATTATTTAAAATTAAATTTGTTTCTTATTTATTATTTTAAAGAAATTAATTTGATTAAAAGTAAATTAAAATTGAATTAAATTTTGAAAAAAAAAATTAAAAAAAAAAAGTTTGATTTTCTTATTATTAATTAATTTTTAAATGAAATAAGTTTCAACTTCATCAACAACCCATGAAGAATAAGAACCAGCTAAATAACTATTAGCTTCATTTGTTCCATAAGTAATTCCATTAGGTAGATTATAATTATAACCAAATTCTGAATAACCAGGTTGTAAATTAGAATTAATTCCAAAATCACTTCCAAATACTGGACCATAACTTAAATTAGAATAAATTGCACATCCTTCATGACCTTGTTTGATTGTAAACTTTGCAGGTATTCTATCCCCTTTATCATTTCTTAATGAAAAAATAAATGCATTTGAATCATTACTGTATTCTCCATTTGAATGTTTAAATCCAACTTGAGTAAAACCTCCAAAAATAAAATTTTGTTTTGTTTTGATAATAACTAATGTTTTTCCTTTCCCATCAACTGCTTTATGCCAATTTTGAGAATTAAATCCATCTCTTTTTGCTGAAAATCCTTTTTTCATTTTAGAAAAAAAATCATTATCATTTATCCATTCTTGTAATTTCTTAACATATTCAATATCTTGAACAATTTCTGAATCTGCAAATGCTTTTCCGAATTCCTTCATTTGTTTTTCATATTCCAAATCTTTTTGATATTGATCTCGATATTTATCAAAAATAGGTTTCATATCTTGATTCTCTTCTTTCAAATCATCAACTTCTTTCTTCCATTTCTCTTCAATTTCTTTGTTTTTCTCTTCAACTTCTTTCTTCCATTTCTCTTCAATTTCTTTGTTTTTATCTTCAACTTCCTTCTTCCATTTCTCTTCAATTTCTTTGTTTTTATCTTCAACTTCCTTCTTCCATTTCTCTTCAATTTCTTTGTTTTTATCTTCAATTTCTTTCTTCCATTTCTCTTCAATTTCCTTCTCTTTGTTTTCAATTTCTTTTTGATTATCTTGAATAACTTTGTTTTGAATATCAACTAAAAAAGATTTGGGAAAAAAATCAAATTGTTTTAATTTATCAAAATCTTGTTTTGAAATTGAATCTTTATCAAATAATGAAAAAAAAGAATGAAATAATCTTTTCTTTTCAATTCCTTTTTCTTTTTCTTTTTCTTTTTCTTTCTTTCCTTTTAATCTTTCATTTCTTTTTTCAATCCAATTATTTAAAAATTGAAAAAAATCAAATTGAAAAATTTCTTTTTTTTCTTGTTTAAATTGAATAAATTTGATAATTTCTTCTTTAGTTAAATTGAATAAATTTTCATTATTTTGAATTTGGGAAAAATTTTGATTTATTAATTCAAAACATTTTATTTCAATTTCATTTGAATTTAAATTTCGATTTTGGAATAAAAATTGGAAAAAATTTGAATAATTAATTGAATTTGAAATTTTTTTTTGAATAATTTCTTTCAATAAATTTAATTTAAAATAAATTGAAATTTCTAATAATTGAATAAGATTTTCTTGATTCTCAAAAGAAATATTTCCATAATAAATATAACTCAAAATTGATTCCATTTCTTTTTTATTAAATTGATTTAAAGAAATAGAAAGAGATTCTTGCCTTAATGACTCATTAAAAAAAGGAGATCTTGAAGATAAAATTGATTTATGAACTTTAATTTCAAAAGGATTTGATTTATTCTCAACAAAAATTGAAAAATCTTTAAATGAATTTCCATTTAAAAGGTTTGAATAATCTTTAATTAAATTTTTTGTTACTTTTTTTTCTAAATTTTTCATTTCATTTTCATTTTCATTTTGATTTTGATTTTGATTTTGAATTTGGTTATTATCATTATTATCCATTTTGTTTTTTGTTTTTTGTGTTTTTGTTTTTTGTTTTTTAAAAAAAAAGGAAAAAAATGAAAAAAAAAAATTTAAATAAAAAAAAATGAATAAAAAAAGTGGATTTTGAAAATAAATAAAAAATATAAAAAATGAGAATAAATTTAAATTAATAATTAATTTAATTTTCTTTTTAATTTATTATTTTAAATTAATTTATTAATAAATTATTATCATTTTTTATTAATTTTTATTATTAAAAAAAAAGGAAAATTATTTTAATTTAATTTTTAATTTAATTTTTTTTTGGAATTTAAAAATTATTAATAAATTTAAATTTTAAAACAATTTTCCAAATTAATATTAATTCAATTTAATTCAAAAAAAAGATAAAATTTTAATTTCAAAAATCAATTTTCAAAATATTTTTAAATAATAAAATATTTAAATTTAAAACATTAAATTATTATTTTAATAATAAAATTAAATATTAAATTATATTTTTTAAATTAATTTATAAATTAAATATTAAATTAAATCTATTCTTATTTTTATATTTATATGTTAAATATTTAAATAATAAAATATTTAAATCTAAAACATTAAATTATTATTTTAATAATAAAATTAAATATTAAATTATATTTTTAAATTAATTTATAAATTAAATATTAAATTAAATTTATTCTAATTTTTTATATTTATATGTTAAATATTTAAATAATAAAATATTTAAATCTAAAACATTAAATTATTATTTTAATAATAAAATTAAATATAAAATTATATTTTTAAATTAATTTATAAATTAATTTATAAATTAAATATTAAATTAAATCTATTCTTATTTTTATATTTATATGTTAAATATTTAAATAATAAAATATTTAAATCTAAAACATTAAATTATTATTTTAATAATGGAATTAAATATTAAATTATATTTTTAAATTAATTTATAAATTAAATATTAAATTAAATCTATTCTTATTTTTTATATTTATATGTTAAATATTTAAATAATAAAATATTTAAATTTAAAACATTAAATTATTATTTTAATAATGGAATTAAATATTAAATTATATTTTTAAATTAATTTATAAATTAAATATTAAATTAAATCTGTTCTCATTTTCTTTTCTTTATTAATTTTGATTATTAAATTTGTTAATTAATAAATCAAATAAATTTGGATTTGTTTGATTTAATTGAAAATAATCAATTCCAATTTCAATTTCATTAATTATTTCTTGTGTGATTTCAATTCCTTCTTTGATTTGATTTGAATAAATCCAATATTCAAATATTTGAAATGATTTATTACTTAATTCACTATAATCTGTAACTTTATTAGAAGTATCATTTGTTACAGATAAAAACATTCCTCGATATAATTCACTTCTCATTATTAATATTAATTTTGGAAATTTATATTGGTTTTCTTTTCTTTCAATAATAAAATCTTTTTCATTTTCATTTTCATTTAAATAAATTCTTTTCATTGTCTCTTCAATTTTTTCATCTGAATTTATAATTTCTTTAATTTCTAAATATAATATTGGATTTATTATTCTGTTTGAATAAATCATTTCAAATATTTGATTTGATTCTTTAATTGATTTTTTTGAAATAATTTTTTTAAGTTTTTCAATTTGATTTTCATTTTGATTTAATCTATATTTCAATATTAATTTATGAGCTTCAATTATTTCTCCATTTTTGGTTTTAAATGAAATATTACAAAATTCTTTTCTTCTAAATAATTTTATCAAATCTTCTTCAAGATTGGAAAAAGAAGAAGGAGAATAATAAAGAAATGATCTTTCATTTTTACAACAAATATGATAATTGGAAATATTTTCATTAAATCTTAATTTAGGAAGTTCAATTTGAATAGGAATAAAATGATTATTTGTATTTCCAGTTCCTAATTGGCCATATTCATTATCTCCAAATACAATCAATTTTGATTTGGATGTTAAAATCAAAGTATGCCTATTTCCAACAGAAAAATCAATAATATTATCATTTTCAAATAAAGATGATTTGATTTCAGTAAATTCATAAGTATTTTCAGTTTTGCCAAGTCCATTATATTCATAATTTCCACATGAATAAAGTTTTCTTTTTGGATTTTCATTTTCATTTTCATTTTCATTTTCATTTTCATTTTCATTTTCATTTTCATTTTCATTTTCATTTTCATTTTCATTTTCATTTTCATTTTCATTTTCATTTTCATTTTCATTTTCATTTTCATTTTCATTTTCATTTTCATTTTCATTTTCATTTTCATTTTCATTTTCATTTTCATTTTCATTTTCATTTTCATTTTCATTTTCATTTTCATCTTCAATCATCATTATTGAATGAACATATCCAGATTGAATATCAATTATTTTGCCTTTTGGAATATTTTGGATTTTGGTTAATTTTTGGATTCTTTCTTCTTTTATTGATTTTCCTAATCCAAGTTGGCCATCATAATTATATCCGCATACAAATAATTCTTGATTTGAATTTAAAAGAAAAATATGATTTGAAGAATTTCCTGAAAATATTTTAGAAACATTTTTCATCATTAAAATTGGTTTTTCTGTTTTTCTAAGTTTTCTAGAATCTAAACCAAGTTGACAATATTCATTTGAACCAATTCCATAAACTATATGATTTGAAGTTAATAAGTAAATTGATTCAACAGAAAAAACAACATCTTGAATTATTCTATCATTTGTATCTTCAATTAATGATGAAATATTGATAAATTCTTTTGGATTTTTTGGATTAATAACATATCCTTTGGCAAATACATTTCCTTCTATTGTTAAAATAGCTTCATTTTGATAACCAACATTTACTTTTTGAATATTTTCAATTTGGATTTTTTCAGGATTTTCATTTGAATATTCTATTGCTTTTCCATTTTTAAAAAGGAAAATTGTTGAATAATAACCTGATGAAATTTGTTTAATTTGCTTTTCATTTTCATTTTCATTTTCATTTTCATTTTCAAATTTAAATTGAATTGGTTTTGTTATTGATTCTGGTTCATTTTTGATAAGAATTGGATATTTATTTCTTCCAAAAAATAAACAATCATTCATTTTTGAAAAGAAAAAAATGAAAAAAATAATTTTTGAATTTTAATTTTAATTTTAATTTTAATTTTGATTTTAATTTTAATTTTAATTTTAATTTTAATTTTAATTTTAATTTTAATTTTAATTTTAATTTTAATTTTAAATTTTTAATTTTGATTTTAATTTTAATTTTAATTTTAATTTTAATTTTGATTTTAATTTTGATTTTTGATTTTTAATTTTAATTTTAATTTTAATTTTAATTTTAATTTTAATTTTAATTTTAATTTTAATTTTGAATTTTAATTTTGATTTTAATTTTAATTTTAATTTTGATTATTAAATTTGTTAATTAATAAATCAAATAAATTTGGATTTGTTTCATTTAATTGAAAATAATCAATTCCAATTTCAATCTCATCAATTATTTCTTTTGTAATTTGAATTCCTTCTTTAATTTGATTTGAATAAATCCAATATTCAAATATTTGAAATGATTTATTACTTAATTCACTATAATCTTTAACTTTATTTGAAGTATCTTCAGTTACAGATAAAAACATTCCTCGATATAATTCACTTCTCATTATTAATATTAATTTTGGAAATTTATATTTCTTTTCTTTTCTTTCAATTATAAAATCTTTTTCATTTTCATTTTCATTTTCATTTAAATAAATTCTTTTCATTGTTTCTTCAATTTTTTCATTTGAATTTATAATTTCTTTAATTTCAGAATATAATTTTGGATTTATTATTCTGTTTGAATAAATCATTTCAAATATTTGATTTGATTCTTTAATTGATTTATTTGAAATAATTTCTTGAAGTTTTTCAATTTGATTTTGATTTTGATTTAACCTATATTTCAATATTAATTTATGAGCTTCAATTATTTCTCCATTTTCTGTTTTAAATGAAATATTACAAAATTCTTTTCTTCTAAATAATTTTATCAGATCTTCTTCAAGATTGGAAAAAGAAGGAGGAGAATAATAAAGAAATGATTTAAAAAATCCACAAGAAATATGATAACTAGAAATATCTTCATTAAATCTTAATTTAGGAAGTTCAATTTGAATTGGAGTTAATTGATCACTTATATCTCCAGTTCCTAATTGACCATAAAAATTACTTCCAAATCCAATTAATTTTGAATTAGAAGTTAAAATCAAAGTATGTTGATTCCCAACAGAAAAATCAAGAATATCATCATCATTTTCAAATAAAGATGATTTGATTTCAGTAAATTCTTTAATATCTTCATTTTTATCAAATCCGTTACAATAATAAGCTCCACATGAATAAAGTTTTCTTTTTGGATTTTGATTTTCATTTTCAATCAACATTATTGAATTACATCTTCCACATTGAATATCAATTATTTTACCTTTTGGAATATTTTGTATTTTGGTTAATTTTTTGATTATTTTTGCTTTATCTTTTAATGTTTCTCCTAATCCAAGTTGACCAAATAGATTACTACCACATCCAAATAATTTTTGATTTGAATTTAAAAGAAAAACATGATTTGAAGTATTTCCTGAAAATATTTTAGAAACATTTTTCATCATTAAAATTGGTTTTATTGGATTTTTCTGAATTGATTTTGGCCTAATTCGATTAAATTCATTTGATTCAAATTTATAAACATTTCGATTTGAAGTTAATAAGTAAATTGCATCAGAAGAACAAACAATATCTTGAACTGTTCTATCATTTTTATCTTCAATTAATGATGAAATATTGATAAATTCATTTGGATTTCTTTGATTGATATTTCTTCTTTTGGCAAATACATTTCCTTCTTTTGTTAAAATAGCTTCATTTCCAGAATTAACAGTTACTTTTTCAATATTTTCAATTTGGATTTTTTGAGGATTTTCATTTTGAGTTCTATTTCTATTTCGATTTTGATTTTCAACTTTTTTTAAATATTCTATTGCTTTTCCATTTTTAAAAAGGAAAATTGTTGAATAATTTCCTGTTGAAATTTGTTTAATTTGTTTTTCATTTTCATTTTCATTTTCATTTTCAAATTTAAATTGAATTGGTTTTATTATTTGATCTGGTTTATTTTTTAAAAATTTTGGATATTTATTTAAACCAAAAAATAAACAATCATTCATTTTTGAAAAGAAAAAAAATGAAAAAAATGATTTTTGGATTTTTAATTTTAATTTTAATTTTAATTTTGATTTTAATTTTAATTTTAATTTTAATTTTGATTTTAATTTTGATTTTTATTTTAATTTTAATTTAAATTTTAATTTTAATTTTAATTTTAATTTTAATTTTAATTTTGATTTTAATTTTAATTTTGAATTTAATTTTGATTTTGATTATTAAATTTCTTAATTAATAAATCAAATAAATTTGGATTTGTTTGATTTAATTGAAAATAATCAATTCCAATTTCAATCTCATTAATAATTTCTTGTGTAATTTGAATTTCATCTTTAATTTGATTTGAATAAATCCAATATTCAAGTATTTGAAATGATTTATTACTTAATTCACTATAATCTGTAACTTTATTAGATTTATCTTCTGTTACAGATAAAAACATTCCTCGATATAATTCACTTCTCATTATTAATATTAATTTAGGAAATTTATATTGTTTTTCTTTTCTTTCAATTATAAAATCTTTTTCATTTTCATTTTCATTTAAATAAATTCTTTTCATTGTTTCTTCAATTTTTTCATTTAAATTTATAATTTCTTTAATTTCAGAATATAATATTGGATTTATTTTGGAATTATTTGAATAAATCATTTCAAATATTTGATTTGATTCTTTAATTGATTTATTTGAAATAATTTCTTGAAGTTTTTCAATTTGATTTTGATTTTGATTTAATCTATATTTCAATATTAATTTATGAGCTTCAATTATTTCTCCATTTTTGGTTTTAAATGAAATATTACAAAATTCTTTTCTTCTAAATAGTTTTATCAAATCTTCTTCAAGATTGGAAAAAGAAGAAAGAAAAGGAGAATAATAAAGAAATGAACTGAAAGATCCACAAGAAAGATGATAATTAGAAATATTTTCATTAAATCTTAATTCAGGAAGTTCAATTTGAATTGGAATTTTTTGATCATTCATTCTATTTTGATTTCCTAATTGGCCAAATAAATTACTTCCAAATGCAATCAATTTTGAATTAGAAGTTAAAATCAAAGAATGGTGATATCCACAAGAAATTTCAAGAATATCATCATCATTTTCAAATAAAGATGATTTGATTTCAGTAAATTCATAATTACTTTCATTTCTGCTAAGTAATCTGTTATTTGAACTTCCACATGAATAAAGTTTTCTTTTTGGATTTTCATTTTCATCTTCATCTTCAATCAACATTATTGAATGAGATCTTCCACATTGAATATCAATTATTTTGCCTTTTGGAATATTTTGGATTTTGGTTAATTCTTGTATTATTCTTTCTTTTCTTGATTCTCCTAATCCAACTTGGCCAGATTCATTATATCCGCATCCAAATAGTTCTTGATTTGAATTTAAAAGAAAAACATGATAAGATGAAATTCCTGAAAATATTTTAGAAACATTTTTCATCATTAAAATTGGTTTTTGTGTTTTTGGAAGTGTTTTAGAATCAAAACCAAGTTGACCATATTGATTTGAACCAATTACGTAAGCATTTTGATTTGAAGTTAATAAATAAATTGAACTAACTCCACAAATAATATCTTCAATTATTCTATCATTTGTATCTTCAATTAATGATGAAATATTGATAAATTCTTTTGGATTGTCTGGATTAATATCTTTTCCTTTTGCAAATACATTTCCTTCTATTGTTAAAATAGCTTCATTATTAGCACCAACAGTTACTTTTTGAATATTTTCAATTTGGATTTTATGAGGATTTTGATTCGGATCATTTTCATTTAAATATTCTATTGCTTTTCCATTTTCAAAAAGGAAAATTGTTGAAAAAAAACCTGTTGCAATTTGTTTAATTTGTTTTTCATTTTCATTTTCATTTTCAAATTTAAATTGAATTGGTTTTGTTATTTTATCTGGTTCATTTTTTAAAAGAATCGGCGCTTCATTTCTTCCAAAAAATATACAATCATTCATTTTTAAAAAGAAAAAAATGAAAAAATTTTGGAATTTTAATTTTAATTTAAAAAATTTTTTCTTATTTATCATCTTCAAAATATTCTTTATTTTCACATTCATAAATTGAAATTGAAATTGAAATTGAATAAAAATATTGAAGGTTTCTAAATTATTAATTTGGAATGAAGTTGATGAATTTAAAATTTAAATGTTTATTTATTGATTTTGAATTTTGATTTTGAATTTTGATAAGAAAGAAAATAATGATTTATTTTTTGGAATTGAATTGATAATTTAAATTTAATTTCAATTTCAATTTTAAATTTAATTTGATTGAAGTTGAATAAATTTCAAAACTTAAATTATTAAATAAAATCAATTTTTTGTTATTAAATTTGATTTATTTGAATAATTTTATTTCCAAAAAAAATGATTTGAATTAAATAATATAAAAAATTAAAAATAAAATTAAAATTTAAATTAAAAAGAAAGTGGAATAAAAATTGAATAAAGATTATTTTTGTTTTTAGAATAAATAATTAAAATTAATTTAAATTTTTTTTTTAATTAAACAAAAAAAATTTTTTTCATTTTTTTTTAAATTTCATTTTTTTTTTTTCAAATTTAATTAACAAAAAAGAAAAGAAAGAAATGAAAATTATAATTAAATTAATATTTGGAATAATTTTTATGAGTTTTATAATTTATGCACAAACACCACAAAATTGTGCAGTTGCATTTAAAGATGAAAATGGAAATTATCATAATTATGATTTTAGTTCTTTAATGAGAACGTAAAAAAATTAAAATAAAAATTAAAATCAAAATCAAAATTAAAATTAAAATTAAAATTAAAATTTAAATCAAAATTAAAATTAAAATTAAAATTAAAATTAAAATTAAAATTAAAATTAAAATTAAAATTAAAATTAAAATTAAAATTAAAATTAAAATTAAAATTCATTTATAAAATTAAAATTAAAATTAAAATTAAAATTAAAATTAAAATTAAAATTAAAATTAAAATTAAAATTCATTTATAAAATTAAAATTAAAATTAAAATTAAAATTAAAATTAAAATCAAAATTAAAATCAAAATTAAAATTAAAATTAAAATTAAAATTAAAATTAAAATTAAAATTAAATTAAAAATTAAATAGAAAAACAGAAGATCCTTATATTCTTTCTGATAGTGAACAAAAAATAATTTTCCTTTTTAATATTTGTGCTAATATAACAAATATTTTGGATTGTTATTGTTGTGTTCCTGATTTAACAACAGGATATGTAATTTCTGGTGCAAATTTATCAACTTGCACTGATTTTGGTTATCTTAAAAATTATGCTTATCAACAAATAAGTAAATTTTTAAAACAAAACATAAAATATAAAATGAATTTAATTCAAAATATAAAATGAATTTAATTCAAAAATATAAAATAAATTTAATTAAAAATATAAAATAAATTTAATTAAAAATATAAAATAAATTTAATTCAAAATATGAAATAAATTTAATTTAAAAATATAAAATAAATCTAATTAAAAATATAAAATAAATTTAATTAAAAATATAAAATAAATTTAATTCAAAATATAAAATAAATTTAATTTAAAAATATAAAATAAATTTAATTAAAAACATAAAATAAATTTAATTCAAAATATAAAATAAATTTAATTCAAAAATATAAAATAAATCTAATTAAAAATATAAAATAAATTTAATTCAAAAATAAAGCACAAGGAGATTTAGAAGATGGAATTTCATTAATTTATACCATTGGAGTAGAACCAAATATTGAAAAATTTATGCAAATTAATTTCTTTTGCAATAATTATGAAACATTCAGAGTAGTTACAGCATATTATCATGATACAGATACAGTACTTAATATTGAAATTGATACATTAACAAAATTAACATGTTTTAGTTCAACTCCATCTCCTATTATTGAAAGTTGTTCTAAATGTAATGCTGCTGGTGCTAGTTTTGGTGTTATTGCTTCTTTATTTTTTGGTGTTTTTACTGGCTTTTATTTTTATAAATGGAGGAAAAATGATCCAATTTCAAATTATCAAGAATTTTAAAAAATTTAAAATCAAATTCAATTTCAAAAATTAAAATTCCATTTCAAATTCATTTATAAAATTAAAATTAAAATTAAAATTAAAAATTAAAAATTAAAATTAAAATCAAAATTAAAATCAAAAATTCCATTTCAAATTCATTTATAAAATTTAAATTAAAATTAAAATTAATATTAAAATTAAAATTAAAATTAAAATTAAAATTAAAATTAAAATTAAAATTAAAATTAAAATTAAAATATAAAATTAAAATTAAAATTAAAATCAAAATTAAAATTAAAATTAAAATTAAAATTAAAATCAAAATTAAAATTAAAATTAAAATTAAAAATTAAAATTGAAATCCCATTTCAAATTCATTTATAAAATTAAAATTAAAATCAAATTAATTGAAATTTTTCTTTCTTAATAAAAAAAGAAAAAGAAAAAGAAATTGAAATTTTTTTTATTGAATTGAATTGAAATGAAATTTGGTTTTTGTTTTGGTTTTTGAATTAAAAATTTAAATATTCTCTTTAACTCCACTACTATCTTTAATTAATTGAGGAAATCCTAATAATTTTCTTGAAGTTTTCTTTGTTAAATTTTTACCAATTTTACCAAAACTAATCAAAAGAATAATTAATAAAAGAAGAGTAATTAAAATAAGTAAAATTAATTTCCAAAAAGGTCTTTCATTATAATTATCAAGTAATTTAGAATTATCAGAAGAAATATCAAATTCTCCAGTAAAAATATCTAAAGAATCTTG